>OZ010787.1:548481096-548743785 GCA_963932465.1 Maratus speciosus | reverse complement strand
ACAGTATTTTTTGTTGCCACAGAGGAGGCGTATCCCAATGAATAGAGACTGGCACTTTCAAATCCAATGACATTTTCTTAGCTTGAAATTGATAACAGAAGGGTCATCCCACAATGTTAAACCATGTCTACTTATTTATCTACCGTAATTTCGCACGTACACGCCGCACCCACCATAAGCGCCGCACCTCTGAAAATACATTAAATTAAAAAAAAAATTCGTCAGAAGCGCCACACCTACCGTAAGCGCCGCACTGTAAAAAAATTGTTTTAAAAAACGAAATAGCTGCGTAAGCGGCAAGGCAAAAAAGTATTGGCAAAATCTGATTAAAATTAACAAAAAATATTGATAAAATCTTAGAAGAAATATGATTCATGTAATGTTTGCAATTCCTAAATATCGACGCATTTTAATTTATCTCCTAATTTTTGTCCTAGATTCCCATGCTACTTTTTTTCACCCGCTTCCTTTTTTCAACATGCAGGTAGGTAGTAGGTAGGTAGTGGGGGGGGGGGGGGGGCTTTGGGACCTATAACGCATGCAGCATGGCTGTTGTCCCGAATGATCCATACAAACAGAAACGTCAGACATAGACAGCACTAGACACCTAGCTAGAAGCAATCAATACTATGGATCTTCAACATGCAAATCGCCGATTCTGCATTTGTTTTGATTTGCTAGTTGCTCGGTTGAGTTGTTTGATTGTAGCGCTATTTATCTTTGACATTCGGCAATAAATTCATTGCGATCGCACCTGTGATTAATGCGATTTACTTCATACCAAAATTTATTTTAAGTCAATTAAACTTTAAAAACTCCTTTTTAAGACATACTTTGCATTTTTATAGGTCTTTTAAAGTTTTTGTAAGATTTTTATAAAACTTATTTTTTTTTAAATTCAAAAGTAAGTTATCGTCTGGGTGATGCAAATCGCATAATGCTTCCTGTATTCATAAGTTTAGTTGGTTGAATTTGACAACAGCCAATGATTGTTTACTTCTGTGTAAATGCGCGACTCTGTATAGCAAGAAATAAGATATTCAAAATATTACATTCGTCTTTTAACGTTTATAAATCTTATATTGAATGTTTATAAATGCTTTTCCAAAAAATAGTCAAAAGCTTGGCGTAAGATAAAAAGATTTTAAAATGTGAAATTGGCGTATATGCCGCATCAGCGTAAGCGCCGCTCCCAGCATTTTAAAAACTTTTTTTTACGTATGCGCCGCGGCGCTTACGCGCGAAATTACGGTAATTGGCTGTAGGTGAAAATTGAGGGGAAATATATCCCACTGCTTGATTGATTAGCATGAACAAATTACTTTCAGCTACAATCTCCCTCAACTCAAAAAAGCTCCAAATCAGAGTAGCACATGCCTTTTCTTATTTCCCCCCCCTTTTTAAAATAAATATCGCTGATAAGGTAAAGTGATAGTTCAAATATTCTTTTTCAATGACACCGTATATTAATATATATATACATTATCACCATAATTCAGGGTTGCAAAAAAGCCGGCTGAAATTAAAAAAAGCCACGCCGGTGGCTTTTATTGGTTTTAACTGGCTTTTTTTGGCCAAAATTGGCTTTTATACAATGAAGCATTTTAATTATAAATGACACATTTTCATGTTTTTTTAATTTGTTTTAAAGACATTTAGTTGAGGTAGAAATCAATATAACCCAATATTTATCAATAATGAAGACATTAATATTGGAATAAAAGGTCATACCAATTGCTTTGTCTGGTTTACACTGACTTTAACAATCTTTTTTTTTAATTTTTATTGCTTTATATAATTAAAAGGGACAATAGTTGCTTAGTTATATATTTTATTAACTAATTTTAAGGGATATTAATAATACAAGTATTATTTTATTTCTCATTAACATTTATTTAAAATTGCACATAGTCATTTAATAAAAACATCATTTCTCTCTATTAAAGCAGTATTATGAATAACATATGCATTAATTTATATGCACTATTTTAAATAGTAAGTAGCTTTTCAAAATTCTAATTCAATAAGTTTAATTTGAAGAATTTTTTTTAAATTGTTCTCTTTATTTTATGCACTTACATGTACTAAAATTTCCTCAAATGTTATATCCTTTCTAATTTCTCTTTCAACATTGTTCATTCTATGATTTTAATCTGTCCATATGGACATATCTGGAATAAGTTACATAACAGCTTAGTAGCAGAAAGACTTTTTACATATATCATTTTTATAAGTATTTTTTATATAATGATTGCTTATTTACTTATTATTGCTCAAGTATTATATAAGATAATTTCAGTTATTAAATACATATAAGCTATTTAGTTTTAATCAATTTTAAAAGTAAATATCAGATGTAAGAATGTTTCTATTTTAATGTGTGACATTTTCTTATTCTTTCATATAAACTTTAAAATGTGTGGTATGTGTAGAGCCATGATAAAGAATTCCAAACCAATACTTTAGAGTCTTAATTTAATGTATTCTTCTGAATATTCATAATTTTTTTCAGACATAATGCTTTCACAGTTGTAGTCTAACAGTTATAAGGTCTTATTTATTTGACAAAATTTAATAGAAGGTAATATTTTTTTCATAGAAAATATTTATAAGTGTATTAATAATAAATTAATCCAAAGTTTATATGAATTATCTATAAACCACCTTTTTGAAAAATAAAAGCCGGCTTTTTTCAATTAAAGCCGGCTTTTTTTAAGCGGCTAAAACCAAAAAAAGGCGGCCGGCTTTTTTTGGCCTGGCTAAAAGCCGGCAACCCTGCCATAATTCCAAACTAGTAATAAGAAAGAGGAAAAAAAAAACCTTTTATAGCAGCTCCTATTTCTGTTTATTGAATTATAAAATATGATAATGGCTTTATTTATATATATTTATGCTTTAATAACTAATAGAATAAAATGGAAATATATTTATAAATAACCTTTTAAATATACAAACACAATTTGAACTTTTAATATTTTTTATTGATTGTACATATATTCCATTAATTGTTACACGGTACAAAGAAGAATAAATATCCTGCTTATTAATTTTTTCAATGATATACATAGTATAATAAGCTATACAAATGTTATTTGCACAATTTGCGCGTACAAAGGCATATTTGCTGTATTTTGAAAATCAGATTGGAGTATTTAATAATAATTCTGAAGTATTTACACTTTCTAAATATAAAAAATATAAAGCATTTTAAAACTTACGAACAGTATTTAAAATATTCTACACCAAAATATTTTCGTAATTTAAAAGATTATCAAAATGTAAATATTTTAATAATTAAAAGACATATTTTAGTTTCCTTTATAATTCTAAGACTTTCAACTTTGAACAGCTCTACTAAGTGTTTTTTTTTCCATATTAATTCAAATTTATTTTCTATTGTGTAAACAAATACGAAATTACAAATTACTCGAATAATAAATGAAGCGTATGTTATTCAGTAATTCTATTTAGCAAAAAATGCATTGCTTACAATACAAAAACAAATAATCTATATATACACACGCGGATTTCTGCAAATAATAAATAAAAATTATACTTTGGTTTCCTTTATAAATTTGAGACTTTCAATTTGATCAGGTGTTCATAATTTAAGTAAATGCAATTTATATTGTGGTAAACCTTTATAAACATGCACAGAGTACAAAATATTTTACTTATTTCGTAAGCAGAAATATCGTGGAATTTCTGCTTCGGTTTTGCTGCAGTTTATTTCAGCAGATTTTCATACCGAAACTGGAATAATAAATAAAAAGTATGTTATTCAGTAATTCTATTTAGCAAAAAATGCATTGCTTACAATAAAAAAAAAATAATAATCTATATATACACATGCGAATTTCTGCAAATAATAAATTAAAATTATACTTTGGTTTCCTTTATAACTCAAGAGACTTTCACTTCGATCAGGTGTTCATAACTTAAGTAAATGCAATTTACATTGCGGTAAACCTTTACAAAATTATAAACATGCACAGATTGCAAAATATTTTATTTATTTCATAACCAGAAATATCGTGGGATTTCTGCTTCAGTTTTGCTGCTGTTTATTTCAGCAGAATTTCATACCGAAACTCGAATAATAAATAAAAAGTACGTTATTCAGTAATTCTATTTAGCAAAAAATGCATTGCTTACAATACAAAAACAAATAATCTATATATACACACGCGGATTTCTGCAAATAATAAATAAAAATTATACTTTGGTTTCCTTTATAAATTTGAGACTTTCAATTTGATCAGGTGTTCATAATTTAAGTAAATGCAATTTATATTGTGGTAAACCTTTATAAACATGCACAGAGTACAAAATATTTTACTTATTTCGTAAGCAGAAATATCGTGGAATTTCTACTTCAGTTTTGCTGCAGTTTATTTCAGCAGATTTTCATACCGAAACTGGAATAATAAATAAAAAGTATGTTATTCAGTAATTCTATTTAGCAAAAAATGCATTGCTTACAATAAAAAAAATAATAATAATCTATATATACACATGCGAATTTCTGCAAATAATAAATTAAAATTATACTTTGGTTTCCTTTATAACTCAAGAGACTTTCACTTCGATCAGGTGTTCATAACTTAAGTAAATGCAATTTACATTGCGGTAAACCTTTACAAAATTATAAACATGCACAGATTGCAAAATATTTTATTTATTTCGTAACCAGAAATATCGTGGGATTTCTGCTTCAGTTTTGCTGCTGTTTATTTCAGCAGAATTTCATACCGAAACTCGAATAATAAATAAAAAGTATGTTATTCAGTAATTCTATTTAACAAAAGATGCATTGCTTACGATACAAAAACAAATAATCTATATATACACACGCGGATTTCTGCAAATAATAAATAAAAAATATACTTTGGTTTCCTTTATTAACTCTGAGACTTTCACTTTGATCAGGTGTTCATAACTAAATGCAATTTATATTGTGGTAAACCTTTACAAAATTATGAACATGCACACATTGGAAAGTATTTTACTTATTTCGTAACCAGAAATATCGTGGGATTTCTGCTTCAGTTTATTTCAGCAGATTTTCATACCGAAACTCGAATAATAAATAAAAAGTATGTTATTCAGTAATTCTATATAACAAAAAATGCATTGCTTACGATACAAAAACAAATAATCTATATATACACACGCGGATTTCTGCAAATAATAAATAAAAATTATACTTTGGTTTCCTTTATAATTTTGAGACTTTCACTTTGATCAGGTGTTCATAACTATAAGTAAATGCAATTTATATTGTGGTAAACCTTTACAAAATTATGAACATGCACACATTGCAAAATATTTTACTTTATTTCGTAACCAGAAATATCATGGGATTTCTGCGTCAGATTATTTCAGCAGATTTTCATACCGAAACTCGAATAAGTAAAAAGTATGTTTTTCAGGAATTCTATTTACCAAAAAATGCATTGCTTATAATACAAAAACAAATAATCTATATATACACACGCGGATTTCTGCAAATAATAAGTAAAAATTATACTTTGGTTACCTTTATAACTCTTGACTTTCACTTTGATCAGGTGTTCATAACTTTTTAATTAATGCAAATTTATTTTATATTGTGTAAACCTTTACGAAATTATAAACATATACAAAGTACAAAAAATTTTACTTATTTCGCAGCCAGAAATATCTAAGAATTTTACTATAATCAGATTTCATAACTTTTTTAATTCATGCAAATTTATTTTCAATTGTTTAAACCTCTACGTTTGTTTAAAATAAGTAAATTATCTTTAAATTTAAACAAAATACCTGATGAAAAATTGATTATTAAAATTGATTTATATATAATAATAATTTCCAATATATTTATGTAAAAGGGCTTACTTGCTAAAATAATTAATGCTTCATTTATATTAGTTTTACAAATTGCTCTAAAATATGTAAAAGTCGTTGAGAAATTTTTTTTTTTTTGTTGTTGTTGTTCAATCTAATATTCTGAACCTTATAGTAATAAATTTAATTTAGAGACGATCTATTGGTGCGAAGTGTCCCGATTTTCAGGAGCTAAAAGTCCTATCACGCGTAACCATTGCGAGCAGGGGTCGATTTAGAAAAAGAAAGTTGCATAGCAGTAACTGCTATACAAAGTCAGTTTTGAATAGCAGTTAGACACTTTTGTATAGCAAGTAAAAAATAGCTAACGTAACTTTTAAATCTTGAAAATTTACAACAAATTTTTTTTTTTTAAAAAAGCGTACTTCCTCGCTGTACTTCCATTGTAAATAAACACTTGGGGAAGGGTGAAAACACAACGTATGTCGTGTAAAAACACCTTTAAATTTTAACCAGTGATGCCGCTGTACTTGAAAAAACCTGGGTCCCCGGGACCCAGGATTTCCAAAAATCTGGGTCCCTTTTTTACAAAAGCGGGTCCCCATCAATAATAATTTATATTTTAAAGGAATAAATGAAAGTTGTTTATTAAGATAAATGAAATGCATTAATTATTGTTTTAACAATAATTAAATAATGAATTAAAACCAGCATTATTTGCACTCAAATAAGATATTTTTAAAAAATATTAAGAGAAATTTTCTTTACTTTTTTAAAAGTAAAAATGCAAGATACAATTTTAATTGTAAAATGTTTTTTTTTGAGAGTAGAAGATACCAAGTTCTACTAACAAGTATCACTAATGTTCGCATTCTTTTAAAAAGAGGCAAGTCGGGTTTATTGAAAAAGATATTTTTGCTGAAAAAAAGAACACTTATGTTAAGTAAAGGTGTACTTTTCGTTGAATGAATGGGTGCTTTCATTATTATACTTCCCCAGGGTTCGTAAATATCATGATATTTTCGAAAATATCAAAAATATCCGATATTTTGATATATATCCGATATTTTCGATATATATCCGATATTTTCAAAATTGTCATCTTATTGATGATTATAAATATTGTTAGACTTAATATAAATTAGAATCTAAATCACATTACATTTAGCATGAAAACATAATAAAACAATATTCTAAATGACTTTTTCATATTTTTTTCTTACTATTTATGATCAAATAAATGAAAACACAATTTTCATTAAAAGTTGCTTTTTCAGTCATCGAAACACAGAATTCAGGATTCAGTTTAAAAAATAAATAAAAATAAACAAATTCTGAAATACAAAGTAAAGTTTATTTTTTATTTTTTCTATTGAAGAATTTGAACATGAATGTAAGTTTGTCTGCTTTTTCATTCCCTAACGTCCTGTGCTATTTATTTAGACTGAAGTAAAGCAAAACTAGAAAAGATTCTAATGCATCTACTGAAAGAGAAGCTGTAAACGACTGATAAGTTAAATCATCTTTTATGGGCTGTTCTAATTTAATATTATCCCACCAATTTTTTGGTTCAACATTTAAATATTCAGTTTCAAACATAAAGCTTTATAAAATTGAGATTTTTTTACTAATATCCAATCACCAATTAACCCCTTTATCCCATTCTAACAAGTGCAGTCTACAAAAAGAATTGAGACAGGCTAGGGAGGTATTGTTGAAAGACAGATTTGATTGTTGATTTCTTATGATGGTAATGGGAAAGCTGCAGGTACAATCCAAAACTAGTTTTTGGAGTGTAGGGAATATTTTGTGAGCTATTCTTTTTAGTTTTTATTTACAGGTTGGCTAATTTTTAATAAGAGTTGAAGAATTCATTTACACTTCTTTTGACTGAAAATATTTTGAAAATAAATATCACATATATATGAAAATATCCAGAAATACGACATTTTAAAAAATAAATATCAAATGTATGAAAATGAACATATCAAAAAGCTTGATATTTTGAAAATAAATATCGGATATATATCATGATATATATCAAGATATATATCCATTGATATATATCAACGAACCCTGTACTTCCCATTGAATTATTTGTCAGCATAGATCTGTGTTGGAATCAGACATTTTCCTTGGAAGGGAAATTTATATCTAAATCACTAATAAGCATAAAATCTTAAATGTTCTGAAGGCGGGAGACATTTCAATGCAGTAAGAACGAGGGGGGGAGGGGGTGCTTTTACTGGTCCACCTAATGAATATAAATATTATCAAAGTACACTGAAATCATGCTGTATTTTTAAGAATCTCATAAAAAAGAAATTAAATCCCATTTTATGAATTTTCTACCTATAAGTTTAGTTTGCACATCTTTTTTGGTGCTTTGACTAAATTCACGTTTTTTCCGCGTTACTTTGACGAAATTCGCGTTTTTCCGCGATCCTTTTGTTGAAATTCGCTATTTTTTCGCGAGTCTGTCACGAAAATCGTGTTTTTTTTCCGCGATACTTTGACAAAATTCGGCTTTATTCCGCGATTTTTTGACGAAATTTGGTATTTTTTCGCAATTTTTTGTTGAAATACACTATTTTATCTCAGCCCTTTTACGAAAATAGCGTTTTTTTTTTCGCTATATTTTCACGAAATTTGTGCTTTTTTCACGATCCTTTGACGAAAATCGGCTTTTTTACGTTATTTTTTGACGACATTTGCTACTTTTGGGGATCCTTTGATGAAAAACAACTATTTTTTCGCGATCCTTTGACGAAAATCGGCTTTTTTCCGCGATTTTTTGATGAAATTTGCGTTTTTTTCGCGATCCTTTGACAAAATTCGGCTTTTTTCCCGCGATTTTTTGACGAAATTCGCTATTTTTTCGCGATCTTTAACGAAATACGCTAATTTGTCGCGGTCCTTTTACGAAAATCGCGTTTTTCGCAATATTTTGATGAAATTTGCGCTTATTTCAGCGATATTTTCATGAAATTTGCGCTTATTTCCGCGATTTTTTGACGAAATTCGCTTTTTATTTCGCGATGCTTTGACGAAATACGCTATTTTTTCGCGGCCCTTTTTCGAAAATCGCTGCTTTTGCGCGATATTTTGATGAGATTTAAACTTTTTTCGTGATTCTTTGACGAAAATCGTCTGTTTTCCGCGATTTTTTCACGAAAGCTATTTTTTTGCGTCCCGTATCCGATTTTTCGCGTAATTTACGCGCTATCCCTAAGTGTACATGACACAACAAAGGGTGTGGGAAAAATGCATCGCAATGATTGCGATTTAATGCATTTCTTGGATCGCATTTTAGTTAAATTTGAATCGCAAATTGCGATGCGATACCGCTTAAATCGAACCCTGATTGCGAGAAAAGCAAAAAATCCCGATTTTGCATTATACACAACTTTTTTTAAATCTCTTTTTTTTTACGTTAGCCTGTATATCGAGTGGAATTTAATATAGTAAAATCTGTAAAGACAGAATCTGCATAAAATGGAATTTTTTCTATAGTCCCTTCGAAAGAAATATCTTACAAATGTATCTAGCTAGACGTAAACCTACGTAAAAAAGATCTTTTGTGGTTCATAGCGATTCTGTTTTCATAGATTTTTCTGTACTTTGCTCGATAAATTCTGTGAAAACAGACCTATTTATAACGGAATTCAGTTTTAAAAGAAAAAATCTCATTGTCCCGAAATTCCATTTTTACATCACGTTTTACTATAAACGATTGCTATGGTTACAAGAATTTACCTGCCAAGGCGGAATTGCAAGCACAGAAGGAAAATTCTGTTTTTAACAGGATTGCAACTTTTCAGGTAAAAGTTTATATGGTATTTATTCTCAGTAACCATTAAAAATTAAAAAAAAAGAAGTGTTAACTCACCTATATGTACAACTTTGTGTTCAAAGCGGATGATTGTGAAACCGAAAGATAATGGGCAAAGTTTACAAGTTACATTGTAACTACCACTGAGTTGTTCGGTAATTTTAAAATACTCAAATACTCATTATATGCGACCAGGCAGTTCAATTTTATTTTCCTTTGTTGTCATAATTTCCATTCCAAACAAAGAAACTCGGAATTAAAATATAAAATTTATAATAATTCGTTAGTTGACAAAGTGTTACTTGGAAAAAAATCCTTTTTTTTTTTTTTTTTGCATTAGTACTTCTGTTTGTTTTATCAGCAACAGTCAACGGAGAAATCTATGACACTGATACAAGATTCCTCGCAGACCTCCGCAAATTGTTCCACAGAAAACATTTTGTGCAAAAAAAGCAAGTTATGATCACGTAGATTTAGCAGAATGGCATCTTCCCAACTCTCCAAAAGTAATATAAAAAGTTCACTACAAACTACTGATTCTTTTTACTGTCTTCTATCTTCAATAGAAGAAAGTATTGTAATCGAAATTTTTTTCGAATTCCGGTTTTTGACGAATTTACATGTTTTAGGAGTCAGTGATTCCCCAAAACATGTTTATAGAAAATGTCTGTCTGTTTGTCCATCTATGTCTATTGCCATTGTACCATCAAAAAGTGTATGAAGTTATGCATAGAATTGAACCAATTTTTTTTTTTTTAGGTTTTTGGTTATGGCAAGTAGGTCCTTCCTTCATTTGGAAAAAATCCACCGGAAGGGGGCGCTCTAATAGCGATTTTTGTGCGATTTTGGTAGCGCGCTACACTAAAAAAGAAATCGAAAAGTTGCGACTACTGTAGTTTCACTTATCCGAACCATCTACAGTTCACATTATCTCAATTTCATTTTAAATAAATTTTCTGAAATTTTCTATCAGTAATATAAGTAAAATCAGTGTATATGACTCCAAATAACAAATGTTTTTTTTTTCTTTTTAATTTCTTCCTAAATTTCTTATTATTACTGTTTGTATATGCGAAAGTTTGTGACACAAATAAATTTTCATTTTTGCATAAATAAAAATTTCAGATACTAATAAGTAAATAAGAAAAACATAACTTTTAAAATATGATAAATAAAATAGTACTTATTCTGTGAAGCTTTACTGGGGGAGAGACTTGTTTCTAAGAAATGTTGGGCAAATATGAAATCTCATTTATTAACTCAAACAATTTCATTTTCTTCGAGCACAAATTATGCAAATCTTTGTCTTTTACTTATAAAAATTTTATTTCAAAAGGGAAGAAGATAAAAAGTATACGGGGACGAAAATTACACGAGTAATACTGTAAAATTATTCGGTAATCTTTTAAATCGCTTATATGAACTCAAGAATGAATTTATATAATTTCATAAAAATATTTTTTTTTATATATGTTTAATAGAATTTAATGCGAAATTACGAAAAATCGAAAATGTTTACCTATCATTGTTATACCTCTGAATTCAGTTAAACTGTTTGAATTCCCTTAGTTAGTTAGTCCCTTAGTTAGTTTATCCAATGCAAAGAAAAAAAAATTAAAAGTATAGAAATGCAGCCGAGATATTTTTTTATAAATTTCTTCTATAGAATAAAGATTAGAGAATGGGTCTTTTCGCTTGACTAAAGTAGCCTCCCTATAAAAAATTCTGCATTTAAGATCAAAAATGTAAAAAACGGTCTTTGTACAGATTCATCTCAGCTATCCAATGCAAAAAAAATCATTTAAAAATATTGAAATGCAACCGAGATATTTTTATAAGTTTCTTGTATAGGATTAGCATTAGCGAACGGGTCATTTCGCTTGACTAAAGTAGCCTCCCCATAAAAAATTCTGCAATCAAGATCAAAAAAGTAAAAAATGGCCTTTGTACAGATCGATCTCAGCTATCCAATGCAAAAAAAATCATTTAAAAATATTGAAATGCAACCGAGATATCTTTATAAATTTCAACCATAGGATTATTAGCATTAGCGAGCGGGTGTATTCGTGCGACTGAAATAGCCTCTTAGCATCACTCACTGCTGATTTGAATTGCAACAAAATATGCTTATTATTAAACCAAAATGTTTAGAATAACCTTAAAAATTATTCGATTGCTTTTCAGAAGGGAAAAAAGAAAAAAAATATATACACTAAGCACAAATATTTCATCTGTGTATGCAGATTTGGCCGCAAGGGAATGTATTTGCTTAACAATTGAAAATTAGCCGAAATTTTCGGTAAAACAGTGAAAAGAAATCTTTCTTTAAAGTTTGAGAAACACATTTCTAAGTTTTAAATTAGTGTAATCCAATTTAATAATGAATTGTACAATAGTTATCTTTTATACAAATGTATTTATTCTCCGCATATATCTATTAATTTTTAAGGACATTAGTAACCATTGTTATTTTCTTTCTCCCCCCTTTGTCGAGTGCGGATGACAAAATGATAATTCTAGTATCTTTCGAGAATAAGCGACTTCTTCATTTTGATGTTGTACGCAATTAAAAAATCTTTCGAAAATTAAACTTCAAACGTTAGAAAGAAAAATAATAACAATGATAAATTTGTTTTAATTTCAAATCAATAATGCTTTTTAAAAATCCTTATCTTTATGATTAGAACAACCTAGATATATCAAATTGCCTGAAATCAGCATCTGTTTGCATCTGTTCGGTATTTATTTAAACTCTTTTCTCTGCCATTGCTTCGGAAAAGAAATTTGTAGTCTTCTATCCTAGAAGTTGCTTACAGGAAATAGCCAGAGGTGAAATCCCACTACTTTCCTGTTTTATAGACTCCCCGTTGGGGTAATCTGTGTCGTTTGTCGATCGCGACCCCCCCCCCCCCCCCCTAAGAAGGCGTATCTTGGCTAAGGCGGAGATCTTAGTCTTTCTGACTCTTGTAAATGAAAGTGTCTCAACTTTTTATAAATGCAGCATAGATTTAATTTTTTTAAAAATCAAAATGAAAAGCATTTTCAGAAAGCTAAATCATTAAACTATGCATGCCGCTTTACCAAATTTTAAAATGTCCAACAGATTTTTCGCGATAAGGTACTAAAGACAATTTTTGCACAACCTAAAATAACGCATCTAGAACGCCTTAAAATAAAAAAATAATAATAAAATTTTAAAGTGGCCTACATAGTTTAAGAGTACAGCTTTTGAAAGCTACAAAAACTATCAAATTCGAGCAAAATGCAAAAAAATAACAGTTATAAATTTCTCCCATTGAAATAACATTAGCCGCTCTATCTCGGAGCGTTACTGAAGTAGGGCCTTAAGGGATGTAGTGGATGGTATACAGGGGTATACGTATACGCCGTATACCCTCTCGATATTTTTTTTTTTAAGGAACACCGTATACCCTCTTTCTCAAGAAAGCTATGGTATATATACACTAGGGCAGGATTGGTGAACCTATGGCATGCGTGCCAGAGTTGGCACGTAAGACAATTTCTCTGGCACGTGAAAAAATAAATTTTATAATTACAGCGGTAGAATTCATATAAAAAAGTCACTGGTCCCAAGGACCAGTAAGCATAAGAATTTACTGGTCCGCAGTAATCATCACTGGCCTGCTACATAACATTCTATTAAGTCCCTTTAACCCTTTGAGTGACCCTCCCCCTTCCTAGAATATAAGTCAAACTTCTTTTGCAGTTATCCAAAATTTTCATAAACAGCACTTAAAGAAAAACTATAAAATTATTAATTAAATATTTCATTTCAGATTATCTATTTCAACTGACTAAGGTTTAATGCAACTTTTAAAAATTTATTTTTTTAAACAAAATTATGCGATTTGTGTTTCATTGCAGTTTTCCAAGGGATGGGAAAGTTTACGTTTACCTTTCAGAGAGGAGGGAAAGTTATTGGTCCTGCGGACCATTAAATTTTTCAAATTAGTGGTCCGATTGAATTTTTAGTGGTCTCGGATCAGCGGACCTCCAAGGATTTCGAACGCTAAGTTATTATACAGATAACATTTAATTTCTATTATAATGAATAAAATTTTGTTTCATATGGACAGACTATCACAAATAATGCAATTATTTTTAGTGTTTCCCCTAGAATAAAAAAGGGCAGGGTGCTCCTTCAAGAAAGGGCACTTCAGCTGAACAAAAAGGGCACTTTTTTAAGAAAAAGAGTTTTGAAAATTGTTTTTGTTGCTGTTTATTTGATTGCCATGAATTTCGTCAAAAGATCGCGAAAAAAGCGCGAATTTCGTCAAAAGATCGCGAATAAAACGTGAATTTCGTCAAAAGATCGCGGATAAAAGCGCGAATTTTGTCAAAAGATCATGGATAAAACGCAAAGTTTGTCAAAAAATTGTGGGGAAAGCACAAATTTCATCAAAAAATTGTGGAAAAGTGCGAATTTCGTCAAAAAATTGTAGAAAAAGCACGAATTTCGTCAAAAAATTGTGGAAAAAGTGCGAATTTTGTCAAAAAATTGTAGAAAAAGCACGAATTTCGTCAAAAAAACTGTGGAAAAAATGCGAATTTCATCAAAGGATCACGGAAAAAACGCCAATTTCGTCAAAACATCGCGGATAAAACGCCAATTTCGTCAAAAGATCGCGGATAAAACGCCAATTTTGTCAAAAAATTGTGGGAAAAGTGCGAATCTCGTCGAAAAATTGTGGAAAAAGCACGAATTTCGCGAAAAAATTGTGAAGAAAACGCCAATTTCGTCAAAGGATCGCGGAAAAAACGCGAATTTCGTCAAAGTATAGTGGAAAAAAGTAAATTTTTGTCAAAGGATTGCGGAAAAAGTAAATTTTTGTCAAAGGATCGCGGAAAAACGCAAATTTCTGTCAAAGGATCGTGGAAAAACACGAATTTTTGTAAAATGATTGCCGAAAAATGCGAATTTCGTTAAAGGATAGCGTAAAAAACGCGAATTTTGTTAAAGGATACCGTAAAAAATGCGAATTTTGTTAAAGGGTTGCAGAAAATTTGTGAATTTTGTTAAAAAATTGAGGAAAAGACGCAAATTTCGTTAAAGAATTGCAGAAAAAACTAATTTCGTCAAACGATCGCAAGAAAAAAACGCAAATTTTGTCGAAAGATCGATGAAAAACAGCGAATTTTGTCTAAGGACCGCAGAAAAAACCCCGTAATTAGTTGTTCATCCCTGATTTAGTTATATATTGGAATTTAGATTTTTATGTAGAAGGAACAAGGGAATTCTTGTTTGCAAGGTATTCTCATAGACTACTTTCTCAGAAACTCAATTTTTAAAATTTGTTCGGATCAGATTTTTTTAATCTGTAATGTAATAATTGATTTGATATCAGAAACAATACTACAACAACATATATTCTACAAATCCAATATATTCTGCTTTAATGACCAATCAGCTATCCAAAACATATCTATCTTCAACCAATCTAGGTAAATGATTCTGCACCGCACATTTTTTAATTTACGAAATTCACGAATTTTTCTTCCACGATCGTTTCGCGAAATTCATAATTTTTTTCCACGATCGTTTCGGGAAACACAATTTTTTCCGCGACTGTTTCGCGAAATTCACGAATTTTTTCCACGATCGTTTCGCGAAAAGCATCATTCTTTTTTCACGATCGCTCCGCGAAATACCCAATTTTTTTCCACAATCGTTTCGCAAAACTCATGGTTTTATCACGATTTTTCCTCCGACTATTTCGCGAAATTCACGATTGTTTACCACGATCATTTGTCGAAATTCACGTTTTTTCCCCGCGTTCCTTTGATGAAATTAGTGTTTTTTGCTTCGCTTGGTTGGCGATTCTTTTTTCTGCGGCCGATTGATCAAATTGGCGATTTTTTTTGCAGCCGATCAACACAATTAGCGTTGTTTATTTGCGCAGTCTTGACGAAATTGATGATACTTTTTATGCAATCTTTTGACGAAATTTGCGTTTTTTCTCCCTGACCGATGAATGAATTTATTAACCATTTAGAAAAATGGTTATTATTGTTTTCTGTCAGGGTAGGAAATCAAAAACAAATCTGAGGCGTTTTATTGGTTGAATCCGCATTTTATTCATTTTCTGATTGGTCTATACAGTAATCTGTATTTCCCCTTTATTTTCACCACAGATAGATACTTCTGTTGCCACTATGACAAAAAAAGTAACAAAAACTACAAAAAAAAATTAATAACTCAGAAACAAATTGAGATACAACTTTCAAACAAATTGCATTTAAAAGTACATCTTTTTTTCTATACGACGGTGTAAAAAGTAATATTGTGGGATGTTTAGAAGTTTAAGAATGAAATTTCATATAAAATGGGTCGTCAGATTTCTATGATGGAAAATCCTTTTCAAGAACAGCCAATGAAATGCTTGGATAATACTTAAGTTTCAGGTGGATAATATATAAGTTTCAGGAAATTCGATGGTCGCAGGTGGTTTTTGTCGCTTGCAATTTTTACGTGTAATGTAGAGGTCTGCACGGGCCCGGGCCGGTGGAATGAAGGCGAATTTTCAAACGGGCTGGGACGGCAGAAAAAAAAGAAAATTTTTTCAACGGGCCAGGCCGGGCTGGTAAAAAAATAAATCGGGCCTATCGTCCCGATATAATAATTCAAGCTAAGCAGATAAAGTACGAGGCATTTTCAATTACTATGATTTTCCCGAGAAGTATAAATGTGCGTCCGGAGCCTATGTGAGTTTAACAACATCAATACTGAAATGTAACATGTCCATCGTAGACATTTGGCATCGTACGGTTACAAGATGTTTGAATCCGGTGTTTTGTACGTTTTTTTCCTTTCCTGTGCTATCGCTTCCTGAAATTCGATTCAAAACGCCAATTTTGGCAGTATTTTTAGAAAGATATATTGCTTTTATCTATGAAAATCGACATTTACATAGTTTCTGAATAAGAATACCTGCCAATCTTACGAGTTTCCGAAAAGAAATGAATTCATAAATGTATCGAAATGTAGCTCCTTTGGATTTGAAAAAAGCCTTAAAAATGAGAGAAATATTTTTACAAATCTCCTTTTTATTATACAGCTTCAAAAGCTATCATGTTTTTAATCCTTTATTCTGAACTACATCAATCTTTTAATGCATCCTTATTTGAATTTAGAAATGTCAGTAGAGACGATGATTAAAACACTGTAAGTAATCGTTAATGTTTACTATTTTGTGTTTTCTGTTTTGCAAACACACAGTAATCTAAAATGTACTGTAAAATGTTCCCATAAATATGTATGTAGTATTCATTAAAAGAATCTTAGTTGTACATCGAGAAAAAGGCGGAATTTTTTTTGTAGAAATTGAGTCGGGCCGGGCTTGTTTTCACTAATTTTTGTACGGGCCGGGCTTGGGCCTGGAAATTCCGGCCCATGCAGACATCTAGTGTAATGACACTATTAATGTTTAATTCATGGCGTACGTAATGTAGGATCAACTCCGCGTGATTTTTTATGTCTTAAATTTTAGTCTTTGAAAAAATCATTTACCAAGTGGTCGTTGTAATTTGTTAAATTGCTATTTTTTTCTTTATTTTTTTCTTGCGATCGATTGATGATTTTTGTGATATTTTCCAGCAACTTATTGGGACATTTTGAGGTTTTCTTGTGATCCATTGGAGGATTTCGAGGGGGGGGTTTCCCGCGATCGATCGACGATTTTCGCGGCTTTCTTACCGCGAGTAACTGAAGGATTTCGTGATTTTCTTCCTGCGTTTGATTACTATAATTGCCGATATTTTCCAGCTACCGATCAGCGAATTTTGTAGGTTTTTTCTTTGAACCAATTGGCTGATTCCCATAGTTTTTTTTTTTTTTTTTTTAAACTCAATCGTGTACGAATTTCGCTATTTTTTTCAATGCGAGTAATTAACAAATTTCGCTATTTTTTTCTGGGTGCGATTTTTGAATTTCGTGATTTCTTTTCTTGCGATTGATTGATGATTTTTGCGTTATTTTCTAGCAAATTTTTCAAATTTCGTGGGGTTTTCCCGTGAACGCGCTGACGGGATTAGATTTAAATAGGTATTAGTTTTAGCAGAGTGAGATGAAAATGCCCAATGGAAACTTAAGCTGATAACCCCAAACCTGTGTATATTAAATAGTTAAGGGAGAATAAAAGATATGGTGGCGAAATAATTACAAGATAAATGTAAAAACAATCTAACGTTTATTAAGCAAAAGATAAAAACAATATATAAGTTAACTTTATATGCATTCAGTAATTCATAAATATATTTAACAGTAACAAGATTAAAAGTGATTTAACAGACCTCATAACATTCAGGAAATGAACTGCATCAAAGAGTGACTGCTAATATGTAAAATCCCATATACTGCTTAAATCATGCTGAGTCCAATGCTTCCATAAATAAGATTAAATTGATGAGAAACTTCTTTATAACAGATGACATTTCCAAGAAGAACGTAGCAATAAACATTGCACGAAAACCCAAATGATTTAACTTTGAACTTCCCGACAAACGTGACTCCAACAACGATGTTTATTTAGAAACACTTAACACAGAGTCCACACGCTAATTCAGAGCCGATGTCAAAAACTATCAAACTCATAACAGGTGCTTTGAAATGGAAGAAAGTAAATCATTACAAAGTCGGCTTATGCAGAACTCTCAGTTTCAAGTGAAACGCCATTTCAACAATCAAGGGACGACCAGCTGTTAGTGACTGAGAATCGGAGAAGAGTCGAAGACGAGGAAGAGGTGAAGTAAGCCAAGGAAACATTCATATTTATACAAACTGGGAGAAAGAATAATAACTCATCACGCAATTCAACGGGCAGCTAATGATGTATCCAGAGTGACGACATCGTGACGAAGTGTCGTACATCCGATGTGCCGTAGGCTCGAACGAAAGACACCATCTAGTGGCGACCGTGAAACCATACGTCAAATGAAAAAGCTACGTGCTGTTGAAAGCATGGGAGAAACAGATGGAAAACGGAAAGTACGATAAATGTAAACAGAGTGGATAAATTAAAGGGATGATGACAGAAGTTAATTTAAGGTAAGTAGAATGATATTTAAATTAGATATTATATCTGAAAGAAATAAATGAAATGTATTATTTAATAAAAGTGAATATAGAGGAGATAGATATATTGTTATGTAAAAGGATAATGTAGAGGGAAATTCCCGGACAGTGGCAAGACAGAAGAGGGTAATTTACATATATCAAATGCCCCCCCCTCTTGACACTGGAACGGAAGAACAGAAGGGCAAATGCTCACAGAACCACTATATACATGACCTAACAACATACGAGACATGCAGTGTCCACCAGAGCTAACAATACGCCCCCCCCCCCCAAAAAAAAACCCAACTACTTAAAAACTGTAAGGCTTAACCTTACACAATATATCCTTGAAAACACAATCCCCCCTGGGATTACAGAACCAGCAGCCACTCAATGATGTAACATGAATCTATAAAACTAAAAAAAAAATATAAATGTAACATATAATACACATAAAACATTAGTAAAAACACACATTTCTCAGATTCCCCCCCCCCCCCCCCCGTATTTGATTCATCATCACAAAATTCAATCATTACAAATTCAACATGATTGATTTAAAATTTTATAATGTAATGAAGTCAAGGCATATAATGTTGTACAATTTCTAAAAAAAATTAAATGAAATTGCATGTGTAAACCTCCACCTAACAAGATTGTAACCACAAATTGCCTCAGCCAAAATTCAAAAAAATGCACACTTATATCTATATAAAAAGCAATCCCAAGAAAAATTTCAATATATGTGGCGGCTCTACCCAAAAGTAACGAACTTGGATTAAAGTAAAACACAATTCATCCCACATGATGTCAAAGAAAAACCAACCTTACTTCAAACAGGTAACCTTTGTTAGCTACTCAAAGGCACCCATTGGCAAAAGTCGATGATGCTCCAAAGATGACAAATGCTCCATAAAACTTTACTTTTTAAAATTTATCAAATAAAAATTCTATTTTTAAAACAAAAACTTCAACAGACTTCCTCCGATCACTACAATTTACCTGAGAATCCTGAGAAATAAAAAAAATGATCTTAAACAGAAAAAGACTAGACTGGTGAAGTAAGACACCTTCCACAGGGCCTACCAACATGCTGAAAAATTGTATCGGCATTCCCTAACAGCTCAGATGCCGAAGCACGCACTCATTCCAAAAAGTAAAAATAAAAATTTCTTTATCCAAGTGCACCTAGAAAAGAAATTTGCCATTGGCCAATGGTCTTCACTCACGCCGACCCATACCACATAAACACGCAGGTATATATACGACCAAAGAGGGATCCTTGAAGTTACAACTAAACCTTAATAAAATCAATAAATATCTAAGAATTCAACAACTAAAGGAGCAAATTTGCATTTCAATCCATGGAAAAACTAATTTTTACATCTTGACAACATCAATGGGAGAAAAAGAGATTTACATTCCAGGAAGGCATGTAATTGAATATCAAGTGCAAAAGGCTGATCAAGTTCTATCATTAGATGAACCAAATCTTAAAAATTTTTGCAACCTTGACCCTAAAAAGATTATATTCTAAAACAGCAGCCAACCTTCTCTAATTTAAAAGGATTACATAAAATTTGGGCAACAGCTACCACAACAAAAATAACCACTGGGAAAAAGGACCTTAAACAGCTTTAAACTCTAAAAAAAACTTCAAATACACTAAGTATTCTCACTTTCATGATCTAACCCTCCAAAGCAACAAATATATTCCATCAATCTAACCAGTAGACCTATAAAATAAACTGTCGATCATTTCTAAAAGTGAAGTTGAATCACTAAAAGGTTAACATGTGATTCAATTCTAAAATTTATTCATGGATTGACAGATGATCCAAAAACTTCAAAATTGCTGGAGGTTAACTTCAGATAAGCCAATGAATCACAAGTTCCCAGGGCTTAACACATTACTGGAGCTCTATCTCATAAACATTAAAACTTTAATTTAAAATGAAGTTAAATTCCGGAATCTCTCCTTTCATAATGAAGTCTCAACAGGTAAACTAGATCCATATACCAATGAATATACAGGCCAGAAGGGGAAAGGTTAAAAAGAAAATCTTTTAAAACTTATGAAAACTTAAACAATTATAAATATTGCACATGTAACATTTAAAGCTAAAACCAAAAAGTCCCCCCAAATCAAAATAATGTTTCCCCCAGGTAATAAAAATCACAGTGTCTTAAAATAGTACATGACACAAGATACCTATACCAAGAAAACTAATGTAAATGACTAGAGGAAACTAACATGGCCAGCATAAGTCACATGAGTTTAATTTAAATAAAGATAAAATAATTAAATTAAAGCATTGCTGTAAAAAGGTTTCTCAAACAGAACCCTGATATAGGATTCAAACATTAAGTGAAGATCCAAATTCCTTATCTTTACACTTAAATTTAAAAATTTCAAAAGATCTTAAAGAAAACCCCATTAAAATTTATAGACAATGCCAAAAAGAAAATTAAATATTTCTATTACAAATTATATTAAATTCAAAATGAATAGGTTACTAAAAAGGAGATTTAAAGAAAAATTTAAATAATTAACCCCAAATAATGGCCAAAAATTCATGATCTTAAGCATGAATCTACAAAAGCACTGCTTTTAAAAGATTCCATTGTTATGGACAGCTGAAAAGAGAACATATCAAAATGCACATTTATATTGGGGAGGAGAACATTAATCAGGGCAAATAAAGCAGCATGAATAAATTAATCAGATTTTTCTTTATTAACAAAACATAGCATAATCATGAAACAGTAAATAATTATGTCACTTAAAATAAAAGCATCTTAATCAACCGACTTCCCATATAGCCCAGCTATGCACATGACTAATTAAAAAGGATAAGTCTAAGTTGAAAATTTTGCAAGAATTCAGTGACACAAAAAAAAATTAGATTAAACGTTCAAGAAGAGTATAAAATAATTGTATCTATTGTACTTGACCCTCTGATAAATTAAAAGCAAAAGGTAAGCATAAGTTAAAAAATTTCTTAGCTCTTACAGATATAGAAAATCAAACTTATTTGTAAAAACTATCAAAATTTTGGGTAATCGGCCCTGTTATTCGAACTTCCAAAAATATTGACAGTAACAAAACCATCCAATATTGATAGGACGATCAGAGGTAAAGTCAGATAGAAACCCCCTGCATTTCCCATAATCAAATTAAATGGCAAAGAAAGCAAAATGAAAATAACTAACAAAAATTAAAGAAATTCAAACAACTGTTGATCAATCTATTAAGTTTAAGAATGTACATTTAAACTATAAATAATTTAAGAAGGCCAAGAATTAATTTAGATAAAACAAACTATATAAATTTAAAGTTAATTTAAGTCAGGCAGATAGGCAACATGCATAATCTGTGAACAGAAATTATGCTACTTTTAAAGAATTGCCCCCATTTTAAAAAAAATTTAGATTTAACTTGACAAGATAGTATCTAATTAATGAAATCTGTAACATAAAAATCATAATTTAATAAATGATTTTTACCCTGATCAATTAAACATCAATTTTTGATCATAAAAAAAAATTTGATCATAAAAATTTCCCCCCCTTTTAAAAATTTACATAAAATGCAAAACTGTTACACTGATCTACAGTATAAAGATTCCGAAAATTGAAAAACATTTAATTATACATTAGATAAGCACATTAAAAATCAGCAGAAAACAATCATGGCAAATGAAACTTGATGGAGTACACAATAAAAATACCAAGACATTAAAAACGTAAAACACTTAAATAGTGAGGGACTGAAAAATTGTTGTGGCGTCCCTTGAAAGGTTGAAAATAATGTTGGGCAAAGATGACTCTGGAACAAAACTGTTCAACTTTAAGTCAAAGATGTATGCCGAAAGTTCTTTTATGAGCAAAAGAAAAGTCAAAAGTTTAATCTTTATATAGCCCCTAAGCAGGCATATATTGTAGAAAAGCTTCCATCTTTACCATCGCTTCTACCCAGCACGCAACCGCTGCGCTACTGGTAGGAACACTAATTGCAAATCTTGAAAAATATTGCACTAGACCATATAGATGAACTTTCGATGGGACAGCTTTAATTAAAAATATGACTGTTTCACACCATAAAATATCACCAAATGAAGAAGCATAACAGTTGAAACCACAGCAGTTGAATCACTTCATGCAGATTTTAAAACAACTTTCAGCGATGTCACTATTTCCATTTATTACCACACTTTGAAAATAGAAAACTTTCATCTTTTCAGCAGTAAAATTTTTGCAGTATTCATGTCATGAGGTCAAAAAAAAAAAAATTTCAAGCTATTTAAAATTTATTCTAAAAACTAAGTTACTTTTAAAAAGAACTGCAAATAAGCCATATTAACTTTAATTACTTAAAAAAAAAATTTTCAAAAATTTAAAACATAACTTATAAACATAAAAGTAATATAAATTAACCGCCCCCCCATCGCAAAGCATCGCTAAATAGCTGATGAGGTGAGCGTTCACCACCATAATGCCGAACCCGTAAGGGTTAAATTCGGTAATTATAAAGAAAAACAGAAATATAGAACAATATCTTTAAAAAAAAATTTCATAAAATCAAATAACTTACAATTTATTTACTATTATAACGAAAAACGATTTTTTTTTTTTTTTTTTTTAATGTTTCTATTATATTATATAAGACTTAACACGGTTAGGGCGGGCCCATAACCTGACGGGATTAGATTTAAATAGGTATTAGTTTTAGCAGAGTGAGATGAAAATGCCCAATGGAAACTTAAGCTGATAACCCCAAACCTGTGTATATTAAATAGTTAAGGGAGAATAAAAGATATGGTGGCGAAATAATTACAAGATAAATGTAAAAACAATCTAACGTTTATTAAGCAAAAGATAAAAACAATATATAAGTTAACTTTATATGCATTCAGTAATTCATAAATATATTTAACAGTAACAAGATTAAAAGTGATTTAACAGACCTCATAACATTCAGGAAATTAACTGCATCAAAGAGTGACTGCTAATATGTAAAATCCCATATACTGCTTAAATCATGCTGAGTCCAATGCTTCCATAAATAAGATTAAATTGATGAGAAACTTCTTTATAACAGATGACATTTCCAAGAAGAACGTAGCAATAAACATTGCACGAAAACCCAAATGATTTAACTTTGAACTTCCCGACAAACGTGACTCCAACAACGATGTTTATTTAGAAACACTTAACACAGAGTCCACACGCTAATTCAGAGCCGATGTCAAAAACTATCAAACTCATAACAGGTGCTTTGAAATGGAAGAAAGTAAATCATTACAAAGTCGGCTTATGCAGAACTCTCAGTTTCAAGTGAAACGCCATTTCAACAATCAAGGGACGACCAGCTGTTAGTGACTGAGAATCGGAGAAGAGTCGAAGACGAGGAAGAGGTGAAGTAAGCCAAGGAAACATTCATATTTATACAAACTGGGAGAAAGAATAATAACTCATCACGCAATTCAACGGGCAGCTAATGATGTATCCAGAGTGACGACATCGTGACGAAGTGTCGTACATCCGATGTGCCGTAGGCTCGAATGAAAGACGCCATCTAGTGTCGACCGTGAAACCATACGTCAAATGAAAAAGCTACGTGCCATTGAAAGCGTGGGAGAAACAGATGGAAAACGGAAAGTACGATAAATGTAAACAGAGTGGATAAATTAAAGGGATGATGACAGAAGTTAATTTAAGGTAAGTAGAATGATATTTAAATTAGATATTATATCTGAAAGAAATAAATGAAATGTATTATTTAATAAAAGTGAATATAGAGGAGATAGATATATTGTTATGTAAAAGGATAATGTAGAGGGAAATTCCCGGACAGTGACAAGACAGAAGAGGGTAATTTACATATATCACACGCGGGGGTTTTCGAGGTTTTCCCCCCCGTGACCTACTGAAGAAGAGGATTTCGTGATTGTTTTCCTGTGATCTATTAACATAATTGGCAATATTTTCCAGCTACATATTAGCGAATTTTGCGGATTTTATTCTTGGGATCGATTGCATAATTTCCGGGGCTTACTGGCAGAACTCGTGGTTTTTTTTCATGCTAACATAAATGAATTACATGATTTTCTTTCCACAAACGATCGACAGATTTCGCGATTGGAGATTTTTTTTTTTAGTTTTTCGTGCGTTAGACTAATGAAATTCACGATTTTTTTCCCGCGTCCGGCTGAAACAGTTTGTTTTTTCCGAATAACTGATGAATTTCATAATATTTTCAGGGTTTGATAAGACTTTTTTTGTGATATTTTCCGCGACCGACGGACAAATTTCACAATCTTTTTTCACTATCAATAGACTAATTTTGTGATAAATTTCCCGCGATCGACTCTAGAATTTCAGATCCAACGACCGATTGCAAATTTCTGGATTTTTTGCACAACCTATTGTTAAAATCCGTTGGTTGAAATATGCCGACGGCAAAATTTTGCAAACACAAAATCGGTAGGGCGCGCTTTCAGTTATATAAAAACGGGTAGGGTGCATTTACAGCTATAAAAAAACGGGCAGGGCGCTGCGCCCTCGTGAAAACGCCTAGGGGAAACACTAATTTTTTCATGGAAACAATTTTTATTTCTTGTGATGTTATGCAGCGTTTGCGAGATGTATGTTGCCTTTTTATATGATTTTATAAAGCTGTATTTTTCAAATTAATTTTTTTTAGACAAATGGATCTAATTTATATAATTATCAAAATATGAACCAGGTAAAGCATTTGCCATCGAACATACAACAGCAAAAATCTCATCAATGATTTATTGATACAATGTTTAATGCAACTTGGATAATTATAACTAGACGTTGAATAAATAAAGAGGTCAAAAATTTCTAAAATAAAATTTCGTATTTTTATTTCCTTATTATAGTGAAAATTATTACATAAATGAATTATATTTACGAATTAAAATTTCGTTTATTTAATGGCTTATTCCAATATGCAGAGTAATAGTATCTGATTTTTTAACTAGTGTTTTGTATAAATATCGTACTTCGGAAAATTATTTTATGTCAAAGTGTGGCACGTTACATTGTTGATCGATGTTGTTGGTGATTTTTTGGCACGCACACGCAAAAAGGTTCGCCGATCCTGCACTAGGGTATACCCTCTGTCTTGAGCGTATACCCTCTGCTTAGAATGTATACCCTCTGTTTTGATAACGACTACACCACTGGACTCATTCGACTCAAAAATTTTGCTCTCATACAAATATTGGCAAGTTGCAAAAATATACTTAGATTCATACAATTCATAAATTTTGATGTAACTTGGACCATCTCCTACCCAATAGTGTGTCTGTGTACAAGGTGGTACTACTATTTCCGAATAGTAATCTTCTCCCTATAGCTGGCTCGTCATTCCTCTTGCCGAAATATTTTCTTTGAAAACTATTGTTACAATTATTCAGGACTGTTCAAATCCCGTTTTTATTACACAAATTAAGTTTATTTTTAGCTTATTAATTTTGTTCACATTTGAAATTATATCAAATAAGTTAATAATTGGAGTCTTGAAAGATTAAAAAAGTAAAAGAAACAGCACATTTAAAAAATGGCACAATGAATTCTTAAAATAACATAGTTTATTCAGAAAAGAAATGGCGCACTCAGAAAAAGACATTTGAAAAATGCCTTATTGGGGCTGATACATAAAAGTATTTTCGTACCACAATAACATCCGAATTTGGAATCTTTGCCCTGAGTATTTGAAGCGCATTGTTTAACCCTTTCCGGCACAGAGTAATTCTGTTTGTAAAACTTTGAATTAACACAGGAATTTATAATAGAATTTATTAGAAAATAAAAATTTGCTACTTTTCCTGTAATTTATAAAAGGAAAATTTTAATTAAATGTTATTGTGCTCTTCAAATTAGGTGTCCTTTTTTGTGGACATCACCCGCTAAAGGGTTAAGGGGGGGAAGACATGACTGGGAAGAGAATGTTCGAGCCTGTTTTCATTCACGACACTCGGGCCTGGTCTTCACTCTTTTCGGGTCGGTCTTGATCTTCACTCTCTTTGGGCCAGGCCTAGTCACTACTCTTTCCAGACAGTGCTGGACTCGGGCCTTACTTTTTTCTGAAGGATCGGCCCAGGCCTAACCTATTTTTTTCCAAAAAACGTACGTATTTATAAATCGCCATTACTCAACAATTAAACTTTATTCTTCTTAAAGAATAGTAGATTTCTAGAATAGTAGATTTCGCTTATAGAGACCCCTAAGAAAACTGAAATACCTTTAAATAGAAAAGGACTTCTGAAAAATGTTTGCATCTGGGTTAGTAACTAGCAACTTCCGCTTATACCCCTCTCTCCCCCTTCTGGACAAGTTAAGGTTTTCTTTTTTTTTTTAAAATAAAAATACAGTGCCCCAATTTTTTTTTTTTTTCACTGGGACCTCTTTAAAAAGAAGGCCGGGTCTGACCACACCGTTATTAGTACTTCAATGCTTGTGTGGACAGGGCAGGTTTTTAATGCAGAGCCCCGAAATACAGAAAAATACAGAGTCATATGCTAGGTTTTTTATCTAGTAGGGAATTAAAATGTCATCATCTTAACTTCTTTTTCGCCTGTTTGTCTTTGTTGGTTCATGCTTGTACGGTAGTACGACCGATGAATAATCTTAACTACAGAAATTGCGTGGGAAGAGAAGTTCGGAGATAAGAAAAAAAACACTTTTCTTTTCTTTCTTTTTTTATTGTAAGCATTCAGAATTAGATCTCAAGAGATAGCATCTCAGTGCAAGAAGAGGGGGAATAGCTACTGGACAATGCAATTGTAACTTCCCATTTTCGTAGTATTTCTCAAACTTCATGGAACGAGGAAAATTATAAACTATCGCTGAGAACGACTTTGGGCACATTTGAGTAATTTTTTAAACATGAAGGGCAGAGTTAGCCGATTTCAAAAACGGCAGGGCGGGTTTTACCGATTTTAAAAAGGGCAGGGCGCTGCACCCTTCAAAAATGGCCTAGCGGGAACACTAGTTGTATAGAAACATTCATTGCTCAAAATGGATAGTGACCCCCCATAACCTCTCCCTTGGATATTCTCCTTAAAATTATATATATATATGTTACGATCAATATGATTAATCAGTTATTATTAATAATTACCATGTAATATCCAATGAAACCAGTTAATATGATTAATTTATGAGAATTTATCAAATTAACCAGTTATTATTAATAATTACCAATCAAGTTTGGTCAACTTAATAAATTTCAACTCTTTTAGTTTGAGATTTGCGTTACATATGCATATATTTATTCCGTGTCATTTTATCCATTCCGTCCATTTATTCGCGCACAAGTTTGTTTTTGTCTATTGGCTAAAACTTGACGATATCAGTTGATTGTTTATTTTAGAAGCAGGCAGCCGCATCTTTAGGAACTCTCACTAATATTTATTTTATATAATATTTATCCACTTGGCTTGAACTAAAAATACAACAGACTGGTCAGAAGGAATGAAATTCATCCAATTTACGAGGAATAGAGCACACCGCTCTGGAATAGATCGCAATCTATATGAAGCTGTATTTATTTATAAAGTGAATGTAAGTTTAATAACCTATTTGCCAGTCGATATTTCATCAGGAATTACAAGTGAAGATCTTTTTGTATACGCAATAAGTCTAGTAATTATATCAAACTTCTGACTGCAGTCTCAACCAAGGATGAGGATATAGGTGCAATGAATCATGATAATATTGACGTGGAATTGGATAATTCGAATGAAGACTTGGAGGTAATTATTCTAGGTTAAGTAAAAAACAGTAATAAGAGTGTTGACCAAATTGAAGGAGAATAACATAGTTCTTAAATAGCGAAGAAAAAAAAAGTTTCGGTGATCTTGAAGTAAAATATTTTGAAGAAAGCAAGGAAGAATCTTCTTTTTCACTAGATGAAATCTCAAACAATATTCAAGAATTTTGGACGCACGGCTAAACAGTCAGTAAATGAGCAAGCAGGAAAAAATGTTACGGCTCTGAAGTTAAAATGTCCAAGTGCAAATGTAGGAAAAACCATTCGAATGAGAATACCAGATGTAGATACAGGAGAGGCTGATAGCCGAAATATTATTGCTGTTATAATTTCTATAGAAAATGAAAACATATAAACTTAGTACAAAAAATGGCATTTTAAATCAACTGTACACAAGGAACGATTTTACTGTCTGCAAGAAAGCTTTACTTTCTGCTCTTTACTCCAGTGAATGAAATAAATCTGAGAATGTGCTTGTAAGAATTCTAACCTATGTGGTCAAGAATTTCAATATTACAATTGTAAAGGCAATTGTACAGGGGTGATTGTTCTCCGGGGGTAGCCCGGATTTCCAGGTTTTTCCGTCGACCCTTCTGGGTTTTTCTTTCGGCTCTTCTGGGATCATAAAATCATCCTATTTAGTGGAAAAAACAAATCAAAACTAAAAATATGTTGCAAAAAGTGCAAAACATTCGCCAAATTAGCAATAAATGTTTCAGTTACAGCAACCCTTACACAGAGCTTGATTAGAGTAAAACTAGCAAACCCTTTCCTTTGTCCTGCGTGTTTCCTAACCACTTGACTTGTTTTAATGATAGACTTCTCATATAACTTCTTATCTTTACTCTGAGGTTTTAACCAAAGAATATAAGCGAGAATACTTATACCCAGAGATATTCTTTGTCCTACCCCTAACCACAAGGCAAAAACCAGTCTTTTAAAAGATGCCTGAATACGAATCTTCAACTACCCCCCCCCCCCCCGCCCCTTTCTGTCATTTAATAACAATGCTGATCCTTGCCAAATTCTGTTATGGGCTGCACCAGATGTCAATGAGTGCATATTTTTCGGAAGAAGCCTTCGTTCAGTACCCTCCCCATCGAAATTTACCCTTTTCTACGGCGAAATGGATCTCGGCAGAGCATAATTTGAAAAGAAGAAAAAAATAAGTAGGCCATAGATTAGAGGTCTGCATGGGTCGTAATTTCCAGGCCCGAATGAAAGCTATCTTGGCCCGGCCCATAAAAAATTGTGAAAACAAGTCCGACCCATGAAAAAATCAATTAAACCACGCCTGACTCAATATCTAAAAAAGATTGAGATTTTTGTTAACATACAATTAAGATTCTATATTTATGGGATAATTTTACAGTATATTTTAAAATTACTATGTATTCGCAAGACAGAAAATACACTATAGCAACATTAATGATTACTTAGTCTTAGATTTTTTAACATTCAAATAAGGATTCATTAAAAGTTAGAAAAAAAAATATGATATTTAAAGCAGTATGATAAAAAGCAGATTTCTGAAAATATTTCTCTATCATTTATTAAGGCTTTTCTGAAATGAATCTTTCTGACAAATATCTCATCTGAATTCATTTCTTTTCGGAAATGCATAAGATTGGCAGATGTTCTTATTCAGAAACTATGTAATCGAGTGGCATTATCCAATTTTGATAAAGGCGATATATATTTGAGAAAATACTGTCAAAGTTAGTGTTTTGAATCGAATTTCCGGAAGCAATAGCACGTCAAAGGAGAAAAACCTGCAGTCACGGGACAAGAATATCTTATATATCTCTATAAGTAATTTATTTATCAAAAATGGAAAACTATTTGATTCCAAATCCCTGTATCGGATCAGCAGGCCCAATTTTTTTATGGGCCCGGCCCGTTTGAAAGTTTACCGGGCCGGGTATGGGCCAAGCCTGACACCACAGATCTCTATCGTAGATACACTCGCTGTGAAAATAGAAAAAATGATTTCCTTTTTACTTTTATCGTTATTTTCATAACCACTTCAAATGAACTATTAAAAACAAATTTATATTCTCAAATGTCAAATAGTAATATATATAATTGCAATACCTCTGTGGTTATCTTAATAAATTTTTTAAGTGTTTATGAAATAAATTCTAGCATGATAAACTATAGAAACTAACTCTCAAGTACTCTGAAGATCATTAAATAATACGCATTATATCAATAAACACTTTCCCCAGTGTCATATTGCATAATCAGAATCTGCAGTGTCAGGGTAAAAATACAGTTTACATTGGTCTGGAATTTACAATCGGAATAGAATTCAAACAACACATTTAAACGAAGAAGTATTATGTTATAGCATTAGAGTTTTACTTTTATGGCATGACATGATATATGATTTGATTATTTCTGAACTTTTCAAAATAAGTATTCAAGAATTATTGTGGTCAATGCGCCTTGCTTCCAAATGATTTTTTCAAATTCAAATGGTAACATAAATGAAGAAATTTTTTTAATTATTTTTCAAATCTAAAATTTGTATAGAAAATTTATAAAAATACAGCAATAGCATGATAAAAAAAAATGAAAAGTGGCTAACAATTGAACAGTTCTCCAAAAAAAAAAAAAAAAAAAAAAAAAGTTCAACAACACGATACTTTCTGCAAATTCATGGGCCCTTTTCAAACGAAAAGACCAAATTTGCAGTTGTGAATATTGGATGTGTAATTTGTTTTTAGATGCGTTCATAATTATATAAATACGGTTGTCGTTCAGTCTGCATATAACCAGGGTTCGCAAGGCTGGGCCCAGTTCGAAAAAACCCAGTGGGTTTTTTCAGAATGGGCCCACTTGAAAAACCCATGATGTGGGTTTTTTCAATTTTCAGAAATAATTTAAAAATTTAAACAACATACATTTAATGAATTTAAGTCTTTTCAGTTAATTTTGAAAAAAATTAATATATAAAAGCCATTACATACACATCTGAAGTAAAATAAAAATGTATTTCAACACATTGAAATACTTTACTAACATAGAACCTAGTAGGCAACATACATAGTACATAATTATAGGTAAAGGTTATATCATAAGAATATCTTTAAATAAAAAATTCAAATCAACGATATTGATGAAAATATAAAATATGTATTTTTACTTTCTTCTATCTTTACAAGAAGAAAGTATTGGATTCGTGAAAAATTTCGACTTCCAGTTTATGATGGATTTATACATTTTAAAAAGGTCCTGAAGATGATTTGATGGTTTTTAGAAAATATCTGTGTGGGTGCTCTATCTCAAGAACCTCAGAATTTCACAAAACTTTAGACTGAGTTAGACCGTGATGTAAACTGGTGCTGATTAGTTTTTGGTGTATACTGCCCAATAGGTGGTGCTGCTATGCTGCATTTATCTCAATTTTTGCAATAGCTTTACCTCAAGAACTAATGCACGGATTTTCATAAAACTTCAGATTGAGTTACAAGTTAAATTGTTGCTTATTGAATTTTGGTGCATATCGCCCAACGGGTAGTGCTGCTTTGCTGCATTTTTTGCGATTTCAGCAATAACTCTTATCTCATGAACTAATGTACGGAATTGAATAAAAATTTAGATTCAGTTAGACTTTGATATAAACTGGTGCTGATTAGTTTTTGGTGTATATCGCCCAACAGTGGTGCTGTTGTGCTGTATAGGTGTAAATTAGCGGTCGCCACTCGCCACGTGGCGATTAAAGTTGTAAAAGTGGCGATTAAAATATCGACCATCGATCGCCACTATAGTCGCCACTCGCCACGTGGCGATAAGAAAATCTGTTATCGATCACCAACTGAAATACAACTTTTTTCATGGAAATATGCATCTCTACTTTGATTACATCTAATTAGCAAACTGATTAATTCTTTTTCCTACCGGATGCAAGCAGATTGCAGCGATTTAGCTGTATTTTCAATATTTCAGTTTTTCGCCATGCTCGCTCTTCAGTTGGATTATTTTTTCAAGAAATATAGTTTTATGCAAAATATATTCATCAGCTATGATTCCACATGTATTTCAAATAATTTATTCCTTTTTTTTTTTTCACTGGATGCAAATGCAAGTGGATTTTAACCCTTTCTGGTCTGGTTTACTTCTAATAGTACATGTCTTTTCAACAAGTATTATTTTGCCTTAAAAATTACTTTTGTTACTATCTACACATAGTAATGATAGTATATGGCTATGCTTTTCTTATTATGAGTTCATTTATGTTTGGACATTTAGTAATTTACTTTATACATATATTTCCCTCTTTAAATTTAAAATATAGGTTACTTTTCTGAACGAATCGTGTGGTAAAACACAAAAAACATTATAAAGTTGTAATATCTGTTAAACCCTCTTGTAATACGAGATTTTCCAAATGTCTCCAAAAACTCTTAACCTATTATCATATCAGTAAATCTATTTGGATAGCTACAATTAAGATTATTAAAATAAAAGAAATTTTGTTCTCAAAATTGAAAAAAAAAATTGGACCCTAAAGGGTAAGGACATTACAATATCTTCCATGTGTTTGATCAGTTAGATTATTTTTCTGCAAGAGATACAGTTTAATCCTGCGAAATACACTCACCAGCTTAGATTTCAACTGTATGTAATGTATATGGTATGTTAATAACACATTTAATTATTAAATAAAATCGAAATAGCATTTTATTGTTTGTTTTTTTTTATACAGACACCTAGTTGTTGGAATTTTGATTTAGTTACAAACTTTTTATGTAAAGAAAGTAACAGTAATCTGATTGATAATTATGTTTATGAACATTTACAAATAATCCAAAAATATATTCTAAAAAAAATTAATATGATAACAATTTTGTAGTTTTAAAGTAATTTTCTTGAATTTCAACTGTGTCCCTATTCTTATCATGAATAGTTGGCTGGTATGAAACTCTGATTTATAGAAAATATGTATATATACAACGATTATAGTTTATCTAGATGCCAAGAAAGTTTGAAACATTACAGTGGCCACTAACTTTAAAAAGTGGCCACTAATGAAACTGAGTCTACCGGCCACTGGCTACTAACTCAATTTCCCAGTTTTCACCTATATTGTGCTGCATTTATCTCACTTTTTGCAATAGCTTTATCTCAAGGGCTAATAATGCATGGATTTTCATCAAACTTCAGATTCAGTTAGACGTTGACGTAAACTGTTACTGATCAGGTTTTGTTGTAAATTGCACAACATGTGATACTTATACCTCCTTGTTAAATGCATCCAATTCAACAAATCTATATGTTACAATCCTCATGATGGGCATAAATTGTCATTTAATTTTAGCTCTGTGATAGTGAATTTTGAATTATTAACATGTATGAGATAGATGAAACTTTTGGGATTGGCACATCCGACTAGTTTACCCCTTTTTTCTTCCTACTTATATATTTTAAATTTTAATATTCTATTCATTATTTGATTTAAAGAAAATTAACAATTTTATATCTTCTATTATATTTAAAACTAATTTGTGAGAAGCACTGACATTTAATTAATTTAAATTCATATAATTTATAGCTTGTAAAATAGCATTACAATTATATTGTATATAAGGGAACAATGTATTTTTTTATGTATAGTGTATATAATATATAGAAAATATAGTATACAATAATGTAATTACGCATATATTATACTTTTGAAAAAACCCGATTTTCCCCGGGGAAAATTGGGTTTTTCATGAAAAAACCCATGTGGGTTGGGTTTTTTCAGAAAAACCCGGGTTTTTGCGAACCCTGCATATAACAGAGCAAAAACTACCCAACCGAATGGGCTGAAATTTTAAATATATAATTTTTGCAAAATTTTGTCGAGTTATATAAAATTTTATGTAAATCGGATGTATAGTTTAATTACAGGGACAGTCAAAAGTTATCTGTTACATGACGGCCAATGGGAAAAAATTATTGCAAGTGCATTTTAATGATGTTACAGCTTTTCAAACAGAATGAAATTAATTTGCTCTTATGAAGTGCACTAAAATATGCATTCAGTACAATATGCGGTGCAAAAAATATTTATAAAACGAGTTATAGTATGAACGCACCTCATTTGCACGTTTGACAAGCAATTTCTAACTTGTTTCATTTTTTGATAAATAAGCAATTGTTATGACTACCTTTCGTGAGATATTGCATCCGAAAAGTCGGTTCAAAACGTCAACTTTGTAAGCATTTTCTGAACTATCTTTTTTTTTTAAACCAAAATGATAATCTGCGAGAATTAAAAAAAAAATCTCTTCTCAGCTTTTTGAACCTTTGTAAAACTTTTTGATATATTCTCGCGGGGCCTTTTCAAAAATAAAAGCACGAAATGTGCAAGAATATTGGTAGTAATTTGAAATATAGTTGTTTTCATTTTATGATAAATGAATTGCATCTTGAGTTATAAACGGTTGTTGTCTCATGACTACCTTTCTTGAGCTGTCGCATTCAAAAATCGGTTCAAGACGTCAACTTTGACAGCATTTTCTGAACTATCATTTTCTTTTATCAAAATATGGAAAATGTTATTTGATATCATTCTGAATAGGGACACAGAGTCGCAAAGTTCTAATTCGTTTTCAGATGAAAAAAATCTACATAGTTCAATATTAATGGGTGTGTGTGTATATGTTCATTTTTATTGTTAAAAATATATAAAATTGACAAGCACTGCTTGCACATTGATTGTGGGGAGGGTAATTCAAACTATTTTCGTTCTATCTTCATCTTACAACTTGAACCCTTGATTTGACCTTTCACTATTCTCAGAATCAGAGAATGGGAATAGTGAATAGGGTGGCACCTGGCACCTCCACTCTTTCCTCGTTTTCGGACGATTGCGATTGGGAAATCATTAGTACGGAGAAATTAGGATCACGTGTTGTTGGAGAGCGTTTTTTCAGTGACTTAGCTTACAATGCAGTAGATCGGAACGAAATAGTGTTATCTTTGCAGAGGAGTTTTTGCACGTGCAATATTTCTCACTTATATTTTCTGATGTTGTTCACAATTATCTTTCATGAAAGTTAATTTTGCGTATTACTTCAAGTGCTCATTATTTGTTATTTTATGCTGTTTTATTATGAAGTATCTTACGGCAAAAGACGATATTTCTGAACTGGAAAAAGATGAAATTTCGATGGGAATGGCTGGAAAAAATAGACAAATCGGAAGAAAAATTAAGCGTCTGGTGCAGAAAAGTAGATGTTTCCGGTACATGTTTTTGCATCGCGTGCAATACTAAAGTGAAATATCAGAGTGAAGGATTTAAAGCTTTGTACAATCATTCCGGGACAACAGTGCATAATAAAGCTCGGGAATCTGTAAAAAATGCACAGATTTTGTGTTCTCTTTACCCTGGAGTGGAAGAAGTAATAAGGAATGATGAAACCCGAACTGTTGATTTAGCAACAAGAAAAGCTAGAAGTGAAGCGCTCGTATTAAGTTTTTTAGCAGAGCATTCGCTTTCATTTTCTTTGGCTCCTCGTATACTTGAGCTGGTAAAAACTTTATTGCGGAATACTTCGGCATTAAATGGATTGGATATGAGCAGGACGACAGCATCGTATAAGTTAAAATATGGACTCGCAAAAACCATAAAAGATGAACAAGTCATGGAATTGAAAAAATCTTTTTTTTTTCGCTGAATGCTGACGAAAATAAGAACAAAGCCGATGAAAGTATTCTGGCCATACTTGTTTGGTATTTTTCGGATGAACAAAACAAAGTTATTTTAAGACACTTAGCATCTATCAAATTGCCTGACTGCACTGCGGAGTCAATATTTAATAGCATTGTATCGGTTTTTGATGAAACAGGATTACCTTGGTCCCATTTAATAAGTATTCTAATGGATTTGTGCAACACCATGCGCGGGAAAAAAAGTGGAGTTGAAACAAAAATAAGAACACATAAATCTATTAAACCACATCTATTAAATATTAATGGTGAAACCGAAACGTGCCACACTGCTAATAACTGTGCAAAGAAATTTACAGAACCATTTCTGAAGCATTTGGAAATTCTGTGTGATAATATATACTATGATTTGAAGAGCACGGACAAAAGGGAAATATTTTTTCAAATCTGCTCGCTTCTTAAATTAAAACAACTAAATCCACTAAATCGATAAAAGAACTTGGCTGTACATACTTGTAGTTGTCGAACGTCTTGTATATTGATGGGATGCACTAATAATTTTTTATTTTTCATGGATCGGTGTAGATTCTATTGTGTATGAAGATTTTGTAAAAGAAATATATGAGGAAAGACAAATAAGTGCTGAAGAAATCGAAGCCATTCAAAATTTACAGACTGTCCTAAAAAAAAAATTTCTAACGGACGATGGAAAAAAAAAGAAAAAACAGAATTGTAGAGATACTATTTGTTCATAAAAAAAAACTTTATTTTATATTGCTGTGTACCAAGCCATTTTGCCTCAATTCAACAAATATGTAAAATTGTTTCAAAGTGAAGAATGTCTGTCTTTTGCATGAACTGCATGTACAAATATTTGGTTTAACTAAACAATTCTTTGCATTCTTTTTAAAAACATGAACTTGTGTGCTGTATGAACACATATAAGGATAATTTGAAAATAGATGTCGCAAATTCCGAAAATTACCTTCCAGATAAGCTAATTTTTACTGGAGTGAATGCTGATATCAGCAATAAACTATCAAAAACTAGTATGCAGGAATATATGAAAGTGCTAAAACAAGCCTATACAAGATGTGCATCATATATGCAAAAAAAACTTCCCTTGGATAATTCTTTAATAATAAAATTATCTGCCCTTAATCCGACCCTAAGAGGTGAAACCTCAACATTTTCTGCTCTAATGAAATTGGCAGAATTTTTGCCAAGTATAATCTCAGAGACAGAAAAACTCCAAATGGATTTAGAACTACAAAATTATCAGACCGATAGCTCTCTGAAAATTTTTGAAAGTAAATCTCTAATGGTGTTTTGGAGTAAAGTATTTGATCTTAAAGAAGGAAATATTAAGAAATATCCTGTACTTTCAAAAATGATCAAAGCCATTTTAACTTGTTTTCACAGGCCATCAGTTGAAAGCACATTTAATTTGATGGATGATATCATGTCTGAAAACAGAACATCTTTGAACATAAAAACTGTAGATTCCATCCAAACAATGAAATATTATTTAAATTCCCTTAATAAAGGTACATGTGAGGTATATGGCTCAAAAAACCCTACCCATGAGCCAATAAGCAAAGAATTGGCACATAATTTGCTTACTAGCTAGTCTGTTTATCAGCAGACACTTTTGAAGAATGCACCAAATCCTCTTATTGCATCCCAGATCCATCACCTCACTGCACTATGCCATCCACTTCTGTTGAAAAATGCACAGAAATGCCTGGCACATCTTTAGAAGAGAGCACGCAGGAACAAAACAGAAAAAGGAAATTGCCTGAAAAGGCAAATGTGAAACCTAAAAAACAAGCAAAACTTTCAGCTTTTTTTAAGAAGTGAAAAAAAAAAAAAAAAAACACTTTTGATTCCCACCCCTTCTTTCTAATACAGTAGACTTCCTCAAATCCATACATCATTGCAGATGTAAACAATGAAACTTCCAATTCAGATGTAGGGGCAAAATTGCAGATTTTCTTTTGTTATGTCATTCCATATGTATTTTAATATAATTCTTGATAATATGACTGAAGTCATGGTTATTCATGGAGTATAAATTTATTTCTAAAAAAAGTCAAGACATTGCTGATATCACTTAATTCACAATCTTTTTACCAAATATATTTATGTATTAATCAAGTTTTTTTGATTAAGACTGGCTAAACCTGAAATGAAACTTCCCTACTTTATGATTTTTATGTGAATTAATAGGGTACCTTTATGAGGAAAGTTTTATTGGATAATTCAAAGCTAATATGTCTCATCTTTATTATGCATATTTAATTATAGATTATTAATTATTTTTAATTGACCTTTACTTTTAATAATTTAATCACATTTAAAATTATCTTACTTTTTATCATTTTAGTTTATTACTTTACTTCCTTATTTTACTATATTGCAAGCATTCATTATAATTTTGATTTCATTACTACATTCTATTAAAAAATGTAAACAAAACAATGACCAGAAATCCACAAAATTCTAAAATCCACACAACCACTGGTCCCAAGCTTTGAAGGTTTTGGGGGAGTCTACTGTACTTAGAAATTCAAAAGTAAAATTGATTTTAAAGTGATATACATTTTTTAATACATTTAAATATTAAACTGCATTTAAGAGCAATTAGTATATTCTTTTTTGTTTGTTTCATGAATACTTGGAATAAACCTTTTCATTGATTAGAGAATTTGAACTTTATATATTTTGCAAGATAACTTTTACCCATCATTTGATGGAACCATTCAGATGGCATGTATATAATTTGCATCAAGTCTAATTTGTGCTTTTTTTCATGAATACTTCGAATAAATTTCTTCCCTAATTAGAAAGTTTTAAATTTCCATATTTAGCAATACAATTTTTATTCTTCATTTGATGAAACCATGCTGTTGTCATGTGTATAATTTGCGTTGAAACTTGTAAGATCCCATGGCACATAATTTGTTTGTTTTATGAATTATTTATTTGGAATAAATTTCTTCAATGATAAAAAAACAAACAGACTGAACTTTCCATATCGTATTTAGAGAGACAATGTTCACCCATCATTTGAAGAAGTCATTTCATTTTCAGTGCAAATAAGGTAAGTTTATCAAATTATGTTTCTTACAATTTACATTACAAAAAATAACAGTAATTATAGTATTCTTATGTTATTTGAGTTTCATGCATTATATAATAAGTAATGGTGTGTAAATGGATATCAGTATTTTGCATCAGTAATTTTCAGGGTTTTTTACTTGTGTGTCACTAATTTTCAGGGTTTTTTACCTTGTGTCACAATCACCCCTGTTCTATTCACTAATACAATTATCGATATTGGGAAAGGGAAAACAGAGAGAATGTGTTATGCGAATATTAAAATACTTCTTGCATATTGTGTTATCCATATAAAGAAAAGTCAGTGTCCAAAGCTTTTCCGCCAACTCTTAATAAGTTACAAGAATGCATTATAAAATGCATGAATTTATCAGTTTTAACATTGAATGTAAATGTTTATTTAAGTTATTTGGGAAGATAAAAATGCAGACCGTATAACACTTTTCTTTAACATTGAGTTAAATTGGAAAAGTACAACATAACTCGTTTTGGCATATAGGCAAAGATGTATAATCTCATTGCATTTATAAAATTATGTTAAAAACACATTTGTGGTAGAAGATTCACCTCTTTGATAAGTTAAAAAATATGAAATGAATAGATTTTATAAAGGCTCTATTACACAGACCTGCCAACTGCTACGAAAAAATCGTAGTTGTTACGATTTGGACATTTAAACTACGATGCTACAAAAATCAGTCTCAAACTACGATTTAAAGGGGAAAAAAAAACACAAACTCATTTTTTTTTTTTCCAGTTGAGATTTTTAGTCTACGCAGCACATTTTTCAGGAGTGATCTTGCTCTGAAATTTCCTAAATTTTAACGTATTCGGTTCCGAAAGTTTTAAAAAATTGGTCATTAGTTCGAAAATTCGGACATTAAAAAATACTTAGTGAAAAAAAAAAAAAAAATGGGCTGCAAAACTAACTTCTTAATATAAAAACCCCTTAATGGATATTGACCATGAGTGAATCGTGCATCTGTAAATATTTATTATACAGGAATTCCCTTCCTTAGAAACAGGGGCGCCATTTTAAGAGTTTCTTGAGGGGCAGGGTTTAAAATATTGTGCGGAATCGCATGATTTGCACAAAGAAAAGGAAAGTCCTGCATAATGAAAACTGCTGTGCAGTATTTCACCCTAAAAATTCTTTCACAGACCTATGATTCTTTTGTGAGTATATTTTAAAATTTCTTGGAAGACCGCAAATTTTTTTCTTTTATGAAATTTTCCTAAACCAATTCGTGGAACGGTCATGAAAAAAATTGAGAATTTCTTCAAACGATCATGGGAAAATATCTGATATTTCGTCAAGGATCTCAAAAACAAATTGTGATTATCTTCAATTGTTCGCTGAATAAAATCTAATTTCGTTAAAAGTTCAGAAAAAAATTGAAAATTTCGCCAAAAAATTCAGAATTTCGATAAACTACTGAGGGAAAATATTACAAATTTCTTCAAAAAGTCGCAGAAACAAGTAGTGACTTTTGTTAATTGGTCACGAAAAGATATCGAAAGTTTTACCAATTGGTCGCGAAAAACTGTTACGAATTTTGCTAATCGGTTTCACAAAACTGTTGCGAAATTTGCCGATCTGACGCCATAAACTATCGCGAATTTCGACAAGTGACCGCTTGCTTAAACAACCAATTTCGTCAAAGGATCGTGTTACGAATGTGAATTTAGTCAAAATATCGCAGAAAGAAAACATGATTTTCGTCAAAAGATCACGGAAATAAAGCGCAAGTTTCATCGATAAGTCAGTAAAAAAACGCGAATTTCATCGAACAATCGCGGAAAGAAAATACGAATTTCGCCAAAGGATCGTGTAAAAAACGCAAAATTCATCAATGGATTATGGTAAAAAGTGCGAATTTCGTCAAAAGTTCGGGGTAAAAAGTGCAGATTTCAACAAAGAATCGTGATAAAAAAAACTTGAATTACGATTGTGGGGAAAAGAATTGTGAATATCGGGAAATGTGTTATATATATATGCACTCCCATATATCTTATCCCCTGTACACATGTTTCCTCATTTCTATCGTCATAGCATAACTCTTTCTTTATTTAAATACTTCATATACTTTTATTTATAAATCCTTTATTTAAATACTTCCATAAAGTCTTTACTTACCTTTTTAGCAGTATCTTTATATTTTCTAAATATCCCTTACAGTTCAACTTTATATGTTTATTTTCTTTCCATTTACGACCGCCGGAGATTATGTTGACATTCGTATTATATCTGGATTCCATTTGCATTGAATAAGTTTTTCCAACTGTCACTTGATGACGTCGTCTGTTCGGGCGATTACGTCGAACTCGTCATTCGACGACACGCCCTCATCCACGAATCAGCTCTTTGCATTTGGGGGTGTGTCTGGTATTACGTAATGGAAGTTTCTCGACTTTTCCGATTAGGATAAATACATCGAGCTTCCCTTGTCAGTAGCTTCAGTTTCTATCTTCTTATAGGTGCTTGCCGACTGAGGGCGGCAAGTAGTTAATTTAACGTTTCGGGAAGTGCATCTTTAATTGCTTCGTTTTAGATGATGATGACTTTGTCTTTTGAGAAGCCTCCTTTTTGATAAGTGTTATACTCGTTTAAATAAGTGATGTCATCTTCTTTTAATAAATTCCTGTAACGACACGTTGGCCTTTTCATGGTGTTAAGTATGGAGAGTAATTTACGAACATACCTTTTCTACAGTAGAACATTTTAAGGACCGGCGTTTGCCGTGTCGTGGTTCTTGTGGCGGTATGGACTTACGAGGAAGTTACATACCGGCTGTGGTGAAAAAGGAGATTTATTTTTAAGCTCTTCATTGCTATGTGACTTTAAGGTTTAATGGTTTCGTCTCGAATTGTATTTATTTCATCAACGTCAGCTTTATATATTATAGTGTTCTTCTCAACTGACATCTTTTCCTGAGCGAACGTATTGACACCAACATGCTATATTTCGTGAATCGTTTAATGAAGTGTTTAATTAGTTTTTGGATCTAGCTCCCGTGCATTCACTGTCTACATTTGTGAGATATTTTAACCGCTCATTTGAGCGTGTCATATTAAGTAACTGCATCATGTCATTTAAGAGTTTGAGCTGTTAATTACAGATAAGTGATATTTGAGTTATGTTTTTAAAGCTTATTTTATTTATTGTTTTTATTTAAGTTGTTAATAAATGTTGTTGTTTTTAAAACTAGTTTTCGTTTCTTCTACCACACATTTACTTTACTACTTTTATTTAGTTATTGGTATTTAATGTTTTAATTATTTCATAGAAATTAATTCATTTCATAAATCTTTTAAATTCATTATCGGGTTATAAATTCAGCTTTACGCTTTTACTGCTTTATGCACTCTGCATCTTTTCTCAACCCCATTAACATTACATTTGTAATGTTATCAAAATGATCACGGGAAAGAAAACAAACGCGAATTTGTCAAAATTTACTGGACTGAACTAAAACATTTGAACTGGGCTCCTTTTACAAATATAAAAAAAAGGGCTGCGAAATGAGAAGAAGCTCAAAAAATCGTATAAAAATTTTCAGAGGAAAAAATTTACTATATTGAGTTGAAAGACTCAAACCTTATTCCTTTTACAAACGTCAGAAAATGGCTGCAAAACACAAAAAACCAACCAACCAACCTCCAGATTAATTTTAATTTTGAGTGCTACGATTTCTCATTTTCAAAAGTTGGCAGGTCTGTATTACACTTCCACCGTGTGAATAGCGTTCATTTTTAAATAATGAGACATAATTTACATATTAGGGTGGGGGGGGGGGGGGAGGGACATAGTGACTTTACGGATTCTTTGGTGAGGCATGACCAATAGAAGGTTGGGAACCACTGATGTAGACCATAAATAGCTTTGTCCAACTTACAAAACAAATTTTCCTTACCAACCTCAACAAAACCCGGGGGCTGCGACATATAAACATTTTCATTAAGAGGAGCATATAGATAAGCACATTTGACATCACATTGGGTGTGTAACCAACCTTTAAAGTAGGGATGCACAACCTGTGGCCCGCGAATTTCTTCCATTTATAACTGAAAAAAATTGCAATTTTTATCCATAGGGTCGCAGGAAAAATCGTGAATTTCGTCAATTTGCCGTGGTAAAAATTGAAAATTGAAAATTTCGTCAGTCAGTTAGAAATCATGAATTCGTTGATCGGGCGCAGAAAAATCGCGAATTTCGTTGATCGGGTGCGTAAAAATAGCAAATTTATCGATGACGCTCAAAAAAATGCGAATTTCGTTGATCAGACACGTTGATCAAATTTTGTCGATAAGGTGCAGAAAATCACGAATTTTGTCAATCACGCACGGAAAAATCGCAAATTTCTTTGATCGAGATCGGGAAAATCGTCAATTTTGTTGATGATGCACAGAAAAATTGCAAATTATGTTGATCGGCGTCGAAAAAATCGCGAATGTCGTCAATTTGCCGAGGGGAAAATATATAGGTGAAAATTGGCGGTCGCCACTCACCACGTGGCGATTAAAGTTGTAAAAGTGGCGATTAAAAAATCGGCCATCGATCGCCACCCTAGTCGCCACTCGCCAAGTGGCGATAAAAAATCTGTTATTGATCGCCAAGTGAAATATAGCTTTTTTCATAGAAATATGCATCTCTACTTTGATTACATCTAATTAGCAAACTGGTTAATTCTTTTTTCTACCGGATGCAAGCAGATTACAGTGATTTAGCTGTATTTTCAATTTTTCGGCTTTTCGCCATTGCCCTTTAGTTGGATTATTTTTTCAAGAAATACAGTTTTATTCTGCAAAATATATTCATCAGCTTTGATTCCACATGCATTTCAAATAATTTATTCCCTTTTTTTTTTCACCGGATGCAAGCGTGTTTTAAGAACATTGCAGTATTTTCAATATTTCGACTCCTGCCACATGCTCACCAGTTAGATTTTTTTTTTTTCAAGAGATATTGTTTAATCCTGGGAAATACTCACCGGCTTAGATTTCAGCTGTATGTAATTAATGTGTGTAGTATATTAACACATTTACTTATTAAATAAAATACAAATAACATTTTATTTTTTATTTGATTATTTTTTTATTGTATACATCTAACTGTTGGAATTTTGATTTAGTTTTCTTTTATATAAAGAAAGTAATAGTAATTTGATTGATAATAGTGCTTATGAACATATACAAATAATCTAAAAATATATTCTAAAGAAAATCAATATAATAGATTTTGTGGTTTTAAAGTGTAATTTTCTTGAATTTTGATTGCTTCCCTATTGTTATCATATTTCGCCGATCGGGTACGGAAAAAACCCGAATTTTGTCGATTAGGAGCAGAAAATTTGAAAATTAAGTTGATCGGCTGCGGAAAAATCGTGAGTTTCGTTCGTTTATCACGAAAAAAAAATCGCGAATTTCGTTGATCTTGTATTGGAAAATCGCGAATTGGGTCTATTACGGGCGGAAAAATCGCAAATTTTGTCGATCGGGAACGGCAAATATCGTGAGTTTTGTCGATCGGACTGGAAAAATCGCGAATTTCGTTGGTCGGGTACGAAAAAAAAAACATTATGTCGATCAGGCGCGAAAAATATCGCAATTCGTCGATCAGGCGCAGAAAAATCGCAAATTTCATTGATAGGCTACTCGTCCCCATTCGTTCATACAGTTCATATTTTTCTACGGCACGAGGCACTTTCTTGCCTATGTTTGTTTTCTAGCACTGTTAATAAAATAAAATTTACTTCCTAAACAAATAAACTAAATCTCTAACTGAAGTCAAGGAATATTATCACTCCTTGAAAACAATCCTTGCTATATCTCTGTTATATATACGAATGTAAACTGTTGATATATTTTTGACAATTGAATTGGATATGTTGACTTGTTAGGGTTACCTAAAGCGGTAAAACTCCCCTCTACCCGTTCTGAAACAATATTTTTTATCTGATTATAGGCCACAGATCACCTCCTCGAAACAGAATTCTCTCCGCATTCCTGATGTGGCCCTCGACAACCCAGTCATTTTTGTAAGTGGTCCTTCTCTTAAAATGGTTGTGCACCCCTACTTTAAAGGATACTACTAAAGACAAGAAAAACCTGATGACACTAAAATTAACCACAGGACTAAATGTTTCTTCATACAATTCTCTCCTAATTTGCTTAAATCCTTGAGCCACTAAACGGGCTTTAAACCTGGCTATTTTTCCCATGTCATCTTTCTTTACAATAATATACACCCATCTACAACCTACGAGGCTAACATTTGAAGGTAAATTTTCTAAATGCCATACACCTCTTTCATACATAGTATTTATTTCCTCTTTCATCACCTTTTATTATTCATTTTTTTGGTCAGATTTTATTGCCTGTTTATAAGTTTTAGGGATAACCGGATCATATAGTCAAAATTGTGACTGACAAATGTTTACATTAGGGTCCAGTGATGCCGCTGTACTTGAAAAAACCTGGGTCCCCGGGACCCAGGATTTCCAAAAATCTGGGTCTTTTTTTTACAAAAGCGGGTCCCCATCAATAATAATTTATATTTTAAAGGAATAAATGAAAGTTGTTTATTAAGATAAATGAAATGCATTAATTATTGTTTTAACAATAATTAAATAATGAATTAAAACCAGCATTATTTGCACTCAAATAAGATATTTTTAAAAAATATTAAGAGAAATTTTCTTTACTTTTTTAAAAGTAAAAATGCAAGATACAATTTTAATTGTAAAATAATGTTTATTTGAGAGTAGAAGATAACAAGTTCCACTAACAAGTATCACTAATGTTCGCATTCTTTTAAAAAGAGGCAAGGCGGGTTTATTGAAAAAGATATTTTTGCTGAAAAAAAGAACACTTATATTAAGTAAAGGTGAACTTTTCGTTGAATGAATGGGTGCTTTCATTATTATACTTCCCATTGAATTATTTGTCAGCATAGATCTGTGTTGGAATCAGACATTTTCCTTGGAAGGGAAATTTATATCTAAATCACTAATAAGCATCAAATCCTAAATGTTCTGAAGGCGGGAGACATTTCAATGATGCAGTAAGAATGATTGGGGGGGGGGGGATTTTTACTGGTCCACCTAATGAATATAAATATTATCAAAGTACACTGAAATCATGCTGTATTTTTAAGAATCTCATAAAAAAGAAATTAAATCCCATTTTATGAATTTTCTACCTATAAGTTTAGTTTGCACATATTTTTTGGTTCTTTGACTAAATTCACGTTTTTTCCGCGTTACTTTGACGAAATTCACATTTTTCCGCGATCCTTTTGTTGAAATTCGCTATTTTTTCGCGAGTCTGTCACGAAAATAGTGTTTTTTCCGCGATACTTTGACAAAATTCGGCTTTATTCCGCGATTTTTTGACGAAATTTGCTATTTATTCGCAATCTTTTGTCGAAATACACTATTTTGTCTCACCCCTTTTACGAAAATAGCGTTTTTTCCGCTATATTTTCACGAAATTTGTGCTTTTTTCACGATCCTTTGACGAAAATCTGCTTTTTTACGTTATTTTTTGACGGCATTTGCTATTTTTGGGGGATCCTTTGATGAAAAACAACTATTTTTTCGCGATCCTTTGACAAAAATCGGCTTTTTTCCGCGATTTTTTGATGAAATTTGCGCTTTTTTCGCGATCCTTTGACAAAATTCGGCTTTTTTCGCGATTTTTTGACGAAATTCGCTATTTTTTAACGAAATACGCTAATTTGTCGCGGTCCTTTTACGAAAATCGCGTTTTTCACAATATTTTGATGAAATTTGCGCTTATTTCCGTGATTTTTTGACGAAATTCACTTTTTATTTCGTGATGCTTTGACGAAATACGCTATTTTTTCGCGGCCCTTTTACGAAAATCGCTGCTTTTGCGTGATATTTTGATGAGATTTACGCTTTTTTCGCGATTCTTTGACGAAAATCGTCTGTTTTCCGCTATTTTTTTGCATCTCGTATCCAATTTTTCGCGTAATTTACGCGCTATAGCGCGTCCGCGGCATCCCTGGGGTCAGAAATTATTCCTTCAAAAGTATTGCTCCCTTTAAAATCAAACAAGTTAGGCTTAAAAAGTACATACTTCTTCTTACAGTAATCCTCCACTTCCCTTAGAGACCTTAAATGATCAGAATTATTATCAACATCAAAATAATAAATATCTCTACAAGAACCAATTTTTATGGGAACAACCTTTCTTTTCCAGCAAGTATCTTGCAAAGTGGTATGAGGTTTACTAAGGGAATCACTATCTGAAAAAGACCCCTGACCATCACTCTCTGTCCCAGAAGATGATCCAAGGGAGTCGTTGGATCTGTCAGTGGTGGCTCTGACTTCCTCAACGATGTCTTCATCCTCGAGATCACTCCTAGTAGCAGGAACCTTCTGTAATTCTTCTGGTATATTGCCCAGCGCTGCTCCATTTAGCATATCCTTATAACTAGTTTGCTCGTTAAAGGAGACATTAATAGTTTCAACAGTTCTGTCACTATCAGGCAACTACACTCAATAACCCTTTGTTCTAAAAGCATAGCTAACAAAGTATCCTCTACTAGCTTTTAAATCCAGTTTTAAACATTTCTGACGAGGGACACTAACATATGCTAAACACCCAAATGATTTTAAATGCCTGATAGTAGGTTTAGTACTGCCAAAAAGTTCAAAAGTGGTGTTTGTCTGATTTTTGTGACACAAATGGTTCCATGCATAGGTGAAGTGGAGAACTGCCTTTGGACAAAAATTCAAGTCCATACCACTTTCTTTTAACATGGTTCTAAAGGAAATTTTATGGGAAAAATCATCAATTATAGAAACAAAATATCATTCTCCGTGCCTGCCTTCAACCTGACTTGGACCCCAGACGTCGGTGTATAAAAGCTCTAATGGAAATTTGGATCTAATAAAATTTCTAGATTTAAAAGATGTCCTCCTAAACTTGTTGAATTTACATGATTCACATTTAAATTCCCCTTCTCTTAAATTTGGCAAACCCCCTAGCACCTTCATTTCTACATGTATGAGCTATCAAATAATGACTGACATGTGCCAGCCTTCTGTGCCAAACATACATATCATCATGTATACTAGCAGAAGATGCTTCAAAACTGACTTTCTTATTAACCTTGCTGGGAACTTTGGGATATAAAAAATAAGCATCATTTTTAAGAATGATTTTAAAAAGGAGTTGTCCATTGCATATTATCTTCACCTCGCCACTCCCACCAGAAAAACATGTCCCATTTATATCTAAACGAGGACTGGATATTAAGTTACATCTTAATTTAGGAGAAAACATTACATCTTTGAACATCAAGATTCTTTGCCCATATTTTAATTTAATAGTTCCACAACCTACTATTGGAAAAGTTACACCTTCAATGGCTACAGCCATATGCTCATCATTTAAAGGAGTAAATTCTATAAAAAGATCTCTATCTTTACAAAAGTGATGAGAGGCCACTGTGTCAAAGACCTAGTCAGCCTCTCCATCAACTAAATTAGTTTGAGAAAGAAAAAAATGAAGTATAAGACTTGTGTTCTGGACTTTTCTGACGAGTGTCTCTAGATCGGTTTCTTTTCACTTTGTCACCAAGTCTATGGGAATCACTATGTTGATGCTTAGCAGGAGATCTGGGGTACCATCGTGGAACTTTCTTATCATCATGAGGGCTAAAGGATCTAACTGATGAAGAATCTCAATGAGATGAAAACTTGACTGAAGGTGAACTATCTCAGCAATGGGATATCATGCTCTTTAGGAAACTACAGATCTTGATGTGTCCTGACATTTTTAAAAAATAGCAGCTCAACTTCTTTCTGGCTTTCTTCTGATACTGTAATGATTGTGCTTCAGGATACACTTTACCATGATCATGCTCTCTTAATTGAAGCCTGGTTTCCTCAGCTACTAATGAAGTTACCCATGTCATTAAAAATAAACTCTTCTTCTTTCCATCTGAGAATTGCTTGTACTATTGAATCAAACCTTGTAGGTAAAAATCGTAAGAGCTGAAATGTCACATAGATATCACTGAACTTTTATTGATATCTTTGAGCTGGTTTGCCACTCTTAAAAGCCTGGCAGCATATAAATTAATATTCTCACCACCAGTACTCTTGCACTCACATAATTCTGTAAAAACTTACATATGATGACTTCTTGTGTCTGGATAAAAATGAGAACTGAGTTTTTTCTAAGCACTCACTGAATCATTACAGTCCTCAATGATTTTTCTAAAATTAGGCTTAACATTTAAATACAGTCAGTATCAGTTATATGGTCACCCTTGCGATCCTGAAAAATATGACCTTATATGCGGTGTAAATAGAAATTCTACTTTAGACAATAAAATATTATTAATAAGTTAGTTATATTAGTAAAATAATGACAGTGAAACTATGAATATGTAATTTATTAAATAAGAGGTATAAACAAGACTTGCTTTACACTTAAATTTTCGAATTGATGAGTATACCGTAGTAGTAAAAATAATCTTTTATGCAGGTTTGTTTGTTTTTATTGTAGTAGTTAAAACTACTTTGTTATTCACGAACAGTTTTAAAATGTTCCTCTTTGCCTTTGGGATTGGTAAAAAAAAGCTCTGGGGATATTTTGTCCTTTGAGAGCTTCTGCTCGCCCTATCGGTTCAGCTTTGCACTCACTGACATTATCATAGTTTCCTTCAGTGTTTATATTTAAAACTTCTAAAACGGTTTGCAATATAGATGTTTCAGCATGGACGTTACCCATGTCATATCAGCTACGAATATCTAGAAGAAAAATACCAATAGGGCGTGAAGAACATTTTAACACAGCTTCTCCTTCGTCCAATAAGTCTTTTTTTTTTTAGGATACATAAACGCTAAAGCATGACTTTTGCCACTCAGGGGTAAAGTCCATTAGAAGCAATTTCATTACTAACAACTGCATATGTCACTTCGTCTTGTATTATGCAAACGGCATTCCGTAGTTTTTGTGTAACTTCAAATAGGCGCAGATCATAATCATCATCATTGCCATTGTCATCGAACGATAATTCTTCACATTCTGGAAGCTAAGGATTTCTAAGACAATTTTCAATGGTCTTCTTTCATACCATATTCCAACTCTTGTATGCGCTACTACGTAGCGCATGGCATCTAACATAGTCACGAGAAACTTCTGTTTTTGATCAATGGCAGCAATGAAGTCTTTTAGAAGCAGCTTTCGCTAATTTATCTTAAAATTTTGAATAATCCCTGCATCTAATCGTTGTGCCATACTAGTTCAGTTTGGAGACAAGAAAACAAGTTCAATGTAATTTAAATTCCGAATCACACAATAAGCAGTACAGTTGTCTGCGATTACAGCCCTTTTTCTTTTTTCGTCTGTCCAAATTTTGTTGAAATGCCGAATTTCTTTTTCCCAAATGCTTGTTGTCATCCAGGCCTTTCGGTTTGCATCATAAGATACAGGCAAAGATTTGCAGTTTTTCAAACAATGAGACTTAAGAAATTTACCTATAACTAATGGAGTCAATTTATCTGAGCTATCTGTATTCACTGATAGTAAAACGGTCAATCGTTTTTTGCTTACCTTCCCACCATTTCCTTTTTCATTTTTAAAAGTAACAGTTTTATCTGGCAAAACATGAAAAAACAGCCCACATTCATCAAAATTAAAAACATCGCAAGGTTTGTAGTTATTGAGAATGTCATTTAACAAGTTAACACCCATTCCTTCTTTCTTTTTCTTTCATACTGCATTAACACCAGCAGCTTCACCACACAAAAAGTAAGATTGTGCTGTAAGTTAAACCTTTGTAACTCTACTTTGCTAGCAGTAAAATACGGTCTTCCTAAGTCATCAGCAATTTTCAAAGACTTCTTACGATAATGCATGATAATGGAACATTGTGCAATCTAGCATATTTTATCCAAGTGAACTGATCTTTCTCAACATTCTCAAATGTTGAAACTTGATGTCGCTTTCTCTTTTGATTGATCACATCTTCTGCTTAAAAAATTTTCTAACCCTAAGCCATTATTCAGTATCGTTCTCGCTATTCCATGAGTCTTCGCGAAAGCTGCTTTCGATACATTAGATTTTTCAAAAATTTCTATAACTTTCTTTCTGAAATTGTCAAATTTTTTGTTTAGCTGACATGTTGTATATTCACAAAAGACAAACAATAAAAGAACACCTTACAGTCTGCGACAAGTAATGAAAAATACAAAACAATAAAAACACGCGATTTAACATTTCTCTACATGGAGGACAATTCTCATTTGGTCGCAAGGGGTGATGACATTTCCTCCAAGAATTGGTATCTAATGCGACAGTTGACAAAAAAATCTCCAGAGCTTTGGCGGCAGCTCTTATCGGCTGCAGCCAGCAAGAGGAGACCCATACCTACCCCGAGTATCAGCATGCATCTAGTCACTTGGGATGCAATATTACCGCGATCTCTAAGGTTTCATTTAAAAAGGAAAAGGTCTCCCTGTCATTCTAAAGCTATAAAAATGTCAACTGGTCTTTCTTTACCATATCCAAGTTCGTACTTGTGGTTTTTAACAAAAACACAGGAGATTCAACGGTGGAAAAAAAAAAAAAAAAAAAAGAATGACTACAATTAAAGAAGTTCTTCCAGGATGTCCATCCACTAATTCCTAAGGCTATTAAAAATGAAAAGCACTGTGATATCAATACAAAGAGGCCGACAGTTGAAGATAGTTAAATGATACGTCTATTTGGTACTTTATACCTTAAAAAGGGGAAGGAAAAAGCATAAAACTTAGATATTTTTCAACAAAACAGAGACAAAAGGTAACCATATATCCGATAGTAGCCATTAGAAACTGGCCATATAGGTGGTGTAATTTAAAACATAATACCTATTCAGTCAGTCAGGACTTACAAAAAGTGACCTTATAAGCGGGGTGACCATATATCTGGTACTGACTGTATACCATAGACAGTGCTAATTTCTGTTGAATATGATAGTCTCTAGCATCTATATCAGTGGCACTAACAACTACTCTGGCCTCCTTTTCTACGGCATTGCTGTCTGCATTGAGCACTGGAGCTTTTTCTATTTCTGTAACTATATCTCAGACATTTCTTTCCATCAACAGATACTTCATGTCTGCCTGCCAATTGGCATAATTACCAGCATTCAATTTTTGGATTTGACTCTGCATCATCATTTTTTTTTTTTTTTGAAAAATTAAAAAACCTATGGTACTTGGACCTATACCTATGGAACCTATGGAACTCAAAAATTTAAAAACTTTATGGTCCTGCTAAAAAAATTTATAGTTAAATCATTTTGTATAAAAATTTCTTAAATACTGCCTCTTTCTTTTCTCTTAATTTTTTTTTTAAACTATTGCTTCGAAAATCAAATTATTTCACAAAAAAATTTTAATTATCAGTCATTGTACGAAACTAATGCCCCCCCCCCCCTAATAAAACTATTCTTCTTTGGGCCATAGTTAAACACTTTACTGCCCTAATACAAAGCATTGCTAAAAAGAAACTATCTCTGCATGGGTCTTAAATCTCCCATAACCTAAAATGTTGTATGAGATTACTCATATAACTAGTGCTTAAAATAATCTATTACTTCTATAAAGTACAGCATTAATACATCCTAAAACTAAGCAAATATAATTTGCAGTAAGAAGCATCTGCTGAAACTACTTGTAAAACCTTAAATATGCAGAAAGATAAATCAGTTGTTTTGCATTACGTGTAAGAAGAAATGATGACTAGATAAATAAAAATAAGACTTAAATTTATTAAAAATCTTTCATAATAAAAATGTTATAAAAAATATATATATGCTTTGATATTAAATAAATAACTATTAGCTAGCTTCATTTCATGCAGATAAAAACATAATAAAAACAATGCTATAAATCTTCATCCCTCCAGGGCTGATGCTATAAATTATTCATTGAAAAGTCAAATGTAAAAGAAAAATGTCACCTGAAGTAAATGAGCGTATCGCTTTCTATAATCTTTAAACAAGAAGAAAATCATCGTATAACCAAAGAAGTCCGGAAGATTCAAAACATCTTATCAGCACTTTCATCATACATAAAACTCAATTACATGTGTATCATCAGGCTTATAAACATCGGAGCGGCAAACATCAAAACATACAGAAGGATAACCAAGCCAGCGAGTAAGTATGCACAAAACAAACGCCGCCATAACAGCTGTCAACGTTGCCCTTTTATCTATATCTGTAAAACACAGACCAGCTCCACAGTGAAATTGAAAGCAGAAACTCCTCCTTCCATCCCACGTGGAAAAATCAATTTGCATAGGCATACGCCGAAGGCGAAAAGTGCGTTCGTGGATGGGCAATGCTAGCTACTGGCCAACGAAGTTACCACCCAGTTTGAAACTATGTATGGTCAAGCTCTGCTTGGAAAACATAACGATGCGATAGTCTGATGAAACGATGTAAGTTCTCTTTAAAAGCAAATAAATTGCTGTAAAAATGGAGGGAAATAAAGTAGCTGCAAGAGTAAAAGGTATATAACGCAATTGATAAGAAAAGGGAGGATATGGATAACATATAGTTGTAGAAAAATAATATAGCTAAAATAAACATATAGTTAAAATAAACACAAGCTGATAAAAGAATTATGAAGACTTTGATTAAAATAATGCATCCTGCTTTTAAAACGCAGATGGTATTTCATAAAACAAAAAGATTCAAGACCAGCCTTTCAATCCCCAGACAACAGCATTCGAAACTCCACTGGAAAGAATATCAGATTGTTGAAGCTGCTACATGTATTGGCAGGTTGCATTACGTCACTCACTCATTTACATATAACAGCAAAAGTCATCTGATGTTCAGAGATTATTATTTGCCGAACTCACAGAGGTTGGAATACAATCATCACTCGAAGTTTGTAACTAGGTAAAAGTGATGTAATGAAAACAATGTTGTCATAGCTGGCTTTGAAGAGGATTTTTGGAAATAAACTCAAGTTAGATGGAATGAGATTGGTAAGAGGTGAATGAAATAAAAATAGCTGCTTTGAGTTGAAGTTGAAAAAGTAAGTTTAGATTAAAGATATGAATAATAAAGTAATTAAATAGTGTATAAGTGAACAAGGAAGGTGTATTTAGGCTAACAGTTTGTTCTATCATCGTTTCACCTGCATATTCTATTTTTCAACATTGTTTATTATGGTATTTCTTATTTTCAAGCAACGTGTGAGTATAGACTTATGTCTCAACAAAAGTCAGATATGCAGCAACCAGCTTATGCAAAATATGAATCTACAGTCATGTGAGTTTGTTTTTCTTGATTTTAAAAGTAGATGTTGAACGTATGCCTTTAAAGGCTGATCATCCATACTTATGTTTATTGCCACTGAATGTCATTGTCATTTAATTATAATTATGTTACATTTCTTTAAGTTGAATTTACTTTTATAAACTCTGTTTATTTTAAGTTATATTTCGTTTCGTTAAAATAAATGTTAGGTTTTCATACAAATTAAAACCTGCTTCTTTGCTTGTGTTATTCTACATTGAACACTTATGTCCCTATTCCACCAAAGTTACGAATTCCTTCCCGATTCTGCTATAGTTTTATTATCTGTTTTAGACTGGTCCCAGTTTGGATGTTTGTACTGGGTTGGATTGCACTTTTAACAAGGGACCTGGCCTGTTTAGCTTTCATGTGCAAACAATTATCATAATGCTCTCAACAAGCTAATCTAATACAGTCAAGGATCTATAATCCGCACTCCCGTAATCCGCAATTTCCTATAATTCGCATTGCTTAATGAATGTAAACAATTAAACAAATTTACAAATTCTTGATCCAAAAATGATTTTTTAAAAGAAATATCTGAAAAATTTAAATATAAAAGTGAATACAATCATTTTTTTAATACAAGAATTTGAAAAATGCAATTTTTGAGATAGCATATTAAATTAATTATTATATATCATATTTAAAATAGTGTCCAGAAATAAGAAAAAGACATATAATCCATAATACTCCATAATCCGCAATATTCCCTAATCTGCACAACCTTTGGTCCCAACTTGTGCGGATTAAAGAACTTTGCCTGTACTTAAAAAATAAAGTCTTATAAAATCTTTTTATTTCTTCTGTACATCTACTTTTTTCTGGTATACATTTAGACATTTAAAGGTCCATTGAACATTTTAGACATTTAAAATCCCTAACACAACATACATGTATATTTCTTTTTGAATTATTAATTAATGATGGGATTATTAAACTTTTATAGAGAAAAATTACTTTTTTCGTCATAATTAGAATCTACATTACTGAAAAACTGTGGTAGACGCATTGAATTCATATCTCATGGCTATTGGTGCTCGCATTAAACAATTTTAGTAAGAAAACAGAAATGTTACTCATTTATTTTATTTGTGACAGCTGTAAAATGTAGTTAAAAGGTGTTCTATAAACACTGGTACTTTTTTAATATCCTTATTCATGTATTTTAATTAATTTATACAGATGTCTACATGTTCATGATTATTAATAATCAGTGTGAAAAGAAAAAGATGTGCCCAATAAATTTTAATCTCAAAATTGTCTCAAAGAAAAATGAAAATAGCTATTCAACTGGCAATTTTATCTTTTCAATTCATGTAAAAAAACTAAGCTTAGGGTTCGCTTTCATGCTGAAACTGTACCAGATTCTGATATTTTTGAGAAAAACATTTAATTTTGAATTTTGTTATGGCTTTTTTGATACATTTTACTCTAGGCTGTCAAACAAGAAACTGTTCTGTCAATGTAGTTTCTGAAGGTGAAATAATATTCAAAAATCCAAATCTGCAATCTAGTGTTCATATTGAAAATTTTAAATTTTTATAGAATTTCTCTATGAAGACAATTTCTTAAGCTTATTTTTCTAAAGTAAATTGAAAAAAACCAATCTCTAATCAAATAGTTATATTCATTTTTCTCTGCAGCAATTTGCCGATTAAATTTTGTGGTGTATACTTCGATTGTACATAAATTTCAAAATGGAAATATATTGTTTTTTTTTATGTTTCTTGCATCTAAATTGCTTTTCTGACCAGTGTTGCCAGTGGGTTACTTTTTCAAAATTCAGATTTCTTGATTGGTACCACTTTTCTGAAGTGATAAAATTCCCCTTGTTTTCGCCTTAATATGTCATTAAAAATGGCAAATTTTACTATTTCAAAAAAGTGGTGCCAATCGAGAAATCTGAATTGAAAAAAGTAGCCCTCTGGCAACACTGTTACTGACATTGACATCCAGTGTTGCCGCATCTGGCTGATTTTTTATTTATTCATTCTGAATTAGAGTAAAAGAAAACTGCTATTCAAAATTTCATGGTGTGAATTCAATATTTCTAAATAAAAAATCTGCCAGATGCAGCAACACTGTTGACGCCTGACATGGCAATCATCTCTCCCCTCTTCTTTATCAATTCAAATCTATGTACACATTTCCAACTAAAAATATTACTTCATTTATTCACAGATAAATAACAGTTTTCTTTAGATTTCAGTTCTTCATTGGTATTTTTAATGGTTGTTTTACTTATTCATCTAGGTCATATTCCTTTGGTGTTTTGAGTTGGAAATCTGTACATCAAGCTTAGAGTCCACAACCACATCTGCAGTCATTGATACTCAGGGAAGTATCATTACCTACCTTGTTTAACTTGTAAAGATGTTAGGTTAATGTCAATTCACTTTTTGCCCATTCTTAAATCAATGAAGTTTATTATAAAGCCCTCACTTGAGCACATCTCTCTCATTAAAATAGTTATTTTATTATGGGAGCAGAATGATATTAGGCAGCTAGTAATTGAAAACCTCGATTCTACAATTCTCACTTCTCATTTCTCTTCTAGTGCATTAGCACAATGGATAAAAATTGAAAAAATAGTTGCAGACAAAGTGCCACAGCTTCCACTGCCACGACTCTTAATTGGGAAGCTGTTAAGCTTCATTAAGCCTGTTGGCTTAGAAATTTTAAAATGGATGGAATTCCACTGCAAAAATAGCATTCGTTTATATCTACCAGCTGAATTTTGTTGGACACCGCAAGGTACAGTTGACAGAAAGAGAACAGCAGAAGTGTTAGTTAAAGATGAGAATTTGGATGTATTCACACGCTACAAACTAGCATGTATTTATTGTCTGGATGATGAGATTAAAGATTTTTTTTCGAACCAAGAAGCTGTTTCTGTAAATATTCATAATTATAAAGATTTATTTCTCCAATCTGTAGCACAGTCTAATAAAGCAGCAGCTGAGTATTATCTACAAAAATTAACCCCAGAGGAAAGAGAAGAATCTTTGGTAGAGGCAGCAAAATCTACAAACCACTATACAGTATGTTTTTTATTATCACAAATGAATGAAGAGCAACAAATGGAAGTTTTGAAAAATAACCCTTCTGCCATAATGAAGTGTTTTCTACAATGGCCTCTGCAGAGCTTTTTTACTGAAATAGCAAATTGCATGTGGGATTTTCTTTCAACAGAAGATTATGCTATTTTATTGGGTGAAATTAGCAATAAATTTGGTCATATAGATTGGGATTATGAAAATCTTTTCAAAGAATTTTGGCAAGAAAGTCCCAGTGCTCTAAAAAATTCTATTAGAAATGAACTTCACAAATGGCCTTTCGTTCAAGTATTATTTTTCTTAAAAGATAAAGAAAAAATCAGATTAATCCTTAAGGATACCACTGATACAGCCAAAGATGAATTAATTTACAGTATTGGCATGGAAAGTTTTGTTGTACTTCATGTTCTTCAAAATCAATGGGATGTTCTTCAATTTTGTGTTCAAGAACTCTTTCTATTGGTAAATAGTATGTATAAAACGTTACTATTTAAATCCCATTTTGAAAAGCAAATGAAACGTTTTGAAGGACGCTTTGAAACAGTAAAAAGCGAGTGGGATAAATTATTCTACAATTTAGTAGAAAAGCGTAGAAATGTAGAAGAAGGTGAATGCAGTACATCTAAGCGATTTCGTCATCTACAATAAAACTGATTTGCATCTTGAAAATAGTATCCTCATTTAAATAATGAAAGTGCCATTAAAAAAATACTTTTAAATATAAAAGTGTTAAGTTAAAAATTCCTGTATTTTTTTCCAGGATTGGAAAAAAACATGCTTTAAAAAAAGGTTTTTTTTAAACATTTATTTCTCAATGATAGATTAAATAAAAGTATGCATTTAAGATCTTTGAAATTTTACTAATACACTGCTCAAAACAATTAAAGGATATTGCAGTTTTAGGTGGATTTTGTATCTGATAAACTGTTTAGGTGATTGATACATGGTCGACAGACACAGTAGGTTATATGAGAATAAATTACACATGTTTGGCAGAAAAAAATGCATTTTATTGCGCATTTGTGTACTAAAAGAAAAAAACACAATTTGTACATATGAGAAAAAAAGAATAAGAAAAGGTGTTTTCTTCAAAGAAAATCATTTTCAGTAGGGGGTATGGTTTCCACGGGCAGCCAGTACCGTTGAACACCTTTGAGGCATGGACTCAATGAGGCTATTAATAACGAGTTGGGGTATTCTGCCCCACTCTTCCAGAAGAGCTCTTTCCAGTTCTTGGAGAGTTTGTGGGGGTTGTTGGCGGCCAGAAACTCGTCTTCCTAGAGCATCCCAAATGTGCTCGATTGGATTCATGTCTGGAGAACACGCTGGCCATTCCATTCGAACGATTCCTTCCTCGAAAAGGAAATCCTCCACCAGGTTTGCACGATGTGGCCTGCAGTTATCGTCCATTAAAATGAAGTTATCTCCGATGGCTGCAGCGTAAGGGACTACAATAGGTCTGAGGATCTCATCCCTATATCGGCGACCAGTCAGAGCTCCATCTCGAATGATGTAGAGGTCAGTGCGCCCGTCAATGGAGATGCCACCATACACCAACACTCCTCCACCGCCAAATCTGACACTTTCGTGCACGAACGCAGGATTATTCCTACTGCCACGGTCCCTCCAGATGAAAATACGCCTATTATCCGGATGCACAGAAAAACGGGACTCGTCAGAAAACAGAATATTGCTCCATTCATTTCTCCTCCAGTTGACATGCTCGGTTGCCCACTCCCTGCGGTCGCGACGATGCCTTGATGTTAATCTAACACATACCATCGGTCGGCGAGCATACAAACCTACAGCATGGAGCCGGTTTCGGACAGTCTGAGTTGAAATCGTGGTGCCTGTAGCCGAGCGAAGGTGTTGTTGGAGAAGAGTAGCGTTCATGGTTCGGTGTCTCCGAGCTGTTAACGCTAAATACCGATCTTCATTGGGCGTTGTTGCCCGTCTACGACCTTGCCCTGGTCTTCGGCCTGCACATCCACTCTCCAAAAAACGGTTCCAGATCCTGAAAATGACACTTTGTGACACTCCAATGGCTTGCGCTACTTCGGCTTGAGTTTGGCCCCCTTCTAACCTACTAACAATTCTCAAAGCTTCTGAATCTGTCAAATGACTTCGCTGAGACATCGTACTCATCGAAACAAAGCAATCACTGAATGCCGATCATCCTTGTCTTCATTCTCTTTTATCCAGTTGAAAGTCAAATTTCATTCGCTGCCGCTGAAGCGACGTTTTTGACGTCGAACTCAAAATTTGCATACTCTACAGTTTGAAAACCAGAAAAATTTGCATTTGTGATTCTCTTCTTCTATTTTCGGCAAAAAAAATTTCGTTTATATCTTTATTTTATATAAAACTTCAAATATCCTTTAATTGTTTTGAGCAGTGTAGTTATGTGTAGTACAGTAGACTCCCTCGAATCCACAACTCTCTAAAATCCACACATAATTTACAGAGCTAAACAATGAAACTTCCAGTTCAGATGTAGGGACAAAATTGGACTCTAGTTTTATATCAATTCTATATATATTTTTTAATCTGTATATTTTGTTAATATTACTGAAATTGTGCATTTTCATGTGGGAAGAATAAATTTGCTTCTGAAAGAAAATCAAGATATTGCTGTCATCACTGGTAATCACAATCTTTTTGCCAAACATATTTATGCAGTAATCAAGCTTTTTTTATTGCTAAGTCTGGGTAAACCTGAAATAAAACTTCCTTATTTTATGATTTTTATTTGAATTAGTAGTGTATCCTTATGAGGAAAGTTTCATTGAATAATTTAAGAAAAATGCATCTCTATAATAAATATTTAATTATACATTATTAATAATTTACTTGCTTTTAATATTTTAATCATTTAAAAAAATTATCTAATTTTTTATTATTTTAGTTTATTACTTAATTATCTTAATACTGTACTATACTGTAAGCATTCATTATAATTTCGATTGCATTATTAATTACATTCAAATTGCTGTCTAAAATATGTAAACAAAGCAATGATCAGAAATCCATAAAATTCTAAAATCTGCACAACCTCTGGTCCCAAGCTGTGTGGATTTGAGGGAGTCTACTGTATTATTTATTTATCAATATTATAAAGCTTTTATAATTTATCTAAAGATGCAGTGATTCATTTTTAAGATGAAACTTACTGAAAAATATTAAATGAAAAAGAAAAAGAATTTTTTTAGAGTTAATAAAAAGATAATCTTAATGTAAATTCATATATGAATTAGTGAAAGCAAATCAAGTAGTAATGAGTTCGAGAAACATGAAGAAAATAGAAGTTAAGTTTAGCATTTTATTTTTATAATTCTGTACCTCAGAACCAAACTATCATTAAGTCCAAAAATGACGAATTTTATGTTAACAGCTTTTTATACTAAAGGAACTGTTCTCTTTCAAGGCAAACTATCCCTATATTTGTATTATAAGTTATTTCAGAGATATTCTTTTTTATAATACCATAAATCACATCTTACTTTCAAGCCAAATTATTGTACATTTACTTCAACTGAAAAATAAGTGAAATGCGACTTACTATAACTCAGCTCTCAGGCACAGAATTATATTGTTAATTGCAACTTAAAAAGGAAGCAAGTATAAAATATTTTATTATCAATTTTTCATTTTACTGATGAAATATTAAGAGAATGTAAGATATTTCTTTATCAATTGTTTATTTTACTGATGATATATTACCTTTCCTTTGAATTAAAAATTGTCATCCTTCTTGCTCCTCATTAAAAATAGTTCTCTACTTGTGCCTTACTGCATTTTGTATTATTAAAAAAAACTGACTTGTGTCTTGAAAAGTGGGTCCTGAATTAAATATTTAATGTGCCATAAAAAATGCTTTTAAAAATAAAGTATCAAAGTAAAACATTCCTGTTATTTTATCCCCTTAAAATAACATTTCTTAAAAACATGTATAATAATCACTTATAAACAAATTAAGTTAAATAATGCTATGAAAAGTGATAGAATATCTTTATTAAGACTTACGATAGTTTCATCGCACAATCGGCGACATTTTCAAAATCAATCATAATAGAAAAAAAAAATTATTTATTATTATTATTATTAATTTTTTCTATTATGATTGATTTTGAAAATGTCGCCAATTGTACGATGAAACTATCGTAAGTCTTAATACAGATATTCTATCACTTTTCATAGCATTAACTAACTTAACATTTCTTAAGTTATCTTCCTGTGGTTACTCCCTTACGTGTTTGTTTTTTACTCATTTCTTAGATATATGCACATTCTGATAACTAAAAGTAATATGTGTGTTTAGGAAATTCCAGCTAAAGACAATTTTAAAAGTATCATGATTATTATTGATAAAGATTAATAAGACTGCAAGAAAATTAAAAATTATTTATGAAGTTCTGAAACTATTAAATACAAGTTTGTAAAATGTGCATTTGAGCATAAGCATTGTGTTATTAAAATTTAATAATTTTCTGTGCCCCGTTAAGCTTATCAATCGCAAAATTCTGTGGTATGTCTTGTACTAATTTCAACATGAGATTGCTCACTATCTAATGCATTTGTTAACATTTTTTCTCTATTAGACAGATAAAAAGTCTAATACCAACAACACTATGTTCTCAAAAATATTCAATAAGTTTAAAATACTTAAAGGGGTACTTCACGCTCTGAGATAGAGCAGCTGTTATTTCAATTGATAAAATGTAGATGTTTCATTTTTTTGCATTTTGCTCGAATTTGATATTTTTTGTAGCTTTCAAAACCTGTACTTTTAATTTGTGCTCACCATTTTCAAATTTTATTTCATTTTTTTAATTTTAAGGTGATCTAAATATGTTATTTTAGGTTCTTTAAATATTCGCCTTTAGTGTCTTATTGCGAAAGATCTGTTCAACATTTTTTAATTTTGTAAAAGGGCATACATAATTTATTTATTTAGCTTTCTGAAAATGCTTTTTAATTTGCTTTTAAAAAAATTTTAAATCTATGCTGCATTTATAAAAATTTTAAACACTTTTCTTTGAAACAACTGAAAATGCTAAAAGTCCCACTTTAGATAGGATACACCTTCTCTTTCAGGGGGACACTCAATGGGGAGTCCAAACAGAGCTCGGGGTTGTAAAAAGGTTAGGATATTTAAGACCTCCCCAAGCATGAAAATTTTGCCTTTGGCTATAATCAAATGATAGACTAAAGGGCATGCATAGACTAAAGGGTGATTGCATGCAGAGTGTCACACATGCAACACAGGCTTTAACTGACATTTATTCAATTATTTATTAAATTTTAATGTTAATTCTGATTTTAAGTGGTATGGTAAATAAGTTATTACCATATTTTTAAATTTAAATGTGTGGCAATAAAATTCACAAAAGTATATCATTTAATTTCATTACTCAAAATGTGCTTTATTCCCAAAGTAAGAAAAAAAGTACATTTTGAGTAATGAAATTAAATGATATACTTCTGTGAGTTTTATTGCCACACATTTAAATTTAAAAATATTGTAATAACTTATTTACCATACCACTTAAAATCAGAATTAACGTTAAAATTTAATAAATAATTGAATAAATGTAAATTAAAGCCTGCGTTACGTGTGTGACACTCTACATGGAATCGCCCTAAAGGGGAAAAAATCACTTCCAATGCAAAGAGAGAGAATGAACCGATAGACATAGAATGAATGTTTCAATAATATTGTTTATTTTTTATGTTCTTATCTTGTGATAAACTTGCATAATTAGGAAATATTTATTTGAATTTTTATAAAACTTTTTTTTAAATAATGTAGTATATTTAATTTCAGGGCCTTACTCTTTTCTGAAAATTCGGATGGGGCCTGGTCAGACTTTTTTTTGTGCTCAGAGCCGAGCATGAAAGTAATTCTTTCTAAAACTGGATTAAAAGTATGCATGAGCTGTTAAGATGGTAATGGAACTCTTTAAAAAAACTTGACTATGATTATACTGAATTTTAAGCTTGTAATAATTAAAATACGGTAAGGAACAGTTTATATGGAGTCAGTGATAGAAATTGGAAGATGAAAGTAAGGCGTCAAATGACGCCTACTATAAATATCTTAGGCGTCAAATTAAAATTTCTAGTCATCATTTCTAAAATTTATTTTTAACATAACTAACATTATACGCTACTTTATAAACACTAATATATATATATATTAAATGGTTGAAGTTTTAATCTCTAAGATTTTAAAAATTGAAGCATTTGTAAAACTCATATAAAGCTTTTTTAATTATTACTATTTTTAGAAATTGAAAGAAAAATGTAAAGCAAAATTAAAACAGGATAACTTCCTAGCAAGTCAAACAAAATTTTATCCAATGTTGATAATTACACTTGTAGTCCTGTATATATATATATATATATATATAAAAAATAATCACAGTCAAATCTTGTTAACATGAAATTTAAAGAACTACATTTTTTTTTAATTAACCATATAACAGCACCATCTTATTTGCTGGAACTGCGTATTAATTAATGTTAAACAAAATTTCACATTAAGCGATTTAATGCTTACAATGTTTGACTGTATATAGATCGCAAGGATAAAACGCAAGCAATAGCCACTAATTTTAATAAAGTTAGATATAAAAAAGAAATATTCAAATGATATGCAAGCAACTATTTTTTATTTTCAAATCAAGAATTATTTTTTTAAATCTGGACGTCTAATCCATCCTTCAGAAACATCATTCCACCAGAGTTTAATAGCTTCATCTGGAGAAAAATCAGTTAAACTGGGCCCATACAGTTTTATCATTAATAAATCATTTACTGTGTCTGTAGACAAACGATTATGTGCATCATTTTTTATTAAATTCAGTTGGCTGAATCCCCTTTCACATTCAGCAGTGCTAAATGGCAGGATCAATATAAAGTTTAAAAGTTTGCATAAGTTGATATATTCATTAGAATTTGTGGACTCTGCTAAAAATCGCTGCCAAACAGTCTCACATGACAGTTTTTGTTTGCTGCGAGACCAAATTTTATAATCAATGTACTCATTTACAACTCCATTGGAATCAATAGATAAATTTTGTGGTAGATTTTCTACAAGGGTTTTTAGTTCTTCTTCACCATAGGATTCTTCCTCTGCTCCTTCTCCTATATTAAGTGGATCGAAAATATCTATATTTCCCAAAACACTATCCGATTTCAATTCATTAAACCTTTCTTCAAATGCATCAAGTAAATTCTGTAATAATGCTCTTCTATCCTCTTCAAATAAACTTAACTGGTACACATTTCGGTTTAAATTCATATCTCTATATGATATTTCGTTATTGTTGATGCACATTTCCTTTTCATAAGCTTCTAATGCAGGCCCATTTTCAGCCAACATTCTTTTCAGCTTTTCATTTGTCGAGTTTAAGCTACATTTTATTTTAGCAGCTGTCAAAAATCTATGTTGAAATAATTCTGAGAGACGAGAAAGAATTGTTGTAATGTCTTGAAATAATAGAAGAAACTTGACAAACCTTTCAGACTTCAAAGTTTTCAAATAACCTTTTGCTCGAGAAGATAATTTTGTATCTGTATTACTAGATGCAATGTTCTCTAAATGTATAATTAAGCATGGCATATTGTTGATAACAGCAATAGCAGCACGATTTTTTGATCTTAGCCACCTGATGCCATGAAGCCCTTTGTGTCGCAAAATCTTCATTTCCATTAAATCACCTAACTCATCCAATTCTTTTATTCTTTTTGTGCTTCTGTGATAAAATGAATATATACCTTTTAGTACATCTTCTAAAATATCTACATATTTTACTTTTTTAAACGCATCTGAAACTGCTAACTCAAGTTTGTGTGCTACACATTGCACAGCGATTAAACCTGGGCAATCTTCCTTAAACTGTGTTGATACACCACTAATAGGGCCCATATTTACGCTAGCTCCATCAAAACTTACAGCGGTAAGTTTTTGCCTCCACTCAGGGACAAATGTGTCTAAAGTTGATACAATTGTATTTTTAATTCCTTGTGCTGTTTCATCTTCACATGCAACAAGACTAATGAAAGAACACTTTGTTTCACCACCATGCAGATAATTTAAATAAATAATTTCAGATGGCATGCTTGACTTATCAGTAGATCCATCAGCTATCAGTGTGAAAAATTCTGAATCTTTAAGCTCCTTTTTAACATCTGCACGTAAATTCTCTGCAATGTAACTTACATACTGTTTTGCAGCTTTCCCATTAAGGTAAGTATCATTTAACTTTAAACCATTTTTTTTCTGCAATGGACACAGCCTAGGAAAGTCTTCAAAGGCATAATTTTCTTTTGCAACAATGTATGCAGTGTTAAAAAGCTTTTGCATATTCAAAAGTAAATCTGCATCTAATGCTTTTATGGCATGCATCATTGGTGTTGACATCTTATTAGTTTGTGCTAATTTAGCTGCACAGGAATTTCTGTGTGTTGCAGACAAACTGTGTTTATTTACCTACCCAAAAAAAAAAAAAAAAAATTATATATATATATCTAGATGAGTATCTAGTTAAAGACATAATATTAACATAAAATCATAGTCTCAGGAAAGATCATGTCTTTCTGTTTGTAATCTGTTTAATTTAAATTATTACTTGTAACAGAGAAGATTACATTCAGATATGATGAATGCGCTTTCCTCAAAATCCAAACATGTGTCTCAATCTCAACTTTTTACTGAACAAAAAGCATTATTTTTTTTTATTTTATTTTATTTTTTTTTTTTTTTAAAAAGAAAAAACCAAAAATGCTTAGTTCGCTATTAAATATTGTTTAACTTATTAAATTTTAAAAAGATGAAAATACTCAAATTTAAATTAATGAAAATTAATAACTATATTTACTATTTATTTCACTCCCTATTTTCTTACCAAAAAAGTACAAAATACATTCAAGTTGATATGGTAATCAAAATAACAGTTATGAAATTTTAAATTATGGCTTAGAATTTTTTTTTTATTAATTTAAAGACAATACAAATAAAGCTGTTTATGACTGTCATTTTATAAAATGATTTAAATTTTTAAAACTTTAAATAAAACAATATATAGAGGTATTTCTGAGATTATGTGTTTTTCTTTGGCCCCAGATTCAGCCATATTTAATTCCGTTTAGCCACCAAAATTTTAATATTTACTTTTACTTTGGTTAATTAGCTAAAATAAAACCATAAGGAACGTTAAAAAATTCTAAGTGATCATATTAACGATCTAGCTATCACTCTAAAATGTTAAAAAAATAATTTAAATAAAACCTGTATTTTTTTTATATCAACATTTTTTATAGTAAAAGTTCATAAGAAAAATATGGGACAAATATATTTATTTATTTGAGGTAAATATTTAACGGGTAACTTCCACATGAAAAAATTGAAAATTAAAGATTTTTTTTTATCATTATTCACCCAGCTTTTGCCAAAAAATATATGAATAAGGAAAAAGAAAGAATCGGAACTCCTTTTCTTTTTTCCCCGCGAACGGGAAAAGTGGAGATAAGAAAAGCGACCACTGCATAAATGTTCGTATATTATTTCAGGCCACATGTTCTGCATCCATATACCCATTACAATGCATCTCTGTTATTAACTGAAAATACTATAGCTCATTTCAAAGTATTTTTTTTCTTTTAATTACATTTATAAGAAAGTTTAAAACTGCTTTACATATATTTTTGCACGATATTTTTCAAAATATTTCCGCTTACCGAAACAAAAGAATAAATAATAAATACTCTTTCAGTTTGCGGCTGCTTGCTAACAGCTGCGTTCTTTCGGATCAAAGGTCAGCTTTGAAAGAGAACTGTTTAGTTCAGAGATTGTTTATAACAACTTCTAATGCTTTAGAAGTTGTTTATTTTATAATTATTACAGTTATTTATTCCGGCTGTAAGAGCTATTATTCAGATTTCAATCCAAATATATATTTATTATCCTTTTAAAAATAAAAGAAGTGGAAATGATTTTTTTTCTTTTTTTTTTGCGTATGTGTGTGTGTGGGGGGGGGGGGGGGGATAGATTTATGCGGTTTGAGGATCTATTTGAGGAGAATGCAGAAAGTTAATTTGAAATAAATAATGATTGATTTCCGCATTATCGATGATAAAGCAAGCAAAATAACTGCTCGTTTTGCTACATAATATTTTAAAATAATTAAGTTTTTGTACAAAATCTGTTTAATTTTAATTTAATAGAAGCAAGAAATAAAAATATTGATTTTATAATTCCAAAAAGTCGAACCAAAAGACAATTGTATTTTCTTTTCTTTTCTTTTTTTTTTTCAAACTTAAGTAAATAAAAATAAATTAGTAAGAAAAGAAATAAAATCATTGTCAGAAAAAAATTACTGTCTCATATCGTAGAGCTGGACATCCATTCACGAAGTTGGTATCTTCAGCTTTAGCAAACTCTTTGCACAGAGTGCATACCATCAAATTTTGCTCTTGTATGAGCCAGGGATTTTCTTTTTGCCATTTCAAAAAAGTTGCACTATTTACAACTTTTCGAGCAGATTTACAATTTTTTTCTTTGTTTTCATCATTCGCTTCTTTAACTTCTTTTTCTTCATCATCATTGGGTTTTAAACGTTTTGTATTAGACGAACATGCGATCGTAAAATAGGAAGATATGTTCCGTTTCACCATTATGCACGTGTTCGCCTTACACTTTAAGAAAATGACACTCCACTTATTCGAAATTTTAACACAGCTACCAAACTTTTGAACAACAGGTCCAGGTAAGGTGCAAGAATTTTTTGGGATGTAACCTCCAAGATCAGTTTTATCAGTAATTGGTCACTGCCTGGAGCCACCTTACTGTGACTGACAAGTGTAAGGAGATTACCACAGACAATAGAACCTTCTTTATACTAGTCTGTGGTGGATTATGAAAAGTCTGGACTATAGAATAGTCCTGGTGGGGATTACTATTAAAGAAATACTTACCACGCGTCACTTACCCCCACCCCCTTCTCTCTCTTTTCAAAAGCAGGTGCTCAATTTTGGAAGTACCATCGGCGGCAGAAAAAAAAAAGTACGAACTGGGAGCTTTCAAAGTTAAATTTAAAAAAGCTAGGCGTCAAATTTGACGACCAGAAATAATTTTGTAGTCGTCAAATACAATAATTTAGTCGTATTTGACGACTAACGACCGTTAATTTCGAACACTGTATGGAGTAAGAGTTCACATAAAGCTGACAACGTGATCGTACAAATGGTGGTTCGTGATTCACCATCATTTTAAAGAATTAATTAAAACTATTACCTGTAGAACTTGATATGGGGATGTTGGAGACAGAGAAAACAAATAGTTTAGCTGGAACATCTTTTTATTTCAGGATGAGCAGATCTTTATAAGGAGAGTGCATGGCTTGAAATCTGTAGGAACTTCTGATAAAATTGTAGACGCGATATTTAGTAAAGAGAACATGTCTTAATGAAAGGGATGCTGATCTGGTGTATAATTAAACGTTACTTAGGAAAAAGGTGGAACATGAGTGCCTTCCATAGCACAAGATTAATCTTGGCACTGAGACCACACGTGGTCCGTGCAACATAACGAGTCCGCGTACTGCGCAGAAGCACAACTATACCCTACGAAGCAAATCCACAGACTGACTTTTTCCCGTGCAAGCGCTTTCAAAATCGGCGCGGAAAAAGTACGCCAAGCAAAGCCAAAACGATACTGCGCCAAAAATGGAACTCACGGCAAACCTGCTTTCGCCAAGGAGTGACCACGGGAGAAAGAGCGCCTGCAATGATGATAAACCTGATCATTCAGAAAACGGAACGTACGCTTGCAAAGAGCTGGCATTTCGCCAAAACAGTACTATTGAAAAAAGGAAGATGCGTAATGACTGAATTTCCGAAATTAAAACGATAAAAGCTGATAAAAAGTTGATCGATTGATCAAAACATAAGATAATGAATTTTTAAAGGGAAAACTTAAAATCGATTAAATAAGATACATTAAAATTAAAGATTAAATAATTAAGACTAAGGATTAAAGATATTAAATTAGAGATATTGAATTGGGAAGAATAACAGACAATATATCAACATGATATATTACTCCGCCAACAATAGGAGAAAAAACTTGAAAGAACCATAAAAGAACAAAATAAAAACTTATAACACACCGATAAACCAGGAATTCTAAAATAAAATTATGAAAATTAACAAAAATGACTGATCAATCGAAAACAGATGTGAATTAAGAACACTCACTATAATTATATAACACCATATGTCGATTGAAAACAGAATAAGGAAATAAAAAAATGACCTTTGTAGATATCAGTCTCAGCTATTCAATGATTTAAAAAAAAATGAAATGCAAACGAGATATCTTAAAAAAGTTCTTTCATGGTATTAACATTAGTGAGCGTGTGTGATCGTGTGAGTGAACTAGCCATTTAATCCATGCAAAATTAACATAATAATCTCTTAAAAAAGAATATTATACAACAGACAGATGACCTACCTGCTAAGAAGGGAACTTGTCTGTAACAGATTTTTTTCTCTCCTTTGTATTTCTGCCTTAGATTTTACTGCATAGCATTATTTCAGATTTTTAAGTTTCCAATCCACGGAATATAGATTAATGATAACTCAGACATTACACACAAATAGAGATTCAGTAAAAATAATATAGTTTATATGGGCACAGGCAGAAAGAAATCTAGGGAGGAGCAATATTTTGGAAAGGATGTATCTGTATTTTGCACCCCGAGGCGCTTAAATAAATATGTATATATATAAATAATATTTAAAAAAAGCTCAAATAAATAGTTTTTGGTGGTACTTCTCATACAAGACCCATTTTAAACTTATCTGTAAAGATCTATACAGAGCAATGCAGAAGGCTCTGCATTTCACAGAAATTGGCCACCTGTTCAATTCGCAGACTCCAATGCCAAAATATTCTTGTTTCTTTCAGTGTTTAATTATTTTATATCATTTACGAAGATATAATTTTACTTTTCTTTTTTTCAAATCTTCAAAAATAAAGGAAATTTAATTAAATTTTAAATTTCAAGGAGGACTAATGGCCCTATTCCCCCTGCTGACACATGTGGTAGTTTAAAGGCTTTTTTTGGTGGATTTCTAAATGTCTTAAATGTTGGATTCTACAAATATAAAGTAAATAAAAAATTACCTTTGTAAGTTATTGAACCACATTGCATTTTAATATAGCAGAATAATTTTATCAAAAAGTTTCGTTAAAGAAATATGGAATGTCAAAAATTTTTATTGTCTATTTTTATGATATAGCCTCTGACTGATATTTACATGGCCGGGAACAATGGAGTCTAGGTCCAGCTCATGTCTTTGGGGGGAAAATTAAGCTCTGACTCAGCCTGGCATGAGGATAATGAAGTCTAGGTTTGGGCCGGCTCAACTGCAATGAAATAAATCTCGGGTTTGTGACCAGGCTCTGGCCCATGCAGACATATAAATTCTACACAGGAGCTCATGTTGGGCTGGCATTTTATTTATTTTTGTAAAAGTTTTAATGGTGTTGTACAGTCATGGGGAAAAAAGTAAACACATCCTACTAACTCTGCAACTAATTTTAATAGAAGGAAGTTACTGGTACCAAACGCTTGGAAATAAAGTCTACTTTTAAATGATCTATATAAAATTTGTTTAGGAGGCCGTCTACAAAAAAGACATCACTCAATTTTCACAATAAATTTTTAATCTGTGGTTTAAACTATGCCTAGAAATGAAACACACCCCAGTACAGCACAGCCAAGCACACACCCCAATACATATAGACAGTGCCCTCTATAGATATTTTAGAATTGTTTTCCACCATGTATTCCAATGAATCAGTGAGGTGCTGCCATCTATTGAATATAAAAAAAAATTATACCTATTCATGGAATAAGTTTGAAAGCAAATACTGTCTAGAGACAGATAAAAGATAAATTGAATAAAAATGAAAAATATGATAATAAATTTATACAAGTATATTAGAAAAAAAAGTAATTGATTTATTAAATAAAAATAATTTGTAATATAGTGAAATTGATGATTCATTGATTAATGTTTCACATAAATCAATGCACCTAGCTATAGCAGATCACCCTTTAAATTCCTGTAACATCATTGCATCATCACTTAAATTAATTTAAAATTAAATAAAAAAATATTAAAATTAAGATGCTAAGGAATTAATAATAATTAAATTTTGAAATTAGTTACATCTAATGTGCCTACTAACTTTCTTAAAAATTACACATAATTTAAGTGGGGAGGGTAGAACGAATAATAAAATTAATAATTAATACATGCAAAGAGGTATACTTTGTTTTAGAAACTAATATGATATTGTCCTCAGTGGGCTTAAATTTAAATAGAAGTTAATCATTAACTGTATTACTTATTAATGAATATAAATAAATAAATTTAATATGAATTAATAAATATATAAATATAACTACACCAATATACGTATAATAGTATCGAATCAACATCCATTATAAAATGTATTAGTAACGTAATTATAAACCAAATGCCCCTTTCCATTTTTTTTAAATTAACCACTGCATATTATACAGGCAATGTCACCCTCCTCTGTACTCTAAAATCTACCCACCCATCCATCTTATTATAATTTATTATTTTATATTTATATTTTTATGCATGTGTTAATTTGGTTTTAAAGATCATTTAAGTATTAATTGTATATTAAAGGATATATGAATTTTTTGGAAAACCATGATTTAATGCATCATAAATTAGTTTTTTAATATTGTTGTTAATTAGATGAGAAGAACATAAACCCTTTATTCTGTATAAATGATTAAGGACTGTATTACAGTATACAGAATTATGAAGACAAGATTTTAAATTAGTAAATGTATAACTTTGAATTTAAATTCTTTACATTTGTCATATAGTTAATATAGTCATATAGTAATAGTTTTGTTATCTTTTAGTGTAATTTTATGATCTGAAAAGTTAATAGTATTCTTAGATAGGAAGTTTTCTGTTAATTCTAAATTAGTAGGATAATCTACTGGAAATTGAGAAATATCAGTTTGATCAGTGGCAATTAAAATTATGTCATCAATATAACAATATAAATGTATATTACTATTATTAAAAGTGCCGACATTTTGTAAATGGGAATGTCCATTTGTTACTCTTGTGATAATTAGAGCAAATTTTCATTTATAATTCCAATTGTTTTATTACAAAATATAATTAAGATAAAAATTGATGTAACCAGATAAATACCACTGTGTTCCACACTCAAACATATATCTAATTTGTAACAAAAAGCATTTTACTTATGTATATATTAAATGACTCTTGTGACTTTCTGGTTACAAGAGTAACAAAATTTTGATTGATTATATAGACAAGGGAAATGCTTTTTGTTACAAATTAGATATATTTTATGCGAGTGGAACATAATTGTATTTAACTGGTTATATCAATTTTTGTTTTAATTATATTTTGTAATAAAATAATTGGAAGTATTTGTGAAAATTTGCTCTAATGGTCACAAGCGTAACAATGGACGTTCCCAAATATAATGAGTTATCTTGCAATATGAAATTATTTTAGATAATGAAATTTGTTAGAATTTTAAAATAAGCTTTATGCAATGGTAAATTCAGTGTATGATGATACTTTTTAATGCATTTATTATATTATGTAGATCTAGTAAATCTATATTATTAAAAAGATCTTTGAAATCATCTGTCGTTATATTATTTACACATGTAAGATTTTTCATAGTATTGACCAGTTAATAGCTAATTTTTATACAATGTTTATTATCAGTGTTTGTTGTCAGTATATATATTTGATTGAGAATTTTTAATAGAATTTTATTGGCTATGTTATCATATTTATATATACACTGCTCAAAAAAATTAGGGGAGCAAGCAAAAAAGCGAAGAAAAAAGTGCAAGACAGCCATACTGTTCCACTATTCAATAATTGCGATCTCTAAATCCCGGACAGTAAGAGGAGGCCTTTGGTCCTGCAGCAATGCTTTGTCTGAGTATGTCCCAAACATGCTCGATCAGATTTAGGTGAGGAGAGCATGCTGGTCATTCCATGCACTGTATTGTTTTAGCTTCAAGCATGTTTTCCACCAAACGAACTGTATGAGGTCTGTCATTATCATGCATGGAAAAAAGAAATCACTAATGGCTGCAACAAAATATGACAAGAAGTCTCAGTGTCTCATATGTATAACTTTGGACCATCAAAGTGCCAGTTGAATGATATGCAGGCCCATACGTCCACCAGTTCTGATTCCATCCCATAGCATAAACTCACCTCGTCTGTAATGTGATCTTTCATGTATGAATGTGGGATTATTTTCAGTGCATCTTTCTCTCCATGTCAAAGCACATCAGATGTCACATCCAGACTTAATTGGGATTCACCTGTAAACAGAATTTGACTCCAACAATGTTGCCTCCAAACTCTTATCTTCAGTTGCCCAAATACTTTAGACTGCACAGTTGCTTGAGATCAACGGAATACAGACCATTGGCTTACATGCATAGAAACCACCTTGATGAAGCCTATTTCGGATTGTTTGGCTGGATATCCTTCGTCCTGTGGCCAAGAACAACTGTCCTTGTAACCGAGTAGCATTGCCCATTCCGTCTTGACAAGCTGTTAACAGGATATATCAGTTTCTATGGTAGTACATGGCCGACCTTGTCCTTGTCGATGTCTACTATGCCTTGTGTCTTTGAATCGATTCCACAGCCTTGCATTGACACTTCTTGTAACCCCAACAACGTCCGCTACACTTTGTTGTGTTTCTCCAGATCCAACTGTCCCTATAATACGCCAAGCCATGGATTTCATTAAATGACATTGTTGTGACATTTTCCAGTCACCTTTTCTCAAAACACAAGCTGTGCAATTGAATTTTACAACTGAGACAGTGAAACAGATGTTTCTGCAAAAGCCCAATTTCTACACTTATCTCCTTATCTATATTTTGACATCATAAACTTTAACTTGCATGTGAAGTTTTTTTTTATCTCTTTTCTACCACGCTTTAAATTATGGATGTTTTATTTTACATTACTTCTCGGTATAAATATTTGTATAATTTTGTTAAAACCATGTGCTCGTCTAATTGTTTTGAGCAGTGTATTTAATCTACCTTTTTTTTCTTTGTAGAACCTTAAAATTATGATTTTTTTTTTCATAAAATTTTTCTTACATTCTAAAGTGATTAATATTTGTTTATCTACATAATTGTCTAAGTGATTATTAATATTGTTGATATTTTGTATTTCAAACATAATCTGAAAATAAAATCATTGCATAAGTAACAGAGCTTTTTGAATATTTTTTATTGTAGTATAATGTAGCTTCCAAACTATGTCATCAATATAATGATATACATGTATATTACTATTAATAAAATTGCATTCATAGTGATATAAGTCTGATAATAAACTGGAAGCACATCCACCTTGTGGTATACCGACATTCTGTAAATATAATGTGTTATCTTGAAATATAAAATTATTATAGATAATGAAATTTGTTAAGAGTTTTAAAATAAGCTTTATCTATGTATATGCAGTGGTAAATTCAATTTATGATGATACTTTTAAATAATGCATTTATTATATTATGTAGATCTAATAAATCTATATTATTAAAAAGATCTTTGAAATCATATGTCGTTATATTGTTTAACATGTAGAATTTTTCATAATATTGACAAGTTGATAGCTATTTTTTATACAAAGTGTATTATCATTGGTTGTTGTCAGTGTATATATTTGATTGAGAATTTTTAATAGAAGTTTATTGGCTATATTATCATATTTATATGTATTTAATCTTTTTTTTTCTTTATTGGGCCTTAAAATTATGATTTTTTATAAATTTTTTTCTGACGTGCTAAAGTGATTAATATTTGTTTATGTACATAATTGTCTAAGTGATTATTAATATTGTTTATATGTTGTATTCCATGTATTTTGAACATAATCTGAAAATAAAATCATTGCATAAGTAACAGAGCTTTTGGAATAATTTTTATTGTAGTATAATGTTGCTTCCAATCTATGTCATCAATATAACAATATAAATGTGTATTACTATTTACCCATTTTAGGCCAAGCATAGAAATTTTATAAAATATGGTATTATTTTCATTGAAATATGTTTAAATTAGATTCATTAAGGCAAAAAAAAAAAGTTTTGTGCATGAAAAATAATACTTTTTTTGAGAAATATAATGCATTTGGTCAGTGGTGCACTAATGCACAATTAAATTTAAAATTAATATATTTTTTATGACATTTGTTTTATTATTATTTTATTTACAGAACTTGCAACTTTAATCCATTATAAAAACATATGATTAATCTCAAGTGAAATAATTATACATTTTCAAAAAGTCGAATTTGTCAATAACAGTTTCAATTTTTAAAAGACTAGTGTATTTTGAAAATTTCTCAGCAAAAAGTGTTTGCTCCAATTGAATTACTGATATTTTATAGACACCTCCGGATCCCTTAAAAATAGTAGAAAAATAAAATTAGTAAAAAATATTTGTCACAGTGTTAATAAAAAAGTATTTATTGAAATGGTATGTTTACGCACGTGTGGCCAAAAATGGGTTAATAATTGTATGTTCATAGTGATATAATTATAAGTCTGATAATAAACTGGAAGCACATATACCTTGTGATATACCGACATTCTGTGAATATTATGTGTTATCTTGAAATATAAAATTATTATAGATAATGAAATTTGTTAGAGTTTTAAAATAAGCTTTATCCATGTAGTATATGCAATGGTAAATTCAGTTTATGATGATACTTTTTACATAATGCATTTATTATAGTATGTAGATCTAATAAATCTATATTATTAAAAGGATCTTTGAAGTTATATGTCGTTATATTGTTCGCACATGTAAGATTTTTCATAATATTGACCAGTTGATAGCTATTTTTTTATACAATGTATAATCATTCCACTGATGATACACATATATTTACACACGTTGTCAGTGTATATGTTTGATTGAGAATTTTTAATAGAAGTTTATTGGCTATATTATCATATGTATATATATTTAATCTACTTTTTTTTTCTTTTTAGAGCCTTAAAATTATGATTTTTTTTCATAAAATTTTTCTTACATTCTAAAGTATCTATTTGATTATGTTCATTAATATTTGTTTATGTAAGTAATTGTCTAAGTGAATATTAATATTGTTGATATTTATCTGTAATTTATTTGTAATGCAATGCCCAGTAGCAGTATAAAAGTAATAAACGTCAATTTTTTAAAAACAGACTAATTTAGTTAGAATTAATCATAAATATTATGGGATTTGCGACCACTTTCCATTGACTTGATTTCTCAATATGCCTCCTGTGTCTTTAAAAGTTAATTAAAAACCTATCTGGAAAATGCGGCATGGACCAAGGCCTGGTTTCAAACTTGCGACCTCCTTTTGAGGCACGCTTAGCACAATGCCAATTTTTAACTTTGAACAAGGGTTTTGTTTTAGCCACACTGTAAAAGGAAATGTTTATTACTACCCTAAATTTAGTTTTATGAAATGCCAAATCCAAATGAAGTTTAAATATGCATTACTTATTTTGTCAGTACCACAGTAAGTTCATTTAAAAAAAAATATTAAAAAATAGTTATACAGAATAGCAATATTTGATATTATTTAGGTTTCATATCTCTTTGAAATTTTATGGGATACCCATTCATACTTTGGGGGCTATTACATGGGGGAACTTGGGATACTTGACCCAAGGCCTTATTCTCAGATTTGGGAAAGTTTTGTAATCTGGAAGTGGCAACACTTTCTTTCAGTTAGCTGACCTCATGTTGAAAATAATAACTGAATCATTCCGTAAGTTTTTAAACTATCTGACAAAATACATTTTCAAGCTCCAAAAGTAATTTTTTTTGTTCTGTAAACCCTGATGTTATCATTTTTTCTGTTTAAAGGTAAGACTTTTTTAATTGGCCATTTGTTTTGTACATGTTTTTAGCTACAGTAACGTATATAATAATATTAATCTTCTCATTAGCAAATGGCTGCATTTTAGGGTTTTGTAGTAAATGTGTAATTTTGCAGTAAATTTTTATGGTATAGCCTCTGACTGATATTTACATGGCCGGGAACAATGGAGTCTAGGTCCAGCTCAAGTCTTTGGAGGAAAATTAAGCTCTGGCACAGCCTGGCATGAGGATAATGAAGTCTAGGTTTGGGCCGGCTCAACTCCAATGAAATAAATCTCAGTTTTGTGACCAGGCTCTGGCCCATGCAGACATATAAATTCTACACAGGAGCTCATGTTGGGCTGGCATTTTATTTATTTTTGTAAAAATTATAATGGTGTTGTACAGTCATGGAAAAAAAAGTAAACACATCCTACTAACCTGCAACTAATTTTAATAGAAGGAAGTTACTGGTACCAAACGGTTGGAAATAAAGTCTACTTTTAAATGATCTATATAAAATTTGTTTAGGAGACAAATCAAAAAAGGACTAAATTTTGTTTTTCTTCAACGACAACACTCAATTTTCACAATATATTTTTAATCTGTGGTTTAAACTATGCCTAGAAACGAAACACACCCCAGTACAGCATATTCAAGCACACAGCCCAATACATATAACCAGTGCCCTCTATAGATACTTTAGAATTGATTTCCACCATGTATTCCAATGAATCAGTGAGGTGCTGCCATCTATTGAATTATTATATATAAAAAAAATTATACCTATTCATGGAATAAGTTTGAAAGCAAATACTGTCTAGAGACAGATAAATGATAAATTGAATAATAATGAAAAATATGTTAATAAATTTATACAAGTATATTAGAAAAAAAGTACAGTCAAGCTTGGATAATTCGAACATCTTTAATTCGAATTCGTGGATAATTCGAAGTTTTTTGTCAGTCCCTTGAAACTTGTATTCAGTTAATGCTTAAAAATCTTGGTTATTTCGAAGTCCAACTTCTTTAATTCGAAGTTTTTACCCTTTCAAAAATCAAAATTTAGTTTCAATTCAGTTTACTTGAAAAGTGGCCGGGTTATTTTTAGCAGTTGTGGGAATTTCGAAGTCCAACTTCTTTAATTGGAAGTTTTTAACCTTTCAAAAATGACAAAATCTAGTTTTATGCAGTTATTTGAAAAATGGTTCATCTAGTAGAATATCGTCGTTATGTAGAAAAACAGTCTAACGTGAGTGAAGCATATGTTCCGAGCTGTAGATATCCTTGAAGATTTTGTTAAAAAAAAAAACTCAAGTAAGCTCTTTAAAGCAATCTGAAATATCTCAATATTTAAAAAACCTGTAATTTTTTATTTAAAATTAATAAACATTTTTTGCGACAATTTTTGATGCAATTGATTATTTTACAACATAAAAATAATCTTTTTTTGATAATTCAAAGTTTTGCAGTGGTCCCTTGCACTTCGAATTATCCAAGTTCGACTGTAATTGATTTATTAAATAAAAATAATTTGTAATATAGTGAAATTGATGATTCATTGATTAATGTTTCACATAAATCAATGCACCTAGCTATAACATATCACCCTTTAAATTCCTGTAACATCATTGCATCATCACTTAAATTAATTTATAATTAAATAAAAAAATATTAAAATTAAGATGATGAGGAATTAATAATTAATTAAATTTTGAAATTAGTTACATCTAAGGTGTCTACGAAGTTTCTTAAAAATTACACATAATTTAAGTGGGGAGGGTAGAACTAATAATAAAATTAATAATTAATACATGGAAAGAGGTATACTAAAGTATACTTTGTTTTAGAAATTAATATGATATTGTCCTCAGTGGGCTTAAATTTAAATAGAAGTTAATCATTAACTGTATTAAATATTAATCACTATAAATAAATAAATTTAATATGAATTAATAAATATATAAATATAATTACACCAATATACGTATAATTGTATGGAATCAACATCCATTATAAAATGTATTAGTAACGTTATTATAAACCAAATGCCCCTTTCCATTTTTTTAAATTAACCACTGCATATTATCCAAGCAATGTCACCCTCCTCTGTACTCTAAAATCTACCCACCCATCCGTCCTATTATAATTTATTATTTTATATATATTTTTTATGCATGTGTTAATTTGGTTTTAAAGATCATTTAAGTACTAATTGTATATTAAAGAATATATGAATTTTTTGGAAAACCATGATTTAATGCATCATAAATTAGTTTTTTAATATTGTTGTTAATTAGATGAGAAGAACATAAACACTTTATTCTATATAAATGACTATATTACGGTATACAGAATTATGAAGACAAGATTTTAAATTAGTAAATGTATAACTTTGAATTTAAATTCTTTACATTTGTCATATAGATCAGTAATAGTTTTGTTATCTTTTAGTGTAATTTTTTTTATCTGAAAAGTTAATAGTATTCTTAGATAGGAGGTTTTCTGTTAATTCTAAATTAGTAGGATAATCTACAGGAAATTGAGAAATATCAGTTTCATCAGTGGCAATTAAAATTGTGTCCTCAATATAACAATATAAATGTATATTACTATTATTAAAAGTACGTTCATAGTGATATAAGCCTGATAATAAACTGGAAGAACATCCACTTTGTGGTATACCGACATTTTCTAAATATAATGTGTTATCTTGCAATATGAAATTATTATAGATAATGAAATTTGTTAGAATTTTAAAATAAGCTTTATGCAATGGTAAATTCAGTGTATGATACTTTTTAAATAATGCATTTATTATATTATGTAGATCTAGTAAATCTATATTATTAAAAATATCTTTGAAATCATCTGTCGTTATATTATTTACACATGTAAGATTTTTCATAGTATTGACCAGTTGATAGCTAATTTTTATACAATGTTTATTATCAGTGTTTGTTGTCAGTATATATATTTGATTGAGAATTTTTAATAGAATTTTATTGGCTATGTTATCATATTTATATATACACTCCTCAAAAAAATTAGGGGAGCAAGCAAAAAAGCGAAGAAAACAGTGCAAGACAGCCATACTGTTCCACTATTCAATAATTGCAATCTCTAAATCCCGGACAGTAAGAGGAGGCCTTTGGTCCTGCAGCAATGCTTTGTCTGAGTATGTCCCAAACATGCTCGATCAGATTTAGGTGAGGAGAGCATGCTGGTCATTCCATGCACTGTATTGTTTTAGCTTCAAGCATGTTTTCCACCAAACGAACTGTATGAGGTCTGTCATTATCATGCATGGAAAAAAGAAATCACTAATGGCTGCAACAAAATATGACAAGAAGTCTCAGTGTCTCATATGTATAACTTTGGACCATCAAAGTGCCAGTTGAATGATATGCAGGCCCATACGTCCACCAGTTCTGATTCCATCCCATAGCATAAACTCACCTCGTCTGTAATGTGATCTTTCATGTATGAATGTGGGATTATTTTCAGTGCATCTTTCTCTCCATGTCAAAGCACATCAGATGTCACATCCAGACTGAATTGGGATTCGCCTGTAAACAGAATTTGACTCCAACAATGTTGCCTCCAAACTCTTATCTTCAGTTGCCCAAATACTTTGGACTGCACAGTTGCTTGAGATCAACGGAATACAGACCATTGGCTTACATGCATAGAGACCACCTTGATGAAGCCTATTTCGGACTGTTTGGCTGGATATCCTTCGTCCTGTGGCCAAGAACAACTATCCTTGTAACCGAGTAGCATTGCCCATTCCGTCTTGACAAGCTGTTAACAGGATATATCAGTTTCTGTGGTAGTACATGGCCGACCTTGTCCTTGTCGATGTCTACTATGCCTTGTGTCTTTGAATCGATTCCACAGCCTTGCATTGACACTTCTTGCAACCCCAACAGCGTCCACTACACTTTGTTGTGTTTCTCCAGATCCAACTGTCCCTATAACACGCCAAGCCATGGATTTTATTAAATGACATTGTTGTAACATTTTCAAGTCACCTTTTCTCAAAACACAAGCTGTGCAATTGAATTTTACAACTGAGACAGTGAAACAGGTGTTTCTGCAAAAGCCCAATTTCTACACTTATCTCCTTATCTATTTTTTGACGTCATAAACTTTAACTTGCATGTGAAGTTTTTTTTATCTGTTTTCTACCACGCTTTAAATTATGGATGTTTTATTTTACATTACTTATCGGTGTAAATATTTGTATAATTTTGTTAAAACCATGTGCTCCTCTAATTGTTTTGAGCAGTGTATTTAATCTACCTATTTTTTCTTTGTAGAGCCTTAAAATTGATTTTTTTTTTCATAAAATTTTTCTTACATTCTAAAGTGATTAATATTTGTTTATCTGCATATTTGTCTACGTGATTATTAATATTGTTGATATTTTGTATTTCAAACATAATCTGAAAATAAAATCATTGCATAAGTAACAGAGCTTTTTGAATATTTTTTATTGTAGTATAATGTTGCTTCCAAACTATGTCATCAATATAATGATATAAATGTATATTACTATTAATAAAACTGCATTCATAGTAATATAAGTCTGGTAATAAATTGGAAGCACATCCACCTTGTGGTATACCGACATTCTGTAAATATAATGTGTTATCTTGAAATATAAAATTATTATAGATAATGAAATTTGTTAGAGTTTTAAAATAAGCTTTATCTATGTAGATCTAATAAATCTATATTATTAAAAAGATCTTTGAAATCATATGCCGTTATATTGTTTAACATGTAGGATTTTTCATAATATTGACAAGTTGATAGCTATTTTTTATACAAAGTGTATTATCCTCGGTTGTTGTCAGTGTATATATTTGATTGAGAATTTTTAATAGAAGTTTATTGGCTATATTATCATATTTATATGTATTTAATCTTTTTTTTTCTTTATTGGGCCTTAAAATTATGATTTTTTATAAATTTTTTTCTGACGTGCTAAAGTGATTAATATTTTTTATGTACGTAATTGTCTAAGTGATTATTAATATTGTTGATATGTTGTATTTCATGTATTTTGAACATAATCTGAAAATAAAATCATTGCATAACTAACAGAGCTTTTGGAATAATTTTTATTGTAGTATAATGTTGCTTCCAATCTATGTCATCAATATAACAGTATAAATGTGTATTACTATTTACCCATTTTAGGCCAAGCATAGAAATTTTATAAAATATGGTATTATCTTCATTGAAATATGTTGAAATTAGATTCATTAAGACAAAAAAAAAGTTTGATGCATGAAAAATGGTACTTTATTTGAGAAATAAAATGCATTTGGTCAGTGGTGCGCTAATGCACAATTAAATTTAAAATTAATATATTTTTTAATTTTTTATGACATCTGTTTTATTATTATTTTATTTACAGAACTTGCAACTTTAATCCATTATAAAAACATATGATTAATCTCAAGTGGAATAATTATATATTTTCAAAAAGTCGAATTTGTCAATAACAGTTTCAATTTTAAAAAGACTTGTGTATTTTGAAAATTTCTCAGCAAAAAGTGTTTGCTTTAATTGAATTACTGATATTTTATAGATATATCCAGAACCCTTAAAGATAGCAGAAAAATAAAATTAGTAAAAAATATTTGTCACAGTGTTAATAAAATTATTTATTGAAATGGTGTTTTTATGCACGTGTGGCCGAAAATGGGTTAATAATTGTATGTTCGTAGTGATATAGTTATAAGTCTGATAATAAATTGAAAGCACATCTACCTTGTGATATACCGACATTCTGTGAATATTATGTGTTATCTTGAAATATAAAATTATTATAGATAATGAAATTTGTTAGAGTTTTAAAATAAGCTTTATCCATGTATATGCAATGGTAAATTCAGTTTATGATGATACTTTTTACATAATGCATTTATTATATTATGTAGATCTAATAAATCTATATTATTAAAAGGATCTTTGAAATCATATGTCGTTATATTGTTCACACTTGTAAGATTTTTCATAATATTGACCAGTTGATAGATATTTTTTCATACAATGTGTATTATCATTTCACTGATGATACACATATATTTACACACGTTGTCAGTGTATATGTTTGATTGAGAATTTTTAATAGAAGTTTATTGGCTATATTATCATATGTATATATATTTAATCTACCTTTTTTTTCTTTTTAGAGCCTTAAAGTTATGATTTTTTTCGTATAATTTTTCTTACATTCTAAAGTATCTATTTGGTTATGTTCATTAATATTTGTTTATGTATGTAATTGTCTAAGTGATTATTATTATTGTTGATATTTTGTCTTAATGATGTTGGTATTTATCTATGTATTTCAACATGATCTGAAAATAAAATTGTTGCATAAGAGAGCTTTTTGAAAATTTTTTATTGTAGTACAATGTTGCTTCAAAACTATTCACATGTCGTGGAGAAATCTAGTTCAGTCGGTTTTTGTATGGGCCAGGTAAGTTCAGGCCTAATTTTAGCTTTTAATTCCAGACCAGCCTCCAGCAGAGATTTTACATTCTATACTGGCCCAGGCCAGACCAAGAAATATTTTGTACAGGCGTGGCTTGGGTCGATGACAACTATTTCATGTTTGGTGTGTCTAAAATCACTTTTAAATACCAACTTTGATGTCATTTTCAGAATAATCTCTTCCCTTCATCAGAAAAAGAGAGAGCTATTTAATTTTTTAGCATCTGAATATGAATATTGGTAGATTTCGTGCATTTAAAAATATACGTAGATGATTTTGAAAATGTATTGGAAAATAATCTGCTTTGACCTGAAGGTGAATTTCTTAGAAGGTGCAATTTGAAACCTTTCTCCTCTTCTCCTGTCTGCTAATCACTTTTTTCCAGAGAGGTATCTATTTCCCTCACTATTTGCCTGGAGGGAAATGGTGTCTTGTTTTATGTTGTGGGATGACTATTTTTTTATCAATTACAAGCTCTGGAAATATCATTAAACTTTTAAAGTGTCAATCTTTGTGGGTGGGACACGCCTTTCTGATGGTAACAATATCACTCTGTTAGGTGATTTCAATTTTCCAGTTGAGTGAAGTAGCCTCTTAATAAGGCAATAATGTTTACTGAAGTGAAAATTTCAAAATGCATGAAATTTAGAGAGGTAATGTTTAAAAGTTTTGGATGTGGGTATTAGAATTTTGTGGTGAAAACTAAATTTTGATATGTTAAGTAATGAATGATCCTGAGTTGAAATTCTCTTTATTGTAAAGCAGAATTTTACAATAAAGGAAAAGTCAAAAACATAATTGTTTAGCCATTTTTATAATGGAGAAAGCCATATAGATTGAAAAATGAATTAGTTATATATATGAAGCATTTGCAGCAACATTTTAGAGGATAAAATATGTTGAAACAAAATATTTCATGTGCTAAATGAAAGCTTAATGTAGTACTAACGTTATACATGGTTCAGATTTCCGCTAAACATAAGAAAATGATAAAAGTATCAAAGGCAGTCATTTACAAGACCTCAACAGGTTTTTTAATTATTATTTTATGGGAGGAGGTAATGATTTTTTCCTTTTTTACTCTCACAGGCACCTGTTCCATCACAAAAATTTGAATCCTTTAGATAACTGTTGAGTCAAAAAATAATATAATTTAAGCTGATAAGTTATAACTTCAGTCTATGATACAAATTTACGGTATTCTGCAGATTTCTAATTTTTTTAAATTCAAGAACATGACTCTTTCAGATGGATTTTCCAAAATCATACCTCATCATTTCTTCATATTCATTTTTTTTACCAGTGGAACGAACTACACAGTGAGTGCTAAATCACACAGCGCTCTAGGATAAAAAAAAAAAGTAGACTTCGCCCACACTAGAAATGAGACATTATAAACTGGCAAATTTTAAATAAATTTTTTTAAAGTTAAAAAAAAGTGAGGGGAGGGGGAGCATATTTTAATACTGAATAATTAAGTTATAAAAAACTTCAATGTGAGAGCATATAAGTATATGTGTGTACTGCAATATACATCAGTGTTTGTACGCATCGAGGGATTCAGCAGATTTTAGGTGTTTTAGTATCAGAAATGTCATAAAATACTGTTTGATATATCTGAAGATAGAATTTTTTTTCATTAAATAAGGCGTAAAAGATGCCTTGAAGCGTATGAACTCTGTGTATGCATGAATAATTTCATTTCCTGAAAACCTGAAAAAAAAGGCCTTTACATTTTATATTGACTTAGGACTAGCTTCTGTTATTATTAGCATGCTTTATTTATTTATATATATATATATTTTTTTTTTTTTTTACTTTAAAGAAAATTTATTTCAGATTTACTTGTTTATGATGTCATGCAGTAAACTGAAAAATTTATTGCTAGTTCTAGAAAAATTATATTTAATAATTACTATTATTTAAAAATTTAAAGATATTTTTTCCAATTCATTATTTTTGCAACTTGTTTACCCTTAACCAGAAATGTACCATCTGTGAGAGGTTGCATCTGCATAGCTACCCTTTACACAAAAATGCATGTGTCCTCAATCCTTACTCTATTGGTCCTCTGCCTCCCCCACCCATTTGCAACACCTGTGCATTTTTTGTTATTGAAAGAAAAATTATTTTACTTTCAGTGCAGTCTGTTAGATGGAGTGTTTCCATTTATGTAATTTTTTGCTCTGGGATATTGAAATGGCAGGACCATCAAAGATACGCTATGGTGATAAGACTTTGAAGAAACTATTTTGAGATGGTTTGATGAAGTAAGGAAATGACATAAGCGATGTTGAAAGTACTTCAGATGATAAATACAGTATGGAACCAGTTATCCGGAAAACAGTCATCCAGAATGATATTTCCAATTCATTGATTTCAGAATCTTTTCAGGAAAAAAAGTGCCATATAGTGCTAGTTTGACATGTTCATTTCTTGATACAATATAATAGGCACAGTATAACTTGATGCCAACATCTGGTACTTGAAATAGAGGCATATTTAGTTAGATATTTTACCTTTTGATTTTTATGCAAAGAAAACATAAGAATTTTTGTTTCCAACATATTCCCAAAAATTGTCTTCCAATTATCTTTTGATCTTGTTTGAACTGAATCTTAATTTGTGTAAGCCAATTAAGATTCTGTGTGATCTCTGTGTAGGTCAATTTGAAATCGAATAAATGCCATAGCCACATATATTCTACCAATCTGATAAATTGGATATTGCTTTAATGCCCATCCAGTTATCCAGAAAACATCTGACCCCAACTATTCCGAATAAGTGGTTCTGTACTGTATATAAATTCTGAACACGAAAGTGACTCAACATTGTCAAAAAATTCTGACGATTGCATAAAAAATGCAGATGTTTAGGGCAAGTTGCAATATTTACTATTAAATGCTTCATTAATTTTACTGCTTAGAATTTTTTTCAAATTCATATCCTTATAATATTATAAATGTCAATGTGTGTCCGAAAGTTTGAATGAAGCCTGCGTCTAAACGGATGAATTAATGCTTTTCCATTTTTTGATATAGATGGATTACAACCTGGAAATGAACATAGACTATGTTTAATTTATTTTATTCAAATATTTTGCTTAATAATCCAAAATTTCATTATTTTTCATATGCAATGAATTGACATTTTTCCAATAAAATTTAACCATCTTCCTTTTTTCGTTGCCAAAAGATAAAAGCCCAGAATAATAATTTAATTTCTGATTGAAAGATTAAAACGAAAATTTTCAAGTATTTTTAATAATACAAGGTGCATGAATTTTGAGTATGTGCAGAATGAAGGCAAATGTGACATCATATATGGAATATAAAACAGATATGCTTTGATGTTGAAATAAAATGAGATTGTGTTATTGTATTAATTCTTATTATTTAAAGAAAATTGTTATCAATGCTTATGGTTTATTGTCTGCGCACGGTTAACATAAAGATTTAAATTTTAATTTAACATTTAAAAATAAAAACTTTTGAAGAGCAAATGGATAGCAAATGTCAATAATATGCACAGTAAAATTATCATTGTCAAAAATGACGTAATGATTAGCAGGAAATATGTAATTTCATTCTTATAAAGTAAAAAATTAACTAGATAGAAAGGTTATGTTCTGTAATCGGGTTCGTAGTCAATTTGCTTTTTCTAGAGAAAGACATTTGTTGCAAAAATAAATACATTGTTGCAAACAGGTTTGTTTTTTGTGTAGTAAAGACTTAATAATATTCTAGATGATCATTTCTTCGCTCACCTTGGATGCCAAGTATGATGGTAAAACATATAAAAAAGTATCATCCGATAATTTTCTTGCCACAGATGCCATACATGCACATGGTTTGACACGATCTGTTTTTGATGCCAATTTGGCAAAAACATCATTTTCGAATACCAAGTACATGCATATTTTTAAATTATGTTCTATTACTTAAAAAAGGAAATAGCAATAAATTAAAAAAAAACTTTCATTAATTTATGTAATTTTAAAAGAAATTTAAACTAAATAAACAATTTATTAATAAATAAACAACAATAGCCGGGTTACCATGTCAAACAAAAGAATTTATTTTGGCAACAAATAGGTACCCCTGTGTGTATATGACATCTGTGCTATTTTCTTACTACTTCATGATGTAAACAGACATCCTGGTTCAGCGTATAAACCTGAGTTATGTCAATGAACCTATAATAAAGAAATACCTTAAATTACTCATACTAGCCGCCCTTGGCGACCAGTTTGGTCCCCCTTAAAATTTATGTTCATGTTAAGCATTGCATCATGTTACTTTTATTCATAATTTAATTTACTTGGACTCCCTTAACCCTCTCACTGCGCAACCCGATATTTCCTCGGGCAACGTAAAAGTAGCAAAATTTGCGCAATCCGAGATTTCCTCGGGGATTCATTTTTTTCACTGGCGACTATTTTTTAATTCAACTGGGATCACTTTTTAAGTACAAAAATTCCTTATAGACAATAACAACATCTACAAGATAACTGTACTACAAAATTGATTTTTTTACAATAGTGGTGCGAGACTATAAAAATAGTCTCCAGTGACAGCCCTGATTTCGCCTAATTTCTAATAACCTATCTGAGATCCTGAACTCTTTTACAAAAAATGTTTACATATTTAAACTCTAAGCTTCTAAGAGCTATATATAGATTTGAAACATGTAATTAAAAAAGGTGCAATTTTTGAACCTATTTGATTTAAAAAAAAACTCAGAGGGTTAATATAATTAATATAATCCCTTAAGCTAATATCAGTTTTTGTTGCATTAAAATATCTCAATTTGTTGATTTTCTGTAAGCAAGTAAACCCTATTGGTTTACAATGGAAGTCTATGGGAATTTGGTGAAGTATTAGAGATATCGCCAAGTTGGTGTCACTTTTGGCGACAAACTTGGCAGTATTTGGCGACAGAACAGGGTGCCCTATGGTAACCCCTTATAGGTATGGGGATGCATTAAATGTTGTTCAATAACCAATGAGATGTGTTTCATTTGGGCTTTGGCATTAAACAATTAACAAATAATTGTGCTTTCTATGCCACATGCAATAGTGTAATATATATATGGAGAGTTTTTCTCCTATAAAATGTGTTAAAGAATTGGTTTATTATACATGTTTTTAATTATCGGAAGGGAAATGCATTGCTTAATTAATTTCTTCTTTTTATGTTACGTGAACGACGTCACGGGTAACAGCTAGTTATGCCATATATATATATATATAAACATTTCCATTTATTTAATTATTCTATCGAAAATGTAATATTTTTTATATTTTATTTGTTTTAAAAATATTTTCAGTTTCTAACATTCAAAACTCAATTTTATGCTGTTACATTAAAAAAGTTGGTCCTGCTAAGGCATTAACTATTAAAGACTAAATGCGTAAGGTCATTATTTGGTAAATTATTAACAATAATTTTCTATTTTAAATTTTATAGCAATTTTTTTAATTTAGCAGTCTCACAGATGGCATGTTTCTGTTTGCGCATGGGATTTTCATGTTTTTGGTTAAGGGTTAAAACACAAAAAAAAGTTTAATTTGAAGAACTCCCAGTCTCTTGTTTGGGTTATTACATATCAAATCAACACAGCTAAAAGCCTGACCTCCTCAAAATTTTATGATATTAAGAGGCCACACTAGTCACGGCTTGAAGTTCGAATGCTAATGCTAAGTCTATGGGAGCAATATTTTCAAATATCTTGCTTGATTTTTAATATTTTTAAATGATTTTTTTGCACAGGATAGCTGAGGACTATCTGTTTCCGGGATATTTTTTACTTTTCCGATTTTCATTGTAGTTTAATGCTCATGATCCTGTCAATTTAAGATCCAGTGAAATTCGAGGTGTTGTGTCCTTTTTAGCCTTATAAAATCCATATCAGCAAAATTTAAAAAATAACAACGAAAATATAGAGTTTAAGCTTTCCAATAATATGCTTTCAATAGTTCTACTACAATTAGGCTGAGCAAAATTTGTAAAGATTTTGATGAAAAATGTGTCATAAACGGCCTTGTAATGTTATGCTGCCCGCCTCCACCAAGACGATGAAAACACCGCCTATTAAAAATCTGATTGGCTAATATCCAAACACTTTAGCAAATGGAAACGATTTAATTGTGATTGGATTATTGTAACATGTTAAAATAGTTCACTCCTATTTCAAACCTTGGATTTATTTTTTTCTAAGATTACTGTTTATTTTCAACAAAATACTCTTGAAAGAATGAAATATTTCAAATTTTATATTTCTATGAATAACGAAGGAAATTAAGCATTAAGTTTGTATATATAAAATTTCAGAACATTGCACAGGCAGGTAAAACTTGTACAAATTACTAGGGGACCAAATTTCAGGCCGAGTTTATTACAGTGTTGAATTCAGACACTTTTCTCTGGGAAGGATTTCTGAGGCTCCGGGGGGAGACATAATACAGTTCTGGGGGGAGGGGGATTGCATTTTTTGATGATTGAAAACACAAAATATCAAATCTTCTGGGGGGGACAACTTATTGCTCCGGGGGGGGGGGGGGGCGATGTCCCCCCCGGGCCACCCCCTGAATTCAACATTGGTTTATTAAGTAAAACGGTAAAAAATAGAAGTGTTCTTTTTAAAGTATTATTTAAGTTAAAATAGTTGACAAATAATAAAATTACGAAGTTAGAATTTGCTAGAACATGTTTGTGGCCTGGCCAGGAGACTGTGTTTCAAGTTTTCTATTCTCGTATATGTATAAAAGATTCAACAATTTAACATTTTAAGTTCGAAAAACCGTTTTTCTTAATTAAAAATCAGCAGAACTTGAAGTTAGTAAGTGTTAAAGATTGTTAACTTTAAAATTGTAGACAGTGGCGTATCCAAGGGGGGGGCTGATGGGTCTACAGCCCCCCCCCCCCAAAATTTTCGAAAGTGTTATAGAAAGGTGCTGATTTTTCGTCTTTCTTTTATGGAAATTTTTTTTATTTTTTTCCATTATACAGCGGACAAGCCATTCTCATTAGTCCCATATTAGTCTACATTGACAACAAAGAAGAGAAAGGGGGGCTGACGGGGTTATAGCCCCCCCTACTCCTCCTGAAATAGTCAAAAAATTAAATGAAAAAGTGTTTTTTTTTCTTACTTTTTAAAGATAAATCTGTAATTTTTTCTTCTGTCATACAGCAAAATAGCCATTCTCGTTAACACCATATTAGACCAGGTTATATTAGTTAGGGGGCTGATGGAATTTCAGCCCCCTCCTCTCGAAATGGTCGAAAATGAAATGAAAAAACAGTGCTGAATTTTTTCTGTCTGTTTAAGATAAATTTGCATTTTTCCCCTATCGTTCAACAGACTATGCGCTTCCTTCGCTTTAGTTCCATATTAGTCCATATTGACACCAAAGAAGAGAAAGGGGGTTGATGGGGTTACAGCCCCCCCCCCCCCAACCAGAAATCGCGAAAAATTAAATGAAAAAGTGTTTTTTCTTTACTTTTTAAAGATAAATCTGTAATTTTTTCTTCTGTCATACAGTAAAATAGCCATTCTCGTTAACACCATATTAGTCCACATTCACATCACAGCATACCCTAAGATGGGGAGGGGGCTGATGGAATTACAACCTCCTCCTCTGGAAATAGTCGAAAATGAAATGAAAAAGTAGAGCTGATTTTTTTCTGTCTATTTGAGATAAATTTGCATTTCCCCCCCTATCATTTAACAGACTAGCCGCTCCCTTCGCTGTAGTTCCATATTAGTGTACAGTGACATCACATTATACCCGAAAAGATAGAAGGGGGTTAATGGAGTTACAGCCCTCTCACAAAAATTCGAACATGAAATGAAAAAGTTCTGATATTTTCCTTTTTGTTTGAGATAAATTTGTATTTTTCCTCTATCATTCAACAGACTAGCCGCTCTCTTCTCTTTAGTTCCATACTAGTGCACAGTGATACCACATTATACCCAAAGAGGTGAAAGGGGCTAATGGGGTGTCCCCTTCCTAAATAGTTGAAAATGAAATGAAAAAAAGGCTGTTTTTTCTTCTTGTTTGAGATAAATTTGTAATTTTTCTTCTACCACACAGTGAAATAGCCATACTCGTTAACACCATATTAGTCCACATTGAAATCACAGCATACCCAAAGATGGGGAGGGGGCTGATGGAATTACAGCCCCCTCCTCCCGAAATAGTCGAAAATGAAATAAAAAAATATTGCTTTTTTCCTTTCTGTTTGAGATAAATTTGTATTTTTTTCTCCTATCATTCAACAGACTAGCCACTCTCTTCTATTTAGTTCCATATTAGTGCACAGTGACACCACATTATACCAAAAAAGTAGAAAAGGGGTGATGGGTTACAGCCCCTTCCCAAAATAGTCGAAAATGAAATGAAAAAAGGGCTGATATTTTTCTTTTTGTTCGAGATGAATTTGTAATGCACTTGTTTTCTGCAATACAACAAACTACATGTTCTGGCTAGTCTCATATCAACGCACAGTTACACCACAGTATACCCAATGAGGGGAAGGGGCTGATGGGGTTACTTACTCTTCCAAAATAATCAAATATGAAATGAAAAAAATTCCAGGTTTTTTTTCTTTCTTTTGATTTTAATTTTTTTCTGCGACGCAGCTATTCTGGTTAGTCCCATATATTAGTGCACAGTGATGCCCCAGCATACACCAAAGTATTCGATGGGGACGGGGGTTATGACGTTACAGCTCCATTCCACCTCTGAAGAGATCGCAGTGAAATGAAAAAAGGGCTGATATTCCTTCTTTTTCAGATAAATTTGTTTTATTTTCTGGCATGCCACGAATTTGTTTTTCCTGTTAATCCAATATCCTCCTCAGTCCTGCGACCAAATTTACTTGAGACCACAAAATCCATTTTCAAATGACTGAAATCACTGTTTTACTCGATCAATGAAAACATATATACTCAGTTCAAGAGACCTACAAATAAATTCGACAAATCTAAAAGTATTTTAATTTAAGGATTTTTTTAATTTTTCCCATAGTCGGCGGCCGCCAAGATTGTCAATGCGGGGGTATGTTAATGCACAGTAACACCACAGCTAATCTCAAGTCGATTTCGTCTAAATCGGAAATCCGGTGCGGAAGAGTTGACTGTAAAAGTAGCTTATTAACTTTCATTTTTCAGTTGCATCTCCATGCCACACCGAAATATGGGGGTGCAGAGGGTTGAAGGGACTAAACTTCTTTTACCTGCTAAAACAGTCAGATTAAATGGTAAAAAAAGTTTACTTCTTACTTTTTAGATCAATTCAATTACAGTCGAACCTCTATTTAACGAAGTCGCTAAATCCCAGAAAAAAGTTTGTTATATGGAAAATTCGTTAAATAGAGATTCACCTTTTAAAATACTTTAAACTACATAAAACAGATTTTAAATTCATAAACACTAAATATTTTTACTAAAAGTAATTAATCACATTTTTTAAAATAAATTATATCGATTTGTTTTAGTTATTTTACCCACCAATATCCATCATCAATTTATTTTTTCTATGTGTTTAAATCTTTGAAATCGGCAAGGAAAACAAAACTTTATCCGGGAATACACTGTATTTTCTGTTTAAAGTAAATAGTTTTACATTAAAATTAACGAATTTTAATGACATTATCGCATTTATTATTATTATAAAAAATAATTTTAATTATACATTAACATATGCGTCCTTAAATTTGATTTCTGAAAAACTCTGTTAATTTTGTTTTATTTCATAATTGTGCCATCATGTCTCATAATTATCTCATAAATGTGCTTTATCTCATAATACGTGTCGCATCTTTACAATGCACCAAAACCACCTTCATACGTATTTTCTTCTAACTATAATCCGCGTCGGTTGTTTAAAATGATTTTAGCATTTCATTATACGAAGTTTTGTTAATTCTTGCATAATGATCATTTCCATCATCATCATATTCGTCTTCATCGCAATTCATTGCTGTATTGTTTTTATTTTTCACACTGTCGAAAATATCCAATTCGGATAGTGTTTCCGAGACCTCAATTTAAGAATTAAGTGAAATACAATCATCAATCAGCACATCATGGTTAATTTCTCATTGAATCCACATTTTTTTAAGTTACACTAAGGGATTATCGTCTTCGTCCTCCGTACTTACCAAATTCTCACTGCTGACAAAGAAGGTGCCTGGTAAAACCAGTTCAAGACCATTGAACATCATAAAATGTGTTTAAAGAAAGGATAAGTTTGAAATGTCCAGAAATATTTTGAGAAATGGGGAGAAGAAAAAATTTGGATCACAAGAAAAAGTTCGTTAAATAGAGAATACACTTCGCTATTTGGAGATTATTTTACGAAGAAATTCGCAAAATGTTCTTGGTTCCAAGGAAAAGTTCGCAAAATAGAGAAATTCGCAAAATAGTGGTTCGTTAAATAGAGGTCCGACTGTATATATATATTTGTCATGCATCGCACTTGTCTTTCTTGTTAGTCCCATATTAGTGCATAATGACACCTTAGCTAATCCCTTCAGAATTTTGGCTAAGTCGGAAGTCAGGCACACTATATATGTGCGGAAGAGCTGACTGTGAATGATATTCATTAACTTTTGTTTTTAACACTCGATTACTTCCTCGTATCTGTAAGATACACAGTGATTTCTTGTTTGACTGCAAAGACATCTTTGGAGTTCGGTAATGTCCTCTCCCCCCACTTATCTTCCTATTCTGTCTTAACTTTGCAGCCAGTATTTTTCATCTGGAACGGTTTAAAGTCCTTCGTCTTCGTATTACTTGTGCAATGCACAAATAATAAACAAAGTCTTTATTTTATATATGTGTATGAAAATATTTTGTGTATACAAAAAATATTTTGTGTTTGTTACAATATTAATTTATTGTTAAACAAGAACCGTAGCCAGAATTTAGTTTCGGGGAATGGAAGAACAATTTTATAGATTTTAAGTTATAATGACTTTCTTTTAAATGAAAGTATAAAAAAAAAAAAAAAAAAAAAAAAAAAAAAACAGTAACACTTTTCAACAGATTTCGACGTGGGACGGTCTCAGGATCGGACCCGTGCCCTCCCCCCCTTCCCCCCAGATTTGAGTCTGAGTTAAAAAAAAAAAAATTGAAATTCTCAGCAAATTTTCTGAAAGGTTACAGCAGAGGGGGAAAGGAGAGGTAATCCCTTCCTGCTGCTAATTATTTTTGTTGTAGTTTGGGTTAACTCTGTTTATATTCAGGTCAATTTCAGGCTGAGTGGGTTCGGGTTAACCAGATTTCTAAAAAGTTCAGCATATTATTTCAGTTTAAAAACTATACATATAATAATAAATACAGATATTTGTATGTATTTTTAACGCGATCCTTTGATGAAATACAGGTTTTTATCACGACGCTTTGACGAAATTTGCATTTTCCCCGAACTTATGACAAAATTAGCTTTTTTCCGCGACCCTTTGACGAAATTCGCGTTTTTTTTCGTGATCCTTTGTCAAAATTTGCGTTTTTTCCGCGAGTTTTTGATGAAATTCGAGTTTTTTTCGTGAACTTTTGCCGAAATTCGCGTTTTTTACGAAACCCTTTGTCGAAATTTGCGTTTTTTTCGCGGCTTTTTTGACGAAATTCGCTTTTCTCTTGTCTTTTTGATGAATTTCGCGGCTCTTTGACGAAATTCGCGTTTTTTTCTATGGAAATGGTCGTGTTTTTTTGTTTTTCACTGCTGTTTGACGAAATTCGCTTCTTTCCGCAGTCTCTTGCCGAAAGTCACGTTTCTCTGTGGCCCTTCTTTGTGACCATGCTTTTTTTTTGCGATCCTTTAACGAAATTCGCGTTTTTTCCGCTTCCCTTTGACGGAATGCATATTTTTTTTAGCAATCCTTTGTCAAAATTTGCGTTTTTTCTGCAGCCCTTTGAGGAAATTTGCGTTTTTTCTGCGGCCCTTTGAGGAAATTTGCGTTTTTTCTGAGGTCATTTGCCGAAATTCACGTTTTTTTACGCAATCCTTCGTCGAAATTCACGTTTTTTCCGCAGCCTTTTGATGAAATTCTCTTTTTTTCTGCGGCCTTTTGAAGAAATTCGCGTTTTTTCCAGATCCTTTGTCGAAATTTGCTTTTTTCCGCGGGGTTTTGACAAAATTAGTGGTTTTTCCGCAGCCTTTTGACGAAATTCACATTTTTCTGTGGCCCTTCTTTGTGACCCTGCTTTTTCTTTTTTTTGCGATCCTTTAACGAAATTCGCGTTGTTTCAGCTTCCCTTTGACGAAATGCGTTTTTTCTAGCGATCCTTTGTCGAAATTCGCGTTTTTTTCCGTGGTCATTTGCCAAAATTCGTGTTTTTTAATGCAATCCTTCGTCGAAATTTGCATTTTTTCCGCGGCTCTTTGACGAAATTTGCGTTTTTTTTTTCTTTTTTGATGAAATTTGCGTTTTTCTGCGGCCTTTTGACGAAATTCACATTTTCTGTGTCCCTTTGACGAAATTCGTGTTTTTTCAGCTTCCCTTTGACGGTTTACGTGTTTTTTTAGCGATGTTTTGTCGAAATTTGCAGTTTTCTTTGGTCCTTTGACGAAATTCGCGTTTTTTTCTGTGGTCATTTGACAAAATTCGCGTTTTTTCTGTGGTCATTTGACAAAATTCGCGTTTTTGCGCAATCCTTCCTCGAAATTTGCGTTTTTTCGCGGCTTTTTATCGAAATTCGCTCTTTTTCTCGTCTTTTTGATGAAATTTGCGTTTTTCTGTGGCCTTTTGACGAAATTTACGTTTTCCCGTGTCCCTTTGGCGAAATTCGCGTTTCTTGCGATCCTTTACGAAATTAGCTTCTTTTTCGTAGCCCTTTGACGGAATGCGTGTTTTTAGCGATCTTTTTTTCGAAATTCGCGTTTTTTCCGCGACCTTTTGATGAAATTCGTGTTTTTTCTGCGGTCTTCTGACGAAATTCGGGTTTTTTCTGTGCTCATTTTGACGAAATTAGCGTTTCCTCTAGAATAATTTGACGAAATTCACGTTTTCTGCGCTATCATTTGACGAAATTTGACTTTTTTTTCGCGATCCTTTGACAAACTTCGCATTTTATCTGCGGCCGTATGACATAATTCCGGTTTTTTCCTTGATCCTTTAAAGAAATTGGAGAATTTTTTTTGCGAACGATTGACGAAATTAATTTTTTTCGGCGACCATTTGTCAAAAATCGCGATTTTTTTAAGTTCAAATTTTCGGAAAATTCGGAACAAAGTCACCCTTGCACCCCCCCCCCCCCCTCTGGTTACGGCCTTATTGACAAAAATGATTTCTGTTTATAACACAATGCAACGTGTTTCGTAAGATTTAGAACAATATGAAAATTTAAGTCAGCCCCCCCCGAAATAAAATCCTGGGTACGCCACTGACAACTTGTTCAAATCTTTAAAGAAATATTTTTAATATTCATTACTTTAATATTTATTATTTTTAAGGAGACAGTACACCTTTAACAGTCACAGAACAAAATTTGTCCTGTGTAAAGCATCTTTTTTTAAGAGCTAACTTCAGACATGGGAAGAAAGGAAAACGTTAATGTTAAGTCTATGGGGGCGTTATTTTAAAATTTCTCGCTTTGATTTTAGTATTATTGAATGATGTTTTTTGCACAGGATAGCTGAGTACGATCTACAACCAGCCTAGTTTTTACTTTTTAGATTTTGGTTATAGTTTATATATATATATATATGTAAGAAAATTATAAAGATTGGACCTATTGATTAGTTTTTGTAATGAATCGTCCCTCAATTTGGATACGGGCCCAATGACTGATAATCACGGGTTTGGCGGGGTAGCCAACTAATCCATTTTATCGTTAAATTAATAGAAACACATGGCCCTTTTTAACTGGTAACCCTAGGAGATGAGCAATTTCAGAGATATACCTCTACGCCACTTGGTATCTGAAGTCTAACATGTAAGCAGCTATGGAAATTGATTGCCACCTTTTTGATTATTTAAATAAAACTTAATAAAGTTAATTTCAGTGAATACTGTCATTTCGTTAAAATGTGACAGTATTATGAGTCGGCAGGATTATACTACCTGCTCAGCGGGAAAACATGAGAAGTAAAGAAAAGAAAAAAAAAAGAATTCTTGGTGCTACACGATACGGAATAAGCTCCGATTGAACATTCAAAGAGGCCCCAATTGGGTGCTGGGAAAGTGTTCACTCTGCCCCTTCAAATAGTGTAAATACAAGAAGTTCGCCTCATCAAAGAATCTGTCAGCAGTGATATGCTTTTAACTCTTCAATTCTATTATAGAAAGTGTCTTCCCATTTCTTCTACTATATTTTGAAGAATATCATCTTAATTAAAATCGATCAAAATGTAGATCATTTTCAACATATTCTGAGTTTTAAAAGTCAAGTATTGCAGCAGTGATATCCGCATTTTGTTTCAACGGTGTAGAGAAAGTTTCACAACATGAAAACTGCAATCTCTAAGTGGAATTCATCTTCTTCAGTTGTGTTGATGATTTTATAGTGATTTTCTTCAGAGCATCTCTTAAAGTAAATTTCATGCAGTGAAAGATAGCATCGTTGCTGTCATTGCTTTTTATTTCATGATAAGTGCGCACTACAGTTCTTTAATAGAGAGATATATTTTTTTTCCTTCTCCGTTTTTGCGGAATGTTTTTTCCTTTTATTTTGTGTGTGTCTGTATGAGCTCATGGGGTACCCTAGTGTTATTTATTTTTATATAATATTATTATCCATATTATTTTTTATTTTTATTCTGATTACATAATTTAAGGTAAGTGATTTAATAAGTAGTATATCTCCAGTGATGTTTTCATTTTTGGTATTTATGAAAACCATGGTTTTAAAGCATTGCAATCTTTTGAAAAAAAAAATGATTCATGTTTTCTATATTTATTTCTTTAATTATTTTTAACTATTTTATTCTTTTTATCAATTTTATGCACATGCTTATATTATGTTGAGAATGTTTAAACATTTTGACGGATATTAAGAGTGTTATAATATTTAGATTATTAAAAAGTTATCTTAAAATTAATTCAAAATGGAAAATATTAAGAAACAAAAAACTGTTCTCAAAGCAAAAATTACCCGTATAAAAAATATCATAAATCCCAAAATTGATGATCAGTCGATAACTCTAGAAGAGTTAGATTTGTATCATGGTCAGGTGCAAGATATTAGTACAGAATTAAGTAAAAATCAGGAAAACGCCGTTCTTGAGAGCGATACAACAGAAACGGAAGCTATAATTGAGGAATACAATGAAATTGCCCTTAAATTGGATGCATTAACTATCGCAATAAATACATCACGTAATAAATTAACTAAGAGTTTAAGCATTAACGAGGGTGGTTCAGAGAATAACAGTAAAAATACAAGTAATGTTTTTGAAATAACAGTCAATCTTCCCAAATTTGAATTAAAACCCTTTTACGGAGAAGCTGATCAGTGGCTCTCTTTTAAGGAGATTTTTACCACAACTATAGATCGAAATCCAGATTTGGGAGCCGTTTCTAAATTGCAATATCTCTTAGCTAGTGTAAAGGGTCCTGCCCATAAATTGATTTCCGGATTTCCTCTTTTGGAGATCAATTATAAAAATGCATGGGACACCCTTTGCGCTCGCTACAATAAGATTAGGGATTTGGCCATAGCACAAATAGGCAAGTTATACAATTTAAAAAATATGAAAAATTGTTCCACTTCCTCTAAAGCTATTTTCGATATAATAGATACCTGCAATGAATCACTTCGAATTCTAGATTCTTTAAAACTTACTCAAAATGCTTTAGTGGATAACATGATAATTTATACCATAGTTCAAAAATTAAGCGATAATCTCAAAGAGCGATGGGAACTATCCCTTACCCATAATAATATGCCTAATCTCACGGAATTTCTAAAATTTTTAGAGATTCAAGCTAAAAGCTTGTTAACTTTAGAGAACCCAACTAAAACAGATGTAAGAAATATAACTTATGTCAGAGATTCTTCCGATAGATCGAAAGGCCACAAAAATTTAGAAAATAGTAAATGCGGTGTTTGCTTTGATTCGCATGCCACCCACACTTGCAGAAAATTAATAACTATGCCTCTAGATAGCAGATGGAGAACCATCCAATTAAATAAGTTGTGTGTAAATTGTTTGCGTAGTGGCCATTTTGCAAGTAAATGTGCATCCAAGATGAGTTGTAAAAATTGCCACCGAAAGCATCATACTTTACTACATAAATATGATGTTCAGGGAAATGCAGGAACAACAATTTCATCCAACTTAGCAACCCACAGTAATGAGACCCAACCCCAAAACGCCCATGGGTATTCCCCTGATCAAGGAATACACATGAATTCTTTATGACGGTTTATTGTGCCCGGGTACCTCAAATGTAAAAATTACGAAAACCGTAGAAACCCAAAAACTTGTCATAATGAGGTTCAAATACCCTTTTTATTGGATAGCGGAAGTACTCTGTCCCTCATTCCAGAAAACCTAGCTACAGCTTTGGATATGACGTCTATTCAAAGTTGCCATCCTCTTAATGTTAACCAAACCCAGGGACAGGTCCAGATTTCCGAAAAAGTTCAAGTACCCCTCCAAATAGGAAATATCAGGCAAAATAGCACCTTATATCTAGTAAGGTCATACTTGCCATATGCGATACTGGGAACCCCAGAATTACAAAAATTCCATATCTCGATGGATTTTTGTTCAAATACTCTGACTCAAGATGGAGTCATCATTATGAATGACCAAAACGTTTCCGGTCAAATTTCTCCTGAAAGTTCATTCAACCACACCTTAACTTTAACGGGTGATATGAATTGCCAGAAGCCGCTTAGTTTTCCTTCCAAATCAAATCAAGCAAGTTTGTCTCAAGAGGGACATTGTTGCCTTGATACTCAAACTCTCTCGGATTATGATGATATAACTTTTAATCATTATACTACTGAAGAGAACCTACAATTGGAAGGGCTTCTGAGCGACTTCAAAGATATTTTTGCACGCAATCGGTACGACGTAGGTAGAGTCAGATGGGAACCCCAGCGAGTAACTCTCACCTCGGAACTTCCTATCTCGCTTAGGCCTTACCGTACATCACCTAAAGATAATGCAGAAATTCAAAAACAAGTACAGGAGTTGCTGGATGCTAAACTCATTAAGGAATCCTGTAGCCCCTATTCCTCTCCCGTGACAATGGCACATAAAAAAGGAGAAGGTAAAACGCGTCTTTGTATTGATTACAGGAAAATCAATGCCATTACGAAGACAGATTCAGAGCCTTTGCCGCGAATAGACTGGCTTTTAGACAGACTTGTCAATGCCAAATATTTTTCCACGCTAGATTTAGCCTCTGGCTACTGGCACGTCCCCCTCCATCCTTCAGACAGAGAAAAACTTGCCTTTGTAACCAATCAGGGACTTTACGAGTGGTTGGTCCTCCCATTCGGATACAAAAATGCTCCGGCTCAATTCGCAAGAGCTCTCAGAAGGATCCTAAATAAACATAAGGTCAACTTCGTTACCAATTATTTCGATGACTTTATAGTTTATTCGGACTCCTATGCCGAGCATTTGGTTCACCTTAAAACTATATTCAATATTTGCCGTCAAGAAAATCTAAAACTAAAACTTTCCAAATGTAATTTTGCCAAATCTCAAATTGACTTCCTTGGCTATGAAATTAGTAATGGCCAAATAAAACCAGACAATGCTAATACCGAAACCATTAAAAATTTAATTCCTCCAAAAAATGTTAAAGAATTACAAAGATTCCTCGGATCCATAAACGTATACCATAAATTCATTGACAAGTATGCTAAAATTAGAGCCCCTCTAAATAAATTATTAAAGAAAGACACTCCGTGGGAATGGTCAGAAATCTGTCAGCAATCATTTGAACTACTTAAAAATGCATTAATTTCTAGACCTATTTTGAGATTATTTAATCCTAATCTCCCATGCCATGTTTTTACTGATGCCTCGAAGGAAGCTTTAGGTGCTGTATTGAAACAAATGGATGAAAATGGAGATTTACATCCCATTGCATTCCACTCAAGGCAACTAAGGCCCTACGAGCGAAATTACGCCATCACAGAATTGGAGTGTCTAGCCATAATCGATGCTCTTGACAAATTCCATTATTATCTTCATGGAAAACCTTTCACAATACATACCGATCATGCTGCTTTAGTATGGCTTAAAAAGATAAAACATTTAACCGGTAGATTATTCAGATGGTCACTAAAATTAAGCATGTACGATTATACCGTAAAATACAATAAAGGGTCTACAAATTTTGAAGCCGACATGCTCTCAAGAAATCCCATTTTATCAAACGTAAATCCCCACATTCATTTATTAACCTTAGATGAAATTAAAGAACACCAAGAGTTAGATAATGTAACAGGACCTAAATTTCAAAAATTTAATGACATTTTGGTAATTCACAAAAAGGGTTTTCAAAAAATTGTCGTACCTTTCTCCTTAAGAGAAAAATTATTAATAACAACCCATAATCAATTTGGCCATCCAGGAATTCAAAAAATGCTAAATTTAATTTCACCACAGTACTACTGGAGCAGCATGACACAAGATATTACGCAATTTGTCAAACATTGTGAAGTCTGCCAACTAAACAAGAAATCCCACCAACCTAAATTTGGCCTTCTTGAAGCCTTATCTCCTGCAGAACAACCCTTTGATATAATATCATTAGACACAGTAGGGGGCTTCAATTATTACAATTCAACAAAAAAATACATGCACTTAGCTATTGATCACGCTACTCGTTATGTTTGGGGTTTTACCTCTAAAAATGTTACAACAGAAGTTTATATTAATATTCTAAAACAGATTTTTAGCATTCAACTTCCCAAGAAAATTTTAACGGACAGAAACCCTGCTTTTACAGCGTCTAAACTGCGTAAATGGGTACATAAACATAATGTAAAAAAATTACTTACTTCATCTCACAGGCCCCAGTGTAATGGGAAAAATGAACGCGTAAATCAGTCCATTTGCACTCGACTAAGACTTAAAATCAATGCTACACCTTCAAACATTCCATGGCCCAAAATTCTGGAGGATGTGATTAACGAGTACAATAATACACCGCATTCAGTAACCAAATACCCCCCGGCATACTTAATGTTTGGCCAATTTCCTTATCCATCAGTATTAGGCAATGAAAACTATTACCCTACGGTTGAGGAAGCCAGGAAAGAGGCTTTCCAAAGAACTGGTGAGCACCATTTAAAAAACAAAGTCAGATATGACCTAAAATTTGTGGAAGCACCTTTCAAACCTGGTGATCTCGTAATTGCAGAAGAATTTCATTATCCGAACACCAGGAAGTTAAGCCCGCCTTTTTCTGGTCCATATCAAATTATTGAAAAGTTGTCTAATGTAAGTTTTAAAATAAATAAACCTAACTGGTTGACAAAGAAGGACTATGAAGTAATACATGCCTCCAAACTAAGGTACTTTTTGCCCAACGATCAATTTAAGTTAACACCATCTATCTAAAGTATCAGATATCATATGAACTGTTATTGGATGATATTTGATAGTTGAATTTACATCTTTATGAGTATAGTATAATTGTATTTTGAGAGTCTACACTCTACTGAATGAAGTCATTACATTTTCATTCAAGTTTGTATTTTATATGTAATGTTGGACTTAGCAATTCTAGAATATATTTCCTATTTTGATTATTTTATTTGGCATATAATATTACCAGTGTCTTGCATTTATTAATATAACTAATTTTTATCATGTTCAATTGTTTATGGTATTGAAAATTTTAGTGGTATTATTCTTATTATTTGTATTATTTTTACTATTTTTAATATTTCTATTATTGTTGTGATATCACATGTTAACTATACGAAAGAAATAACTCATCTCCAGGCAGCTCGATTAAAAGTAATTCACTTCCAAAATTTTAACATCCTTTAATAAAGAATGCTTTATACTTTCCAGGCGACCCTCGTGTATGGAAGCCGGCCCATCCCCGGGGACTTGTCTGGAAAGGGGGGAAATTGTAAGAAAATTATAAAGATTGGACCTATTGATTAGTTTTTGTAATGAATCGTCCCTCAATTTGGATACGGGCCCAATGACTGATAATCACGGGTTTGGCGGGGTAGCCAACTAATCCATTTTATCGTTAAATTAATAGAAACACATGGCCCTTTTTAACTGGTAACCCTAGGAGATGAGCAATTTCAGAGATATACCTCTACGCCACTTGGTATCTGAAGTCTAACATGTAAGCAGCTATGGAAATTGATTGCCACCTTTTTGATTATTTAAATAAAACTTAATAAAGTTAATTTCAGTGAATACTGTCATTTCGTTAAAATGTGACATATATTAGTATAGTTTCAATTTCAGATCCGATTCACTCCAGTTCCGAAAGTATATGAGTACTACAAGATGCTTACATTAGAATATGATGTGCATCATATTTTATTTCATTTACAGGGGCACATAAAAGATGTTGGATACAATACTGTATATGAAGTAGTGTCTATTAGGGATGATTGCTGAAAGTGAGTTTTCAGCTATGATATACGTTTTAAGATAAATTTCTGTATACTAGATGATATATATAAATTCTATAGGGGGCTACGCAAAAGAACTAGGAAGAATTGTTGAAAATGAGAGTGAATTGATTAATTTTATTTTCAAGTTCAACTATATTTAGAAAGATATGTTTGGAAAATACAAATATAATAATATACAAGACTACTCAAAGAATTTGACGCATGCACGCCTATTTCAGACACGGGAAGAAATGAAAACGCTAATTTTAAGTCTATGGGGGCGTCATTTTCAAATTTCTCGCTTTGATTTTAATATTTTTGAATGTTTTTTTTCTTCACAGGATAGCTGAGGACGATCGAAAACCAGGATAGTTTTTACTTTTTCCATTTTAGCTATAGTTTTTTTTAAATATTAGGATAGTTTCAATTTCAGAACCGATTCCACCGGTTCTGAAAGTAAAAGTAATTTTTTTTTTTTTTTTTTTTAATATCTGAAAACAAAATCGAAAAAGTAAAAAACAGCCCGGTTGTAGATCATCTTCAGCTATCCTATGCAAAAAAATTCATTTTAAAATATTAAAAATTAAGCGAGATATTTCAAAATAACGCTCCCATAGACTTAACGTTAGCGCTTACATTTTTTTCCCGTAACTAGTGTGTGCTCTCAAAGGTAACATAAAGGTATTTTTTAACAGTAAGGAAACGCTAAAATTATCATTAACTTTAATAATGTAAACCTAAAAATAATGAGACTGTACGGTAAAATATAGCATTTTATAAAAATCTGCTAGCTAGCAATTTATTTTCTAATAATTTATACTTCACTTACGTAGACATTCAAAAGTATTTTTTTATATTATGTCTTATGTGATAAAAATCATTTGCGGTGTATTTTAATGATGTAAAACAATTTTAAACATAAAATTTATGCAACTTATTGAAATGCATAGGTACGTGTACAAGGGAATTCAAAAGTACATTTCGTCATATTATGGGATATGAAGAAAAAACGTTTGTGGCGTATTTTAATAACGTTTCTCTGTTACAACATAATGAAATTGATATGAATTTATGAGGCGTAGTAAAACATGCTTTCTGAAGGGGTTGCACAGCATTTATCATTCGTTTACAGGGTCACAGAAAAAAGTTCATTTTTATTACAGAAATAATTGCTTGCAGCATGTGTTTTAGTTATGTTTCAAGATTTTAAACAAGATGGAATTCATATACGTTACTGAGGTTTACTACAAGATGCTTACATTAGAATATGATGTGCATCACATTTTATTTCATTTACAGAGGCACATAAAAGATGTTGGATACAATACTGTATATCAAGTATTGTCTATTAGGGATGATTGCTGAAAGTGAGTTTTCAGCTATGATATAAGTTTTAAACTAAATTTCTGTATACTAGATTATATATATAAATTCTATAGACTATGTATGGGGCTACGCAAAAGAACTAGGAAGAATTGTTGAAAATGAGAGTGAATTGATTAATTTTATTTTCAAGTTCAACTATATTTAGAAAGATATGTTTGGAAAATACAAATATAATAATATACAAGGCTACTCAAATAATTTGACGCATGCACGCCTATTTCAGACACGGGAAGAAATGAAAACGCTAATTTTGAGTCTATGGGGGCGTCATTTTCAAATTTCTCGCTTTGATTTTAATATTTTTGAATGTTTTTTATTCACAGGATAGCTGAGGACGATTGAAAACCAGGATAATTTTTACTTTTTCCATTTTAGCTATAGTTTTTTTTTTTTAATAATAGGATAGTTTCAATTTCAGAACCGATTTCACCGGTTCCGAATGTAAAAGTATTTTTTTTTTTAATATCTGAAACCAAAATCGAAAAAGTAAAAAACAACCCGGTTGTAGATCATCCTCAGCTATCCTATGCAAAAAAAAATTATTTTAAAACATTAAAAAAGGAAGCGAGATATTTGAAAATAACGCTCCCATAGACTTAACGTTAGCGCTTACATTTTTTTTTCCGTAAGTAGTGTGTGTTCTGAAATGTAACATAAAGGTATTTTTTAACGGTAAGGAAACGCTAAAATTATCATTAACTTAAATAATGTAAACCTAAAAATAATCAGACTGTAAGGTAAAATATAGCATTTTATAAAAATCTGCTAGCTAGCAATTTATTTTCTAATAATTTATACTTCACTTACGTAGACATTCAAAAGTATTTTTTTATATTATGTCTTATGTGATAAAAATCATTTGCGGTGTATTTTAATGATGTAAAACAATTTTAAACATAAAATTTATGCAATTTATTGAAATGCATAGGTACGTGTACAAGAGAATTCAAAAGTACATTTCGTTATATTATGGGATATGAAGAAAAAACATTTGTGGCGTATTTTAATAACGTTTCTCTGTTACAACATAATGAAATTGATATGAGTTTATGAGGCGTAGTAAAACATGCTTTCTGAAGGGGTTGCACAGCATTTATCATTCGTTTACAGGGTCACAGAAAAAAGTTCAGTTTTATTACAGAAATAATTGCTTGCAGCATGTGTTTTAGTTATGTTTCAAGATTTTAAACAAGATGGAATTCATATACGTTACTGAGGTTTACTACAAGATGCTTACATTAGAATATGATGTGCATCACATTTTATTTCATTTACAGAGGCACATAAAAGATGTTGGATACAATACTGTATATCAAGTATTGTCTATTAGCAAGGCTCGAAATGGAAAAATCCACGAACCGGAACAATATTTCAAAATTATTGTCGACTAATTTTTTTCCCCCCTTTGAAGGTAAAGTCCCGATTATCCGAGTCCCGCTTTACCGAGTTCCCGCTTTAACCGAGTTATTTTCTTCTAAAGGACTGATAGCTTCCATTATGATGAAACAGCCATTATAAATGATGTGTTAGATGAAGATGAAAGAGCAGTCGCAAAAAGTTAGAACTCTGATTTTCTAGTGTCAGAATGGGGGAAAAAAAAATGGCAATAATTTATTTTTTTCAAAAAAAAAAAAAAAAGGCCATTTTTTCCCCATTCTGACCAGAAAATCAGAGTTCTAACTTTTTACGGCTGCTCTTTCATCTTCTCCTAACATAACACTTCATTTATAATGGCTGTTTCATCATAATGGAAGCCACCAGTCCATCAGAAGAAAATGATCCATTCCAAAGGTATACGTTCGATTGAAAAAAAACAATTTCATTCCCGGTATTTCTTAAAAGTAACGGAACTATACATCAAAGAAATGTTACTAGTACCATAAAATGGATTGAATTAAGTGAAAATTTATTTTTCATCTCCTTAGTGGGTGACGATTTGTGTAAATTCGGTTTATACGAGTTTTTTCCTTATCCGAGGTGAGCTTGGTCCCTATTAACTCGGATAATCGGGACTTTTACTGTATAGCAAATTTATATTTAACCGTAGAAAAACCAATTAAAAAAATGCATTTAAGATTTTAAATAATTAGAAAAAAACGTTACAGAGAGCATAGAAGCTATGTCTATGAAACTGTAATAATATTTTTTAATAATTCCACGAACAGGAACACTACTTTCCATACTTTCACGAACCGGAACAATATTTGTCACAATTTCATGAACCGGAACATCGTTCCGGTTTGCTCCGGTACATTTCGAGCCCTGTCTATTAGGGATGATTGCTGAAAGTGAGTTTTCAGCTATGATATACGTTTTAAACTAAATTTCTGTATACTAGATTATATATATAAATTCTATAGACTATGTATGGGGCTACGCAAAAGAACTAGGAAGAATTGTTGAAAATGAGAGTGAATTGATTAATTTTATTTTCAAGTTCAACTATATTTAGAAAGATATGTTTGGAAAATACAAAGATAATAATATACAAGGCTACTCAAATAATTTGACGTATGCACGCCTATTTCAGACACGAGAAGAAATGAAAACGCTAATTTTAAGTCTATGGGGGCGTCATTTTCAAATTTCTCGCTTTGATTTTAATATTTTTGAATGTTTTTTTTTTCACAGGATAGCTGAGGACGATCGAAAACCAGGATAGTTTTTACTTTTTCCATTTTAGCTATAGTTTTTTTTTTTTTTTTTTTAATAATAGGATAGTTTCAATTTCAGAACCGATTCCACCGGTTCCGAATGTAAAAGTATTTTTTTTTTTAATATCTGAAACCAAAATCGAAAAAGTTAAAACAACCCGGTTGTAGATCAGCCTCAGCTATCCTATGTAAAAAAATTCATTTTAAAATATTAAAAAAAGAAGCGAGATATTTGAAAATAACTCTCCCATAGACTTAACGTTAGCGCTTACATTTTTTTCCCGTAAGTAGTGTGTGTTCTGAAAGGTAACATAAAGGTATTTTTTAACGGTAAGGAAACGCTAAAATTATCATTAACTTTAATAATGTAAACCTAAAAATAATGAGACTGTAAGGTAAAATATAGCATTTTATAAAAATCTGCTAGCTAGCAATTTATTTTCTAATACATACTATTTTCTAATAATTTATACTTCACTTGCATGGACATTCAAAAGTATTCTTTTATATTATGGCTTATGTGATAAAAATCATTTGCGGTGTATTTTAATGATGTAAAACAATTTTAAACATAAAATTTATGCAACTTATTGAAGTGCATAGGTACGTGTACAAGGGAATTCAAAAGTACATTTCGTTATATTATGGGATATGAAGAAAAAACGTTTGTGGCGTATTTTAATAACGTTTCTCTGTTACAACATAATGAAATTGATATGAATTTATGAGGCGTAGTAAAACATGCTTTCTGAAGGGGTTGCACAGCATTTATCATTCGTTTACAGGGTCACAGAAAAAAGTTCAGTTTTATTACAGAAATAATTGCTTGCAGCATGTGTTTTAGTTATGTTTCAAGATTTTAAACAAGATGGAATTCATATACGTTACTGAGGTTTACTACAAGATGCTTACATTAGAATATGATGTGCATCATATTTTATTTTATTTACAGGGGCACATAAAAGATGTTGGATACAATACTGTATATGAAGTAGTGTCTATTAGGGATGATTGCTGAAAGTGACTTTTCAGCTATGATATACGTTTTAAGCTAAATTTCTGTATACAAGATTATATATATAAATTCTATAGACAATGTATGGGGCTTCGCAAAAGAACTAGGAAGAATTGTTGAAAATGAGAGTGAATTAATTAATTTTATTTTCAAGTTCAACTATATTTAGAAAGATATGTTTGGAAAATACAAATATAATAATATACAAGGCTACTCAAATAATTTGACGCATGCACGCCTATTTCAGACACGGGAAGAAATGAAAACGCTAATTTTAAGTCTATGAGTGCGTCATTTTCAAATTTCTCGCTTTGATTTTAATATTTTTGAATGTTTTTTATTCACAGGATAGTTGAGGACGATTGAAAACCAGGATAATTTTTACTTTTTCCATTTTAGCTATAGTTTTTTTTTTTTTTTTTAATAATAGGATAGTTTCAATTTCAGAACCGATTCCACCGGTTCCGAATGTAAAAGTAATTTTTTTTTTAATATCTGAAACCAAAATCGAAAAAGTAAAAAACAACCCGGTTGTAGATCATCCTCAGCTATCCTATGCAAAAAAATTCATTTTAAAATATTAAAAAAGGAAGCGAGATATTTGAAAATAACGCTCCGGTAGACTTAACGTTAGCGCTTACATTTTTTTTCCCGTAAGTAGTGTGTGTTCTGAAATGTAACATAAAGGTATTTTTTAACGGTAAGGAAACGCTAAAATTATCATTAACTTAAATAATGTAAACCTAAAAATAATGAGACTGTAAGGTAAAATATAGCATTTTATAAAAATCTGCTAGCTAGCAATTTATTTTCTAATAATTTATACTTCACTTACGTAGACATTCAAAGTATTTTTTTATATTATGTCTTATGTGATAAAAATCATTTGCGGTGTATTTTAATGATGTAAAACAATTTTAAACATAAAATTTATGCAACTTATTGAAATGCATAGGTACGTGTACAAGGGAATTCAAAAGTACATTTCGTTATATTATGGGATATGAAGAAAAAACGTTTGTGGCGTATTTTAATAACGTTTCTCTGTTAGAACATAATGAAATTGATATGAATTTATGTGGCGTAGTAAAACATGCTTTCTGAAGGGGTTGCACAGCATTTATCATTCGTTTACAGGGTCACAGAAAAAAGTTCAGTTTTATTACAGAAATAATTGCTTGCAGCATGTGTTTTAGTTATGTTTCAAGATTTTAAACAAGATGGAATTCATATACGTTACTGAGGTTTACTACAAGATGCTTACATTAGAATATGATGTGCATCATATTTTATTTTATTTACAGGGGCACATAAAAGATGTTGGATACAATACTGTATTAGAAGTAGTGTCTATTAGGGATGATTGCTGAAAGTGAGTTTTCAGCTATGATATACGTTTTAAACTAAATTTCTGTATACTAGATTATATATACAAATTCTATAGACTATGTATGGGGCTACGCAAAAAAACTAGGAAGAATTGTTGAAAATGAGAGTGAATTGATTAATTTTATTTTCAAGTTCAACTATATTTAGAAAGATATGTTTGGAAAATACAAATATAATAATATACAAGGCTACTCAAATAATTTGACGTATGCACGCCTATTTCAGACACGGGAAGAAATGAAAACGCTAATTTTAAGTCTATGGGGGCGTCATTTTCAAATTTCTCGCTTTGATTTTAATATTTTTGAATGTTTTTTTTCTTCACAGGATAGCTGAGGACGATCGAAAACCAGGATAGTTTTTACTTTTTCCATTTTAGCTATAGTTTTTTTCTTTTTTAATAATAGGATAGTTTCAATTTCAGAACCGATTCCACCGGTTCCGATTGTAAAAGTAATTTTTTTTTTTAATATCTGAAACCAAAATCGAAAAAATTAAAAACAACCCGGTTGTAGATCATCCTCAGCTATCCTATGCAAAAAAATTCATTTTAAAATATTAAAAAAAGAAGCGAGATATTTGAAAATAACTCTCCCATAGACTTAACGTTAGCGCTTACATTTTTTCCCGTAAGTAGTGTGTGTTCTGAAAGGTAACATAAAGGTATTTTTTAACGGTAAGGAAACGCTAAAATTATCATTAACTTTAATAATGTAAACCTAAAAATAATGAGACTGTAAGGTAAAATATAGCATTTTATAAAAATCTGCTAGCTAGCAATTTATTTTCTAATACATACTATTTTCTAATAATTTATACTTCACTTACATGGACATTCAAAAGTATTCTTTTATATTATGGCTTATGTGATAAAAATCATTTGCGGTGTATTTTAATTATGTAAAACAATTTTAAACATAAAATTTATGCAACTTATTGAAGTGCATAGGTACGTGTACAAGGGAATTCAAAAGTACATTTCGTTATATGATGGGATATGAAGAAAAAACGTTTGTGGCGTATTTTAATAACGTTTCTCTGTTACAACATAAAATTTATGCAACTTATTGAAGTGCATAGGTACGTGTACAAGGGAATTCAAAAGTACATTTCGTTATATTATGGGATATGAAGAAAAAACGTTTGTGGCGTATTTTAATAACGTTTCTCTGTTACAACATAATGAAATTGATATGAATTTATGAGGCGTAGTAAAACATGCTTTCTGAAGGGGTTGCACAGCATTTATCATTCGTTTACAGGGTCACAGAAAAAAGTTCAGTTTTATTACAGAAATAATTGCTTGCAGCATGTGTTTTAGTTATGTTTCAAGATTTTAAACAAGATGGAATTCATATACGTTACTGAGGTTTACTACAAGATGCTTACATTAGAATATGATGTGCATCATATTTTATTTTATTTACAGGGGCACATAAAAGATGTTGGATACAATACTGTATTAGAAGTAGTGTCTATTAGGGATGATTGCTGAAAGTGACTTTTGAGCTATGATATACGTTTTAAGCTAAATTTCTGTATACAAGATTATATATATAAATTCTATAGACTATGTATGGGGCTACGCAAAAGAACTAGGAAGAATTGTTGAAAATGAGAGTGAATTGATTAATTTTATTTTCAAGTTCAACTATATTTAGAAAGATATGTTTGGAAAACAAATATAATAATATACAAGGCTACTCAAAGAATTAGACGCATGCACGCCTATTTCAGACACGGGAAGAAATGAAAACGCTAATTTTAAATCTATGGGGGCATCATTTTCAAATTTATTACTTTAGTTTAATTTTTTTTTGATAGGATAGCTGAGGACGATCGACAAACAGGCTAGTTTTTACTTTCTTGATTTTGGTTATAGTTTTTTTTTATATTAGGATTGTTTAAGTTTCAGAACGGATTCCAACCGATTATGAACGTAAAATTATTTTTTTTTAAATATCTGAAACCAAAATCGAAAAAGTAAAAAACAACCCGGTTGTAGATCATCCTCAGCTATCCTATGCAAAAAAATTCATTTTAAAATATTAAAAAAGGAAGCGAGATATTTGAAAATAACGCTCCGGTAGACTTAACTTTAGCGCTTACATTTTTTTCCCGTAAGTAGTGTGTGTTCTGAAATGTAACATAAAGGTATTTTTTAACAGTAAGGAAACGCTAAAATTATCATTAACTTTAATAATGTAAACCTAAAAATAATGAGACTGTAAGGTAAAATATAGCATTTTATAAAAGTCTGTCAGCTAGCAAATTTATTTTTCAATTCGTAATTGTAACGGAATCCTGGTTTAAACGGAATATTTTCATGATTCCCCTAAAAATATTTTACAATTGTATCTGCAAAGACGAAAACAACCCACCTAAAAAGATATCTCGGACTTATTGTTTATGTTTCCATCTTACCATATTTTATAGTGTCATGTTTTTAGCATGAGGTGGTTGAATTTTAATTACTACCAAGTACCGCATTTTCCTCTACGCCCTCTATATTTTCTATATGTATATCAACACAAAACTTTTGGACGGGTATTCAGATGTTTAGCACTCTCCAACATAGTTGAAAAATGTTTATGAATGGGGCTTGACTGCTCGTCTGTCAGTACTTTAACTAGCGTACATATACTCGGATTGTGATGTAATAGAAATACGTTGTTGATGTTTATCATGGCATAAATGACATTGATAATGAAGCGTGTAATAATTTATACTTCACTTACATGGGCATTGAAAAGCATTATTTATATTATGGCCTATGTGGGAAAAATCATTTGCAGTGTATTTTAATGATGTAAAACAATTTAAACATAAAATTTATGCACCTTATTGAAGTGCACAGATACGTGTACAGGGGAATTCAAAAGTACATTTCATTATATTATGGACTATGAAGTAAAAACGTTTGCGGCGTATTTTAATAATGTTTCTCTGTTGCAAACATAACGAAATGGATATGAATTTATGAGGTGCACTGAAACATGCTTTTTGAGGGGGTTACAAAGCCTTTATCATTCATTTGCAGGATCACAGAAAAGAATTCAGTTTTATTACAGAAAAAACTGCTCGCAGCGTGTTTTAATTCTGTTTCAATATTTTAAACAAGATGAAATTCGTATACGTTACTGAGGTTTACTACAAGATGCTTACATTAGAATATGATGTGAATCACATTTTATTTCATTTACAGGGGCACATAAAAGTTGCTGGATACAATACTGTATACGAAGTATTGTCTATTAGGGACGATTGCTAAAAGTGAGTTTTCAGCTATGATATCCTTTTTTAACTAAATTTCTGCATCCTAGATTATATATATGATTTCTATAGAGCATGTATAGGGCTACGCAAAAGAACTAGGAAGAATTGCTGATAATGATAGTGAATTGCTTTTTTTTTTTAATTAAATTCTACATTTTCACGTTCAACTATATTTAGAAAGATGTGTTTGTAAAATATAAATATAATAATATACAAGGCTATTCAAAGAATTGGATGCATTGCATGCGCACGCCTATGAATAATAATTTCTGGAAGTACGATTTCAGTTGTTTACAGCATGTTTATACTGCAATAATTTTGATCTTACCATGTGGCGTGTATATAAACTTGTTCGGATGCAAGGGCTGTACAAAATAATGCAAATATACTGCCGTTAATTGGTAGAAATTGCTGAAAGTTTACTTTCATCTGCATTATTCGTTTTCTTATTATATTAAATTTTATGATACTTTTCATGCCGTTAAAACAAGCCTAAGAACATCCATTGATAACTTTATCATTTTAATTTTTCAGTAATTTGAACAATTTAAATTTACTAAGATTTAACAAAAACTTAAAGTTAGTAAGTATTAAAGAATGTTTACTTTGAAAGTTTTGATCAACTTGTTTGAAACTTTAAAGCAATATTGTTAATATTTATTACTTTTAATATTTGTTATTTTTAACGAAAAAGTATACCTTTAACAGCCGCAGAAAATGCGAAATTTGTCCTGTATTGCACATATTTCTTTAAGAGCCCACTTTAGACACGGGAAGAAATAAAAACGCTAATTTTAAGTCTATGGGGGCGTTAATTTCAAATTTCTCGCTTTATTTTAATAGATTTTTTTTTCTGCATTGGATAGCTGAGGACGATCGAAAACCAGAATAGTTTTTACTTTTTCGATTTTGTTTTTAATTTTTTTTTTAATATTAGGATAGTATCAATTTCAGAACGGATTCCAACCGGTTCCGAAAGAAAAAGTAATTTTTTTTTAAATATCTGAAACCAAAATCGAAAAAGTATATATTAGCCCGGTTATAGATCGTCCTCAACTATCCTATGGAAAAAAAAATTCATTTTGAAATATTAAAGAGGAAGCGAGATATTTGAAAATAACGCTCCTGTAGACTTAACATTAGCGCTTACATTTTTTTGCCGTTTCTAATGTGGGTTCTCAAATGTAACGTAAAGGTATTTTTTGTAACGGTAAGAAAACGCGAAAATTTATCATTAACTATAATAATGTAAAACTAAAAAAAGACTGCAAGGTAAAATATAACATTTTATAAAATCTGCTAGCTAGCAAATTTATTTTCTAATACGCAGCTGTAACGGAATCCTGGTTTAAACGGACTATTTCCCTGATTCCCCTTAATATATCTTATACAGTAGAGCGCCGATTATCCGAACAAGTCGGGACCGAATCTAGTTCGGATAAGCAAAAGTTCGGATAAATGGACAGACAATTTAAGGGGTGTTTCTCACTATACTAAAACCTTCACACTTTATCCAGGCTTAGGACTGGTAGCGCCAGTTATTGCTAGCATGTTTAAAAACTGTCTTTTTGTTTACTTTTTTATCATTTAAAATTTTCTTTTTCTCTTTTTATCATTTTCTGAACTCCAGAGATTATAATTTAAACAAAAAAGCTTTCGATTGTTGCTTGCTTCAAATAAGACGTTCTTTTCAATGTTGCCATATCTCGAATTCTTCTTAAATACGTTATTTGAATAGGATCAGAGTTCTTCTGCCGTTCAAGCCATGTCATAGCTGTTTCCAAACACTCAAAGGCTTCGTTATGGGATGGACCTGGGTCATTTTCAGGGCATTCGTTTTCATTTCTTCAATTTCTTTTGCATGTTAAATCTCATCCACAATCTCATCATCATTAAAAAAAAAAATTTTGATAGAAATAAGGTCGTTCGGATAAAAAATTTTTTTGAAAGAAATAGGCTGTTCGTATAATTGGAAGTTCAGTTAATTGGAGTTCGGATAATCGGCGCTCTACTGTAATTGTATCTGCAAAGACGGAAACTGCCCATCTGAAACGATATTTCGCACCAATTGTTTGTGTTTCCGTCTTACCAGGTTATATAGTGTCAATTACTACCAGGTCCCGCGTTTTTCTCTACAACCTCTATATTTTCTATATGTATATCCAACACAAAACGTTTGGACGGGTACTCAGATTTTTAACACATTACAACATAGTTGGAAAATGTTTATGAATTGGCTTCACTGCCCGTCTGTCCGTGGTCTAACTAGCGTACATATACTTGAATTGTGATGTAATTGAAATACGTTGTTGAAGTTTATCATGGGATACATGGCACTGATAATAAAGCGTGTAATCATTTATACTTCACTTACATGGACTTTCAAAAGTATTCTTTTATATTATGGCCTATGTGGGAAAAATCATTTGCGGTGTATTTTAATGATGTAAAACAGTTTAAACATAAAATTTATGCACCTTATTGAAGTGTACAGGTACGTGTACAGGGGAATTCAAACGTACATTTCGTTATATTAAGGACTATGAAGAAAAAACGTTTGCGGCGTATTTAATTGATATTAAACACTTGTAAACATAAAATGTATACACCTTAATGAAGAGCATTAGATGATGATTTCGGTAGAATATTTTACGTCTAGCATTACAGTACGTGTACAGGGGAATTCAAAAGTACATTTCGTTATATTATGAACTATGAAGAAATAACCTTTGCGGCGTATTTTAATGTTTCTCTGTTACGAACATAATGCAATTGATATGAATTTATGAGGTGCAATAAAACATACTTCCTGAAGGGGTTGCAAAGCATTTTTCATTCATTTACAGGGTCACAGAAAAGAGTTCAGTTTCATTACAGAAAAAACTGCTTGTAGCGTGTTTTATTTATGTTTTACTACTTTAAACATGATGGAATTCATATATGTTACTGAGGTTTATTGCAAGATGCTTACATTAGAATATGATTTTGATCACATTTTATTTCATTTACAGGGCATATAAAATATGTTGGATAAAATACTGTACATGAATTATTGTCTATTATGGATGACTGTTGAAATTGAGTTTTCAGCTATGATTTACGTTTTTAACTAAATTTCTGCATACAAGGTTATATATATAAATTCTATACATCATGTATAGAATACGCAAAAGAACTAGGAAGAATTGCTGAGAATGAGCGTGAATTGCTTAATTTTTTTAAATTAAATCCTACATTTTCAAGTTCAACTATATTTAGAATGATATGTTTGGAAAATATAAATATAATAATATACAAGGCTATCCAGAGAACTGTATGCATGCACGCCATGGATGATAATTTCTGGAAGTGCGATTTAAGTAGTTTTTAGCAAGTTTATATTGGAATAAATTTTATCTTAACATGTGGCGTGTATAAAAACTTGTTGCTAATGTAAGGGCTGTACAAAAGAATGCAAATATATTTGCGTTAATTTGTAGAAATTCCTGAAAGTTGATTTTCATCTGCATTATTTGTTTTATTATTATATTAATTTTTAGCATATTTTCCATGACGTTAAAACATGCCTAAGAACTTTCATTGATGACTTTATCATTTTAATTTATCATAATTTGAACAATTTAAATTTACTAAGATTTAACAAGAACTTAAAATTCGTAAGTTTTAAAGATTGTTAACTTTAAAAGGGTTAATGAATTTGTTCGAAACTTTAAAAAAATAATTTAATATTTATTATTTTTAATATTTGTCATTTTTAAGGGGACAGTACACTTTTAAAAGTCGCAGAAAATGCGAAATTTGTCCTGTGTAACACATCTTAATTTAAGAGCCCACTTCAGACACGGGAAGAAATGAAAATGCTAATTTTTAGTCTATGGGGGCGTTATTTTCAAATTTCTCGCTTTGATTTTAATATTTTTGAATGATCTTTTTTTGCATAGGATAGCTGAGGGCGATCGACAACCAGGCTAGGTTTTACTTTTTCGATTTTAGTTATAGTTTTTCTTTTTATTAGGATAGTTTCAATTTCAGAAACGATTCCACCGGTTCCGAAAATAAAAGTATTTTTTTTTTAAATAAAAACCAAAAATTTTACCAAAAATCGAAAAAGTAAAAAACAGCCCGGTTGTAGATCGTCCTCAGCAATCCTATGCAAAAAAAATCATTTTAAAATATTAAAAAGAAAGCGAGATATTTGAAGATAACGCTCCCATAGATTTAACATTAGCGCTTACATTTTTTGCCCCCGTTACTAGTGTATATTCTCAAAGGTAACGGAAAGACATTTTTTGTAACGGTAAGGAAACGCGAAAATTTATCATTAACTATAATAATGTAAATCTGAAAATATTGAGACTGTAAGGTAAAATATTACATTTTATAAATGTCTGAACAGTGAACAGCAGCGTAGTTCCAGGGGCTACGTATTTGAAGATCAAATCCACGCCCTGTCGATGAGTTGGTGTATAGCACATCATAGAAAAAACAGGAAATGTTAGTCTAAGTGTAGTGAAACACTACTGTGATAGAGAGTGTCGATAACTCCCAGCAATACTGCCGAGAATCAAGGACAGAATGAGAGAAAAAGAGAGAGGAAAGTCTACTAGCTAACAAATTTATTTTCTGATATGCAGCTGTAACGGAATCTTGATTTAAACGGAATTTTTTCATTATTTCCCTAAAAATACCTGGCAAGTGTATCTGCAAAGACGCAAATAACCCATCTAAAACGGTATTTCGGTATCTATTGTTTATGTTTCCGTCATACCAGGTTTTATAGTGTCATGTTTTTAGCATGAGGGGGTCGAATTTTAATTACAACTAGGACCCGCATTTTTCATGAACACCGCCTTTTTTTTTTGGAGGGAAAATAAAATTTGATGTCGATACGAGTGTGTTTCGAAAGGTTATCACCCGACAAAGAAAATAGAAATGTTTTGACAATATTTCATTTTTTTAACGTAGTTCCTTACAACTTATAAAATTTAAACCAACGAGTTTCCGACTTTTTATTATCTTTAGTATAATAAGCCTTATCTATCTTTGGAAATGAAGTGGTGGTGTCTGCTTTAACCCCATATTTTGAAGTGAATTTCCGACTACCGAGCCATTTCTTCAGGCTTGGGAAGAGGAAATAATCGCTGGGAGCAAAATCCGGTGCATGTGGAAGTACTACAGAGCGTAGGTGATTGACTTTCGTAGCGAAAACTACAGGCATGTGTGCAAGAACAATGCTGTGGTGAACGAACACCTTCTTTTTGCTCAGGTATGGACATTTTGTCGGAATAAGCACTCTTCAATTGGTTCTGTAGAGAAGAATAACACTGTCCGGTGACGATTCTGCCTTTTTGCCCGTGGTCTATGATCACCACATCTTGTGAATTCCTGAAAACCGTATCCATAGCTTTTCTAGCAGGTGGAACCGTTTTCACTTTCTTTGGTGCAATTTCAGCTGCTCTTTCACATTGTTTAGATTGCTGTTTAATCTCTGGGGAATAATGGCGAATTCATGTTTCATCCACCGTTATAAAACATTGACGAAAATCAGCCGATTGTTTAAGTTTTCTAACTTAACTCGAGATCACCATAGTCCACATTACTAAAGGCAGTGGGCCATCTGCACTACCTTCATACAAAAAAAAAAAAAAAAAAACCACTGAAGATGGAGAAACTCATAAAATGCTAAAGAAAGGAGGGGTGGTGAATAAGGAGACGAAATTCACGAGGTTTAATTTGATTATGTTAATAAATGAAATATTTTCAGGAAGGAATTTTCTGCAGAAAGTCCACCCAAATCAGCATTTCATTTCAAAGTATATGTCTCATAAAATCATAATAGAACCTCCACTTTTGAGCATGCCAAATTCGATCTATAAGTAATATTCTAACGGAGGCAAATCAAGCAAATTTCTACCACTTATTTTAAAATGTTATTATTGTCTTAATTAACTGAAGTTATTAAATAGGATAAAAAAAGTAACAATTTTTAATAGAAGTATGCCTACTTCTTCCTCGTGAAGTCGGAACCTACGGTTCGATTCAGCACGTTTCGGCCTGAAATTTTTTCTATAAGCGAGGCTCTATGATTGAATACGAGTCATAATTGATTGTATCAGTTTCTAAGCCTTTGTTGTCTAAAAATTTGAATGCACAGGTCTCCTAGGACGGAAATTTCTTGTTCCCGGAACCGAACAGTACAATTAGCAGTACAAAAAAATTACGTATTATGAAGCTAAAACTTTGGCCCGACTCAATTTCTACAGAATATGTCGATATTTTTAAAACAACGTTATTCTACATTGTTCAAAAACCAGATTTACGCATAGTTTTTATTTTCAGATTATATTCGTAATTCATGGAATATAAGGAATAATAACAATATTAGTATTTATTTAGACTACATTGATGACTACTTCGAAGAGGCCTTTTAATCAAAGCAAAAGTGAGTTTCTTACCCACAGAAGATTTTTCTTCGCATTCAGTGAGACAAGAAAATTGTATATTAATAGATGTTACTTAGAAACTATAGCATTAGCTTGCAGAAATACTGTTTATAATTAAGTGAATTAAATCAAGCAATAGAAGCAGCTTCAAATAATCAACAATTAGGCATTGTTTTCCAACAAGACCACACGTATCTTTGCCCACTGTAGACACAAAATATTATAATTGAGATCAAATGTTTCAATCCAAGTACCATTCTCCAAATCTTACTTCGTCGAATGACCGTTTATTTAAATCACTTCAAAACATTTTGAGGATAAGGTATTTTATATTTTGGAAGATTTGAGAAAATACATCGATTCTTTAGCCAGATGAGCTCTAATTATGTAACTGCTAGGAATTGAAATTTTCATGAAATACATTTTCTTTAATTTCCATCAACAATATGCGACAAACTTTTACATCAGTCCCAAAAATCTGAATTTGATTACGGATTCTTCTCTGGTCTTTATCTATGAATTTTAATAACACTCCATCTTTACTTTCAATTCACATTGGTATCCTGGTTAAAGATTGACTTAGTTAACATTTTTATTTCATGTTGTATTTGTAATGGCACATACTTTCGTTTACTAAAATTCATTATTCAATGACAGAGTTTTATAAAATGAGTAGAGAGAAAATTAAGGCTCACAAAGCAACAATTAGTAAATTTGTCATTAGCTTTTCAAGAATTATACGAGAAGGATAATACCGTCATCAGCCAGTCTGTCACTTTGAAAGACTGCGTTATTTACATAGAAAATGTCAGTAGGACATTTTTAAAAAGCTGATAAAAACATTTTATGGGAACCAATGAATGATAGCTTAACATTGTCTTGATCGGCAAGTTCAAGTAGAGGCTGCAAATTAAAACCACTGCTAATTTACCAAATTAATTTATAAACTAATAAAAACAGTTTCTGAGCGACAACGAATGATAGCTTAACACTATCTTGATCGGCAAGTTCAAGTAGAGACTATAAACTAAAAGCACTGCTAATTTACCAAATTCCGATATAGGATTTGTAAATTAGTGGTAATATAAATACATAATAAGTAATAATATAATAATACATCCTTTAAAATATAAATAAAAAATAGATTGGTAAAGGATATTACGGCAACTCTTCCTGATTACTAACTTGGAAATAGAGGAAGAAGATTGAGAATTTCTGGAGATATTTTACAGTGAGCTTGCAACTGACAAAGTAAAAAAAAATCTATCAGCAATGTGGGGAAAATAAAATTATAACTTAATCTAAAGGTAAAGATGGAGAGAAAAATAAATTTATTTCCTCTGACTTCTGATAAAGAAAAAGAATGCTGTGGTAAAATTGGAAGAAATTCGAAATTTTGCTTTGAAATGGAATTCTAAGAAATTCATTATCAGAATTACATATCAATGTAGTGAAAAATCCATGCAGTTTTCAGAGAAAATAAAAACAGTCTTTCTCAAACAATTATATAAAAAAAAATTACAGCTGTATTTGTTACAAAAAACTCCAAATTGAGACTAATGAATTAAAAAATGTTTTTATACACTATCTAGGTATAAAAACACAGAATGTTTTTGTGCCTGTCCACAGATTCCTAAAAAATGATACAAGATTTCATAGGAAGGGATTTGTTCGACGGGTGTCAATTGCACAGACTATCAGCTCATCAAGTTCAAGGCTGAAATTTTAGGATTATATAGAACTTAACAAGCATATTAAAATGCAAATGGTCTGCCAAGTCATATCTTGATAGAAAACATCTGAAGGCCGGAGTTTAGTATTTGATCGATTGGTTTACCATTGTATTTTCCTGCACCCAAATGTAAGAAAACATTGAAGTTTGTGTGGATGAAAACACAATGATAAACCTGCAGATCAACCACTAAATTGAGGTTCTGCAGATGGTTTCCACCAAGATACGACTTAGCAGACCAATCCATATAACTTTTATATAAAATAAACAGTCAAGTATGAGTATTACTCGCGCTCAAAGCGTTCCGTACAATAAATATATGAATTATTAACTGTATTATTTAAAAGAGTAATTAAACTTTGTAAAAACCTATACAACGTAGAGTTGAGTATAGCTGTATATATTTAAAAAATATGAATGAGTATACCACAAAAGTTCAAAGAGATATGAAGCCCAAGTAAAATTAAATATTGCTATTTTGTATAACTCTTTTTTTTTAAATCTTATCTTAATCTACATATGATGAACTTAATTCGGTACTGACAATAAAAGTACTGCATATTTAAATTTCATTTGGCATTTCATAAAACTAAATTCAACATAGTAATATTTTTCTTTTTACAGTGTAGCTGAAACAAAATCCTTGTTCAAAGTTTAAACTTGGCGTTGTACTAAGCGCGCTTCGAAAGAAGGTCGCAAAGATGCACCCCGACTTTGTCCGTGCCGCGTTTTTCCCGATAGGTTTTTAATTAACTTTTAAAGACACGGGAGGTGTATTGAGAGATCCACTCAACGCAAACTAGTCGCGAATCCCATGGTATTTATGTGATTAATTCTAATTAAATTGGTCTGTTTTTAACAATTTGACGTTTACTGCTTTTATGCTGCTATTGGGTATTGCATTACACAAATATATCATTAAATGTTGTTATCTAGTATTTAAAAACCGATGGCATATAGAGTATGCCACCTGTGCCATTATGTATGTCCAAACTACCCGTATCTTTATGTGTTAAGGCTCCTACCCCTGCCGGCGAAGGCACTCACGAGCTAATGTTAATCGTATGGGGAAGGATTTTTCTAATATCTCTTTTGCATTTCGACATTTTTAAATATTTTTTTAGGCATTGGATAGCCGAGATCCGTCTATACATCGCACCTTTCTTTATTTATTCGATTTTGGTTGCAGATATTTTTTTAAATGACACTTTCATTTTAAGAACCGGTTTTGAAAGTGAAAGTAACTTTATAAAAAATATCTGCGACCAAAATCGAAAAAGTAAAAAAGGTGCGATTTAGAGACAGACATCGGCTGTCCAATGCAAAAAAAAAAAAAAAAAAGGTCGAAATGCAAACGAGATATTAGAAAAATCTCTCCCCATAGGATTAGCATTAGCTTGTGAGTGTCTTCGCCGGCAGGGACAGGAGTCTTAATATCTCGGCGAATTACCGACTATTTTTTTTTCGAAAATGATTATGAACAATGCTTTCATACTTTTGATACGTTAGGTACCTTTAGTGCTCCTCGATACCTTTGCTGAATGCCCGCAAATAGAAATCTGTGTAACAGAAAATGCGCTTTTATGAAAAACTATGCGACCTAGGATAATCGCAATAATTTTCCTGCAAGGCTTAAATTAACCACTACTACCTCTATTTTTTTTCATAATTTTAGTTTCAGTAGATTTGAAAATAGATGGGGGGGGGGGGGACATATTTTTGCGCTACATTTTCGACGATATCTCTGAAAATATAATACCTAAAATTAAAAGAAATATTTTTGAGTTCGGAGTTACGTAATCTTTTAACGGATAATATACACGATATAATGCACGATATACAAAGGAAATTTTTTTTCAAATAACCTAATTACCCCCTCTACGTTTTTTCCCACATATATTTGTGAATGTTTAATAATCTGTAAATATGTGGGTTAACAGTCTTTATTACATCCCCAATTTGAACTTTCCACGTTCCATAGTTTACGAGTAATATGGCTGTGACAGACAGACACAGGAGTGATCTTATAATGATTCCGTTTTTAATTTTTAAGTACGGAACCCTAAAAATCATGATTATTGCAACTGAGAAATACAAAAACATAAGAAGATGAATTATGAACGATAAATAAAACAAGAAAGGAAAACCATGTGCCTAGTATGGATTATGAACCCTTTCCTACATTTTTAGTTTAGTTAGAAAAACATAACACGTTTGAAAATACACATTTATTAATTCCTAACAATAGACGGAAACGTATTTCAATTGTTTTGTGAAGCCCTGTACGTTCCTTATAAATTTTTATACACGCCACATACTGAGCTGAAATTTAATTCAAAAATAAATGCACTGAAAATTACTGAAATCACACTTCTAAGGCTAATGTCAGACGGACGTCTTTTTGCACTCTTTTTTCCTTCCGTATTATCCTTACACAATGCCGCTAGCATTGTGTAGGGATAATACGTAAGGAAAAAAGAGTGCAAAAAGACGTCCGTCTGACATTAGCCTCAGAATTGCTATCCATGGACGGCCATGTACCCAGTTTTTTGCCATAGCCCTATATACTTATATGCTACAATGTCATTTAGCAGACAGCAATTAGGCGGCAAGATATTTAGCTGACATGACAGTTAGTCGACCGCGACAGTTTGCCGACTAGACAGTTAGCCAACAGAGGACAATTATTCGACATAGACATTCATCCGACAGGACATTTAGCCAACGAGCAAATACCAGATAAGGGAATTATCCGACATGAAATTTAGCTGACACCTACATTTTGCCAAAAGAATTTAGAAGACTCGGTCTTACATCAACAATGTAAACCTCAGTAACTCGTCACCATCATAAATCAGCTTTTTTACTGTTTCAGAGTTTTTGTTTATGATATACACTTAAACATCGAAATTTCGTCACCCTCATAAAGTATTTTTTTTCTTCAATCACTGTTATTCTATAAAGCTTTTCAATAAAACATCAATAACTAACATTCGTAATATTCTTTTGTTCATTCGAACAAAATTATATACAAAAATAAATTTTTCTACAAAAAATATTGTTTGAAATGCGGTTTTTAGACGGATCCCTCCGATAAATATTGTTTACTTATGTTTAAGTCTTAGACTCTCGATAGCTCATTATACTCATTAATTAAGGAATTTATAAAATAAAACGGAAATAATTCATTTTAATTATTCATTATACCTTAATAACTCGTCATTCTCTTAAACTGCCATTATATTTTACAAATACAGTTATATTTATAACATACACAAAAATTCGATAACTCGGGGAGGAGCCAATAATTTTTTTTAATGACGTTTTCTACAATAAATATCGTTTAAAATGCGTTTTTTTGACGGATCCCTTCCATAAATATTATTTAATAAACATAAGAATTTAAAAGAAAGGGGTGCGTGAATTCCGGGAACAAAAGACAGGACCCACGGTGTGGCAATTTTTAAACTTGTTTCGTATCTGTCATGTGATATATCATCGGAAAGTCCTCGGACCACTCTTTCATATTGTGACCCTTTCTTCTCACCTCCCCCTATTCGCCACCCCTCCAAGAGGGCATTTTCCCATTTTTATCGAGACCGTAGAATTTTCATCATTTTAGATCCGATTTTTTTACGAAGCCCTACAAAAATACTGTTTTTAATACTATATTCAAATTTCAAAGAGGTGGGGCACTTTTATGTCTTTTGCCGCCACCCCTCATGTGATATATAGTTGGAAAGGCAGCGTGACACCCAAATTTCATAATATATACCTTCCACGCCGCTCCCTCCCAGTTTGCTCCCCTGAGGCACTTTTCTAACTTTTACCGACACTCCTTACGTGATTTATCTTTGGAAAGCCCTGTGACCTCTTATACATATTATGCATCTTCCGTGCGTCATCTGCACTTTTCCCCGGGCGGCACTTTCTAAATTTTGTTGACATCCCTCATATGATATATCATTTGTCTAATACTGGTTCCCCCCTTTCATATCAGATGTATACTCCTAGATCATAGATCACTAGTTCTTTTTAACACAAAACTAAGTTTATTTATAAAAATGCAGAAGGACAGTACAGATATTCGGCGAGGACAAGACGATAATACTCACACGAAGTATATGAATTATATCCAGTGGAACACACTACAATATTCCACAATTATACACTTTGTGCTATTACACCATTTGGCTTCACCTACAATACAAACTTTTTACATATCAGTGCCCGTAGCACCTGTGTAATTTTATATCTAACTTTTGTTTTTTCAAAAAACTCCCGCCGGTACACATGCACGACTTAAAAACCTCCACCCTTCACTCTCTAAAAAGGAAATCTTCCCTTCACTCCTACGCTCACACGTCACGTGTGTCACATGACCAAAGGGGCGCCAGCACTGGCTAAAGAAATGCTATCCAGACATCATAGTTTGGAAGACCTGTGACCACTTATTCATGTTATGCGCCTCCCGCACCCCATACAAAATTTCCCACCCAATGGGAAGCACTTTTCTAAATTTAGCCAATACGCCTCATGAGACTTATCGTTGCAAAGCCCTGTGACCATTTATATTATGCATATCTCGTGCCCCTCCTCCACTTTGCCCCAGGTGGGTACTTTTCTAAGTTTTTCCGACAGCCCTCGTATGACATATCATTGGAAAGGCCTGTGATCACTTATTCATGTTATGCACCTCCCGCGGCCCTCCCTCCCTTTGCCCTCACAGTGGGGGGCACTTTTCTAGATTTTGCCGACACCCATCATGGGACATATCGTTTAGAAAGCCCTGTGACTACTATTTCATATTATGCAGCTTCCGCGTCTCTCCCACCTCTTTGGCTCCCGGGCGGGACAATTTTCAAAATTTTGCCGTTACTCCTCATATGTATAGCGGGCGCGCGCGCTGCAAAATAAGTAACAGTGATAATAATTATAACGTAACCTAAACGTATCCAAGCCGTAACCTAACTGTTCCATAAACGTAACCTAAACGTATCCAAGCCGTAACCTAACTGTTACCTAATAACCTAACGGTAACCTAACCGTAACATAACTGTAATAAAATTATCACCTAACCGTAACCTAACTGTAACTTAACTGTAACCTATTTGTAGCCTAATTGTAACGTAACCGTAACCTAACTGCAACCTAACCGTAACCTAAAGTAGGCCGCACACTGACGCAACACGAGCAACATGAAATACGATTTAGGAGAAAAAAAATATTGAAACAAAGAAGAAAGCTGTTTCAAACATGTTTTAAAGCTGTTTTTTCTCCGAAGTCAACCAAAAGGTTCCATGGGTCGCCTCAGTGTGCTACCGGCCTAATTGTAACCTAAACGTTTCCTAATTGTGACATAACCGTAATCTAAATGTCACGTAACCTTGACCTAACTCTAAACTTACTGTAAACTAACGTTAACCAAATTATAACCTAACCTAACTGTAACTTAACTGTAGCATAGCCGTAACGTTACCATGGCCTTTCTGCAACCTAACCGTAATCTAAATGTCCCCTAACCGTAACCTAACTGTAACATAATCATAACGTAACTGTAGCCTATCCTTAACTTAACCGTGACTTAACTCTAACTTAACTCTAACCTAACCTTAACCTAATTATAACCTAAGAGTAACCTAACTCTAGCGTAACTGTAACCTATCCAGAACATAATCGTAACCTAAGCATAACCTAACAGTAACGTAACTGTAACTTAACGTAATCTATCTGTAATTTAAATGTAACTTAAGTGTAACGTAACCATAACCTAAGTGTAACCTAATTATAAAGTAACCGTAACGTAACTGAAACTTAAAAGTAACCTAATTGTAGCCTAAATATAACCTAACTGGGACGTAACCGTAATTTAACTGCAACTAACGTTTACCTAATTATAAGCTAATCGTATGCTAACTGTAATGTAACTGTAACATAACTTTACCATGACCAAGCTGTAACCTAAGCGTAATCTAATTATCACCTAAACGTAACCTAATTATAACCTATCAGGTACCTAACCATAATCCAAGAGTAACTAATCGCAACTGTATCCTAACTGTAACCAAACTGCAAATTAACTGTAACATAACGGGAGGTGCATAATATGAAAGAGTGATCAAAGGGCTGCCCAGTCTAATGATATATCACTTGAGGGATGTCGGAAACGTCAGAAAAATACATTCAGTGATACAATTTGAGGGAGAGGGAACGGGAAGTACATAATATGAAAGGGTGATCAAAGGGCTCCAATGCGATATATCTCATGAGGGGTGTCGAAAAATGTTAGAAAAATGCGGCTAATTATCCTATCGGCTAAATGTCCCATCGGCTAATCGTCTTGTCGGTTAAATGTTCTGTCGGCTAATCGTCTTTTCGGCTAAATGTCCTCCCGGCTAATTGCCACGTCCGGCCAGTTGCCTGTCGGCCAATTGTCTGTATTGCTAAAATTATTGTTATATGTCCGTTTCGGTCAATTGTCCTGTATGCTGTATGTAAATTTCAGCTAATTGTGGTGTCGGCTATATGTACGTATCGGCTTAATGCACGTGTCAGCTAACTGCAATCTGCTAAATGTCTTCACGGCTATTTGGTTGCCGGCTAAATGTCTGCGGCCGGCTACGGGTTAAACATCTCTTAGTATACTAAATGTAATTGAGCTTGAAAATGCATAACTCAAATTAAAAAAACACTTGGTAATTCATGGTCATTCTCAGTAATACTCACGAAATCTTTTGTGTAGCGTCTATGCAATTCATATACACCACCTATGTGCCAGTGCAAGAAAATTAGTTTAACTTAACTTATACCATAACTTATCATAAATAAAACATATCATAATTTAAAACTCACTTTCAGCAATCATCCCTAATGTTTCCCAGTAAATGAACGATAAATGCGATGTACAACATATTATCCAAACATCTTGCAGTAAAACCATCAGAAATTTCATTATGTTTGAAGTAGTGTAGCATAATTCAAATACGTTGCGAACAGATTTTCTACGAAGAACTTTAGAAAAACGAACTCTTTTGTATGACTCTTTTGTGTAGTAACCTTCTTCCAGTGCACCTTAATTATGTAAATAAATTTCATTATGTATAAATTTGCTTAACGCTATTAAAACACACCACCAAATGTTTTTTCCACATAGACCATATGTAACAAAATACTTTTGAGTGACCCTGCAATGGGTTCCTGTTAGTCCTTAGAGATGTTTAAATTTTTCAAAAGTAATTTTTGGTTCATAAAAGTACATTTTTTTTATGCAAAATCTGCAAAAAGTGCCTTAAACGTTCTTAATTTTGCTCTTGTATTGTTTTGTAATCAAGGGTAAAACTCTTCCCAATTTCTTTGAAATTCTAATTTTAAAAAATAATAATGTAAATCACCCTTTGCCTCCCCTTCTTCCGAAATTTTGCTTCCCCTTTTGCCCCTCTTAAAGTATCAAGGTTTAAAATCTTTAAAACTCCTTAATTTTTTCTTTAATTTTCTGTTTTATTTGTTACTTCAAAGTAACAATAAATAATCAGTCATAAATTTCATTATCAATTTATTTCACCGCATTCTTTTCCTTAAAAGTTCTTGTAAATTGCCCCTTCTGAAAATGTCGTTTCTCTCTTTTGCTTCTTCCCCCACAGTACCCATATTTTAAAATAGAAACCCTTTAAAACTCTTTAATTTTTTTTAAATCTTTTCTGCTCAATATGCCACTTTATTTTAACAATAAACAAACGATAATAAAAATTTCTCTCCGCCGCCCCAACTGAAATTGGTATTTCCCCCTCGCCTCTCCCTCTTACCAAGCATCTGAAATTTAAAGTTCTTAAAACTTTTTCGTTTACTATTTTTTTAACCTATTTGAAAATATTTTCTAAGGTAAATAAATAATAAGTCATCCAATAAACTTCCGCCACACCCCAAAAAAGAATAATTCTGCTTATTCCTCTTTTTTCTTTCAGGTCACAAAATTTAAACCTTAAAAATTATTGATTTTTCTAAAACATTTTGTACTCTATCTGTTAATTTATTGATACCATAAATAATCAATCATATAACTATACTCCTCCCCCACCAAAATTGACGTTTGCTCTGTCGCTCTCCTTACCAAGCACACAAAATTTAGCCTTTTTTGTCCGATTTGTTATTCTTTAGTAAGGTAAATAAATAAGTCATCTAATAAAATGCCCCCTCCCTTGTTTCCTTCTTTCGCTTATCTAAGTTTAAAATCTTTGAAAATCTTATTTTAATACATTTTCAGCTTTATCTGTTTCATATTGAACAATAAATAATCGATTATATAATTTCTTCCACCCTTATATAAAATCGACATTTTCTTTTCTCCCCCATTATTTCCATGCACACAACATTTAAAGTCTCTAAAACTCTTAATTTCATTGTTTTTGTCCTATTTGTAAATCTTTAATAAGTTACATAATCAGTCATCTATTAAACTCCCCCGCCCCCCCCCCCCAAAAAAAATCTGTTTCTTCCCTTGTCTTACCCTCAACTCATGAAGTTAAAAAAAATCTAATTTAAAGTCTTTAAAACTTTTTAATTTATACTTTTTTGGTCCTAATTATAAATCTTTGCTATCTATAGTAGTAAATAAATCTTTTCAACTATGTACGAAAGTGTTAACAATAAAGCTATAGGTAGACATTTAATTGTGCATAAAAAACATTTTAACTGTATTTTTCAAAGCAAAATGTCTTTGGAGAGATATTTCTAAGGAAAATATTATGGTTTCTCGTCAACTTGCAAGTAAATTCTCAAAACCTTCCGAAATCATTTCATTCCGACTAGCTCAGAAAGAACCACCAAACTTAGATACCAAAGGTGCCTGAGTTATCGACTGAACCGAGTATATCCATAAACAAAAAAGAAAAATCATGCGTCAACGTCGACACTTTCCAACACTTCCAGAACATTGTAACAAAACTTCGCCGTTTAATAAAGTAAAGAAGATATCGAACTAAACAGTTATAAAACGTATGATACATTTCAAAACCAGATTTCAACAATTGCGCCCATAACCCGGAAGGTACTCCAATTCTTTTGTGCAGCTCTGTATATATTTTTGTCCTGCATATATTTGTACAGATTCTAGATACTATGTTGAAATTTAGTTTTGTAAGAAAATACATAAAAAGTTGAAAATTCACCTTCGGCAATTTCTACCAATAGACGGAAACATGCTTGATTTCTTTTGTGATGCCCTGCATATAGCATACAGATTTTTATACACGTCAAATACTAAGCTGAAATCTAATTCAAGCAAAAACATGCCTAAAATTACTGAAATCACACTTCCAGGAATTATTTTCCATAGGCGTCCATGTATCCAGTTTTTTGAATATCCCTGTATAGGATTTTATTTGTATGATACAAACATCTCTTAGCATACTAAATGTAGTTGAGCTTGTGCATTTGTAACTAAAAAACCAAACACCTTTAAGCAATTCATACTCATTCTCAGTAATGGTTACTAATTCTTTTGTGTAGTCCTGTATAGGGTCTGTAAAATTTATGCACACCATGTAGTACGCAAAATTTAGTTAATCTTAAAAACGCTTTCTATAATTGAAAATGCACTTTCAGCATTAAATTTTAATAGCTAACACGTCGGATACAGTATTGTATCAAAATATTTTATGTGTACCTGTAAATGAACGCTAAATGAAATGCAGACCATATTTGAATGCAAGCATCTTGTAGTAAATCGAAATAATGTGTATCTATTTCGTTATGTTTGAAATAATGTAACGTAATCGAAATAGGCTACAAACAGTTTTTCCTCGTAGACCATATACAAGCAAGCTCTTTTGTCTGACCCCGTAAATAATTGTTAAATGCTCACGTTGTACAGAAAGTAGGCTTAGGACACCTCAGAAATTCATATCAATTTCATTGTCTTTGTGACAGAGTAATATCAATCAAATACGCTGCAAACGATATTTCTTCATGGGGTATAACATAACGGATTACTTTTGAGTCCCTTATACTCATACTTTAAGCGTTACACATAACATAGTCTATAGTAACCGTTTTAAAGTGTATCTCAATGTACATAAATTTAACTATGTTTAAGATTGTGTAACACAATTAAAATGCACCCTAAATGATTTCCTCCCCCCATAGACCATAATCTAACGGAATACTTTTGAGTGCATTTGTAAATGAACCATGTATGATACATACTTCATTTTGAATACCGAACATACCATGATGATTTTGAATATCGTATATCAATTACATGGCAATCCGACTACATTTACGCTAGTTAGAGCACGGACAGACAGACGGACGGACAAACCCAATCCATAAACACTTTTCAACTTTCTTGGGAAGTGTTAAAAATGAAAAAATGTAATGAAAATAAAAGTATTTTAGTGTTATTTAGATTACGAACCGCTACAAAAAACATTCTTATTTGACCGCATCATTTAAAAAATATTTAGTGTTCAGAAATCAACCCCCCCCCCACACACACACACCTGAATTTACTCCTGTGCACTTAAAATTTCAAATTGTTAAAACTCCTTTATGTTTTATAACATTCTTGTAAAAATAATCCATAATCTAAATTTTCTTCTGCCAGAAAATTTCACTAAAATTTTTGCCATCCTCCTTTCTGCTAACATCAAGTTTTTAATATTTGGAAAACTTTATTTTTTCTGTCGCATATTTTAGTGCTAACAACAATAAATTGTGTACTATATCTATAAATGGCTACGCTGGGATTTAGATTTATACCCCCTCTACAGATGTACAGTACAAAATATACAGTTTATTTGTTTAACTTTTCCTCTCCTAATTTTATGAACATCTTATTTTTAACCTTCAATGTTATTTAGATTTTATAAATCTCATAAATTTTATGTTCTAAAAAGAATTCGCACAAAAGATAGTTATTTTAGAATATTTGTACCTGATATATTTCTCCCCTCATTCAATATCTCCCCCTTGATTTTAAATGTAATTGCCTTATGTGAAATAAAATAGTTTTTATACTGCACTAATTTCAATTTTATGTTTGTAAAAGCTGTAAAATGAACCTGAGAAAAAAAAAAAAAAAAAAAAAAAGAATTATATCTAAATAAAATATTCATTTATTTTCTGAAAGTCGAATCGTTTTAATTTTTGCACTTTTATCATAAACAGATTAAAAATCTTTTTACGGCTTTTACCGTTATCGAGTCCCCACAAAGCAGAGGGCTTTGATCTACGCTTGTAAAGCGAAGACAATTGAAAAAAAAATCCTTTACACCTGAAACCTACTGGAAATTATCACATGTAGCGCTCAGCCGAAGTGGGGTGGGGGTTGGAATCGTGCCAGATAATTGGCCATTTGCTGATTGGAAGAGATCGCTTGTCAATGATTTGAATCTGGACCATCCTTTCAATTCAGTTGAAATGCCAGCGGCCATCTTGTTTTATTTTCCCCCGTGACTAGGGTGGCCTCTTAAGCTCTTTTGTTAGGTTCACAGATAAGTGAATAAATACCCAATGATAAACTTCTATCTCGTTTCGTTTCTTTCTGAGATAATTAGCTTTGAAGATGCACAAAATTGTAAATTTTTGTTTTTCATGCAATACAGATTTAGTCATCATTTATTCCCTAATTGTCACAAGAACTTACATTTTGTGTCTTATGAAAGTGTTTGAATAGGGCTTTCATATGATATATCACATACACATATTATTTGAATTTTGTATTTCAAGTTCAAACATTTTGACCTTCGACCTTACATATCTCAAAATCGGACATTTTATTTATTTATTTATTTATTTTTATTTAAGTAGATATTAATCTTATGCATGGTTTCTGTAATATCTGAGCATGTCATTTTGGGACAGCCATGGGATCCTGAGTTATAAATTAAAATAAAAACTGCTGTTTTAATTTCCATACAAAACTTGCAAATTTAGGTGACTTACATGCATAATATACAGGGTGATTATAATTAAAGTCCCAGTTTCAAAACACTCTAAAAAACGAACCACTCGTTAGAATGGCGTCAAAATTTAACAGCGTATTATTGAAGAAGGGGGGAAGAACATTCCAAATTTTAGTGACAGATGGCGCTGTAAGCGTCAGTATATGTAAATTAAAATACCTGGCATGCGCACGACAATTTCAGGTGTTATAAAAGCGTTGGGTAAACGGCGTTTCCTCATTTCGCGTCTCAGACGTTGGCCATGAGTGTCTCAATGAAGGATCGTGCTCTGCTTGTAAAGCTTTATTACAAGAACGGTGATTCTGCACCAGTAGCTCTGCAGAAGTTCAGGACTCTCAAGGGTATGAAAAAAGGCGTTGGACCGATGACTGTCAGAGGTCTGGTGAAAATGATGAAAAAATTTGAAAATACAGGTTCGTTTGATGTGCAGTCTGGTAGAGGAAGGAAAAGATGTGATTCGGCGGTAGTTGAAGAAGTGGCCACAGCAGTTCAGGAGGAGTCTAGCGGTGGTGAGCAACCATGCAGTGCACGGAGAATTGCCCGAACATTGAACAGGCCTGTGAGCACGGTACATAACATTCTACGAAACATCCTGCAATGCTATCCGTATGAAATTTGCCATGTGCAGGAGTTGTTCCCTTTTGACCTGCCAGCAAGAGAGGGTTTTGCTTTGGAATTTCTTGCTCGCATGGAAGTGGACAATGATTGGCCGTGGAAAATTCTGTGGACAGACGAAGCCCATTTCCACCTGACGGGATATGTCAATACACAGAATTGCCGAATATGGGCAACAGAAAATCCACTTGCAACGAACCCAGTACCACTTCATCCTGCAAAGGTCACTGTGTGATGCGGATTTACGGCATCATTTACCATAGGGCCGTATTTTTTCGAGGAGACGGGTGCTTTCGGTCCTGTTACCGTTACCATCAATGGTCAGCGCTAGGAGTCTCTTTTGCGTAATGACGTCATTCCAGCTCTGCAACAGCGTGAATGTCTGGATAATATCATTTTTATGCAAGATGGCACTCCTCCGCACATTGCAAATCGAGTGAAGCAGTTGTTGAGGCGGCATTTCGAAAATGCTAGAATTATCAGTCGTCATTTCCCTAAAGCCTGGCCGGCCCGATCACCTGATCTTAATCCGTGTGATTTCTGGCTGTGGGGTTATCTGAAAGATATTGTGTTCAGTACTCCGATTGCCAACGTAGCTGAATTAAAGACACGCATTGCGCAACACATTCTGAACTTGACCCCGGATACACTTTGATCGGTTGTGGAACATGCTGTTTCCCGATTTAATCTTGTTGCACACAACGGTGGACAGCATATTGAACATGTTTTGCGCCAGTCTCGCGAAACTTAAAAACCAATTGGATGGATGCTTTTTATGCGGTTTTTGGCCTCAGGACAATTAAAAACCGGTTGGATGGATGCTTTTTATGCAGTTTTTGGCCTCAAGACAATTAAAAACTGATTGGATCGATGCTTTTTATGCGGTTTTTGGCCTCAGGACAATTAAAAACCGATTTTTCCCATCCGATGTGATACGACCTTGCCGTGGTGGACGGGCTTACATAACTAACAGTATCACATGCAGTCATGCACACTGAACAATCCAGTTGGTTTATATCGTGTAACTTACGCCTTAGCCGTTGTTTTACGATTCGTCATTTGTAGTCGAAATTCTGACGCTCACAGCGCCATCTGTCGCTAAAATTTGGAACTTTTTTTGGTTCATGTTCTTTCCCCCTTCTTCAATAATACGCTGTTATATTTTGACGCCATTCTAACGAGTGGTTCGTTTTTTAGAGCGTTTTGAAACTGGGACTTTAATTATAATCACCCTGTATATATACACATATATATATATATATATATTTACTGACAATCTTTTAATTTTTAATTCTAAGAACATGTTTTTTTTTTTTTTCCTTGGGGACTGGGGGTTAAGATGAGGCACTCATGTTTGCTGTATTTTAAGAAAAAAAATTATTTTACATGTAAAGCAAAACAGTATTTATGTTATAAGTCCAACTTTTATTGTCTTAATACATTTTCCCTTCTATGCTAAAAACATTGTTGAATTCAGTCTCCCCCCGCCCCCCCCCCCCAAAGGGGATAAAGTTTTTAACCTGCAAAATGGAAAGACTATAGAGTTCCACAATATATCAAAGCATTTCTATAATTTTGTGCATACCAGTAATACGAGCATTCAACATTGAAGTAGACATATTCAATGTTATAATTCTGTATCAAATCAATGCACAATGTGTAACATTTCAACTCGCTTTCTTCATATTTCAATAACATTTGAAACACTTAATAGTATAGTATCATTAAAAATTAATAGAAATGTACTCTCTACAAGTCATTTGGTAATTGTGTGATAGTGGAAGTAATATGTTAATTTTATTAACTTGCTGTAACATTTATAAAAGGATTTTATTAAAGATTATATTTAAAATTAATAAAAAAGATCTTTGTACTATTAATATTATTAAATGAATGCTTAATTCTTGGTAATTGCTAATTATGTGACAAATCTAAAAAAAATCTAAAAAAAATATTTTGAAAAAAAAATTCTTATTATAATTTATTATAAAATTTTAATTTGAAATTTAAGAAAATATTTTTTAAAGGAGACTAAAACCAGCTCTTTAACTCAACTGGGTTACTGGCTACAATAAGGTTTTTAAAAAAAATCTCAATGAATTTTTAACCAAATTTAGAATTTTCAACTGATTGTAATAAAGGTCTCCTTAAAGTGCAAACTCAGAATATTTTGATAAAAAAGGCTAATGAAACTACTCATGCTCATTATGAAGGATCAGTGAAATTAAGAAGCAGAATTCCAGTGGAAAATCTGTAAAAAAAGAGAACTTTCAAATATTTGGTGAGTTATTAAAAGATGAACAGGTCACGTGATTTGGCAAGCAACATTTTCTCTCGCCAAATTCAAGCGATTTTAATGCATTTTGAAATTGCTAGTTAAATGATTGTTTAAATGTGAAGTACTTAATAAATTTAAATTTAAACAATGAAACAATTTATTATTTTTTCTGTAGCTTATATAATATATACTAGTTGCGTGTTGCAAAAGTTATTTAATTTTACACTGTTTCATTGGCTGGGTAAGTTTTAAGTGTATTTTAAAAGTAACTGTTCAATTAAGAAATCTCTCCTCATATAATTTAATATTGAATAAATCGTTGTTTCTTTAGAAACTATACCATTCTCTTTTTGTCTCTGACACTAGTAATTAGACGTCTGCATGGGCCTAAATTTCCAGGCCCGACCCGACCCATCGAAAAAAAATTCGGTCCGGCCCGATAAAAAATTTAAAAGCCCGAGTGCATTTTTACAAAACATTGATTTTTACGTCAATTTGGTTAAAAATTTGTCTCGTACGAAGAAGCTCTGACCAAAAATATTTATCTTAACTTTTTTTTCTCATGTTTAGAATCTTCATTTTTATAGAAGTGCTGCAGGCTGCGATATTTATTTTTTTAACGAATCTTTATTTTTTGTATGTAAATGTTTCAGTTATCATTAATATTGTTAATCCATATTCCATGTATTAACATACATGTATTCCATGTATGCTAAAAATCTGGAAAATGCTATACAGTAAAATCTTCTAAGACGGAATTGCATAGAAAAAAATGCGTTGTAGACACGTTCCCTTCTTAGAAAGTGTAAATGTATCATATATTCTTTTCTTAACGTATTAGTATATTAATTTTGTATGGATCAACACGTTTTTCACTTTAAAACAGGGTTCCGTCATAGACAGATTCCTTTTCACACGTTTTACTATATTTTAACAAGCGTAGAAATCTGCTATTCTTTAAAAAGAATAAATTTTAATATTTAAGAGTAGAATAATCGCAATTTAAACATGTGTGCATTTTTTACAAAAATTTTTGGACCAGGCCTAATTTAACTGATCTTTCAATGGATCTGGCGAAGCTGAGACAATGATTTTCATACGGGCTGGGTCAAAACTAGGAATGAAACCAGTCCTGGTACAGAAAAAATAAGTACAGAAAAAATAAGCTAGGCCCGTCCCAGCCCGAGCTTCAGAAAAAAGTATGGCCCGGGACCGACCCGAGCCTTCAGAAATAAAGTACGGCCCGGGTCCGGCCCAGCCCGAAAAGAGTGGAGACCAGGCACGGCCCGAGTGCCGTGAATGAAAATCGGCCCGAGCAGATCTCTACTAGTAATATCGAAGTCAAATATACAGTGCTCAGAATCGGATCTTAATTTTGAGTTTGAAATAATTTTAATCCATTTAAATTTTGTTCGAAACCATGTAATAGTAATGCAATAAATATACATATAAATATATATGACAAAACTATAGTTAAAAATATGTATTTATTTAAGTTAAACTTACTTAAACAAGTTCAGTATGAAAACATTTTTCTTTAAAGAGTATTTGACATAAAAGTGTATTTTTTAAACATTTTATTCCGTCGCCAACCGGTGATAAATCGGCAAATAAGCAAAATTTTCATCATATTTTAATGGGTGCTATATCGAGGTTCTGTCGAAATTTTTTCTAAACTTATATATATTCTCACGCGAATATTCTGTAATTTTTTCAGATTTTTTTTAGTATGCGCTTATGGAGACATTCATTGTAAGTTTTTACCCTGTAATCCCAGGCACATAGTTTTTAAATTTTTAGTTAAACCATGATGCTATTAAATGCCTCAAATGTCATTGAAAGATTAAGAAGTTAGTTTGTCTGTGTTGATTTAATATGGAATGACTCAGAAATTTGTTTGCTAAGATACGGAGATTTACTTAATCTATAGCTTAGACCTTCCTCAACCTCCCTCGTGTACACGACATTTCGGTCTCGCCGTTTCGGTCCCGAGACATTTCGGTCTCTTGCAATTTTGGTGCTCACCACCTTATAACTCGGATTCTAATTGGCGTGGGCCGGCCAAACGCTGCAATTTGAACATTATTTGGGCCCTTTTAAAAAATACACCCCCCCCCCTCAAATTTTATAAAAAGCTGACTATAACAGTCCGATAAATTTAAACTTTTATGACTCGTGATTATGAAATCACAGCGAGCTGAAAATTTGTTTGATTGAACAATGTGATATAATTTTACAGGGGACATTGTCTTTTCTTTTAACTATCATTATTTAACAGAATGGATTTTTTAAGTTTTATTATTATTATTATTATTATTAGGTATTTTATATGTACTATAAACTGCCTTAAATGTTTTTTTTTTGTTGTTGTTGTTGTTTTCAAACATTATTTAGAACGTTTAAATTATCATTAATTAAATAATTTAACTGTGCTTATTTTTTTCTTCTTCCAACTAGATTAATCATAAATGTCTTCAATAATTCAGTTAGACACTTATAAGCTCTTATATGCAAATATTTCCTCAAATCATCCCTCTACACCCTCTCCTTTAATAATTCAGAAATGAAATATATTTATTGAAGCACAAATTTAATTTTTCTTATTACTTTTTATAATACAAAGTTGCATCTTATAAATTTGTTTTCATAAGTTACTTTACCATTATAAACATTGGGAAAACAATAGTGATTTGGTAACTAGGCGTGCTACGAAAAATATTTTGTTTTCAGAAAACTCCACCCACCACTTCATTTAAAAAAAAATTTTTTTTTAATTATTGCTTGCAATTTTTTAAGCCTTCTCACCCTTTGAAGACGATTTTTGTGAGCTAATTTTATTCAATCTGGGCCTATTTCTTTGTAATAAGATTATTATTTTTAATTTTATATAATAATGCAACTATTATTTTAATTAATTTTATTTGTAAATTTTAACTGACAAAACTAAGCTTTTTTATATTTGTCGTTTATTTATTTATTTTTTATATTGCCCCTTTCCTCCCAATTTCCCAGAAAAAAATTACATATTTTTGTTTTACTTTTATTAATAATTATATTAATAGTTTTACATATCGGTAAATTTAAATATAAAAATAAACGTGTAAAGGATAAATTTTAGTTTATAACTACTATAAAATATAATCATAAATTGAATATAAACTATATTATGTATCGATTTTATTTTAAAGTAGAAATTTGTAATATTAATAATGTTATTAATTTAATAAATTAAGAATACATTAAATTAAAAAATATATATTTAATAAAATATTAATTTAATTTTTATACTAAAATTACTAACTGTTTTGAGAATTAATTAATAGCAATTATTCATCACACTTAAAGTTTTCATTCAAAATTTTTTATTTATTATTTTAAAAAATAAAATAGAATTTTTTTGAAAAATCAGTTAAAAATATAAAGTCTAAGTAATGATTAATTAAATAAACATACTAATAATAACAATAATAATAATGCAACATTGTACAAATACATAAAAATAATTTTTAAAAGTGTTAGGTGACATTATTGTCCAGATGCAGATTTTAATTTCTTTTTTAAGCACAGTTATAGTTTACAATTGGCAAAAGCAAAATATTAATTAATTATAATTAAAGAGCAAGAAAAATATTATAAATTAACTAATAAATAAATAAATAAATAACATATTTATCTTCAGAATCCTTATCGTTTTTATACATCCCAATGAAGTTAATAACATTATAATAACCGAAAATTTAAAAAAAATATTTGCATTTACCCTAAAATAACTGTTATACAGGGTGTCCGGTCTCAACGGTGTCCAATGGCTAATTCCTAAACCGTTAGTCATAGACATATAGTTCGAATTACAAAAATGTTTTAAATCAGGTAAAGAAACATTTTAAAAGCGATTTGAGTCAATAAAAACCTTTCTTAAAAAATTATGAAATTTAAATTTTTATACGGTCCCCCGGACCTATAAGTTATATTTAGTGAAATTTTCCTTTTACACTGACAATTAATACAAAAAAAGTCCCGTTATTCTACGATTAAAATTGACCGAGTAATAGCTGTTTAAAGTTGGAGCATATTTTTTGCTGCAAATTGGGGGTCATTCACAAATTTAGTCGAAATGTAATTTCGTCAGATATAAAAAATGTTTGGGAGTAAAATTAACATTGCAATATAAATTTGAAATCTTTAATCATTCTGGCAGATTAATGGAAAATATACAATTTGTAATAAACATTTAAGAAGAAAGAAAAACAGAATTTTTGTTAAATAAAATGATTCTAAATTAACAGCCTCAATTCTTTACAAAATGATACGCATTTAAAAATATTATTAGATTGCACAAGCCTGCAAAAGTTGGGTTTTGTCATGCTTTTTAGCTTTGATAATTGATTCTTATATATTCTGTACCGCTGAATCCGAAATTGACCTTCATTTTTAACTATCATATCAGGCTTTTTCGCAAATTTCAAAGTTAAGAAGTTCAATATTAAAATTGAATTTCCTCCCCCATCTCATCGGGCCACTCAGCTGTTTAGCTGTAAGAATCCCAGAATAAGCAAAAATACCGAAAAAAATTTTTAATCAAATAAAATAAAATAAAAAATGTTTTACATATGTTTTATAGTATGAGATTTTCGCTATATTTTAACTTACACATTTGCGATTTGCAAAAAATTCTAACGTGATGGTTAAAAATGAAGGTCATTTTCAGATTCAGTGCTAAAAAGTGCGTAAAAATCAATTATCAAAAGTTAAAAAACACAACCATCTCCTCTACTTTATAGTATTCGATTTTTTTATTCCTTATATTTGAAAATTTATGATTTTCGAAATATCCTGACATGATGGTTAAAAATAAAGGTAATTTTCGGATTCAGTGCTAAAAAATACATCAAAGTTAAAAAACCCAACAATCGCAGTCTTGTATTATCTAAACTAAAACTTTTTCTTAAACTCCTTGGCAGAAATCTATCCGAATTTTTTTGTGTTATCCTGTAAAACAAGTATAAATGGTAACCACCGAAAATCTTAATAATATTAGATTGTTATCGGATTTGCGCCAGTATGTAAAATGCAATCTCGATCGGATATTTAAAAGTGGGTTAAAGTTCGAGTACAAATTTTGAACTGGAAAAACATACATACGATTGTTGAAGTAACATAAAAACTTATAAAAAAACATAACTTTTGTTAAAAGAAATCTTAAGAGAAACAGTCTCAAATCCTGACAAAATAAAACATATGTTATTTTAGCCAATTTGAGACTTAATCATAATACTTGTAGGATTTTTTTTCAAAGCGCAGATACACATGAAGTAAGATCTTCGAATACTTTAAACACTTGGTATATGATCCCTCAAAGCCAAGCCGAACTCATTTGTTTTCAGAGTAGAAAAGTGGCATAAGTCATGCATTTTTAAAGTTTCATAACTCGCTCAATTTTAGAGTTATATGAATGGGACTTTTTTTGTCTTCCTTGTCAGTGTAATAGGGAAAAAATACTAAATATAACTTATAGGACCGGGGGACCGTATAAAAATTTAAATTTCGTAATTTTTTAAGAAATGCTTTTATTGACCCAAATCGCTTTTAAAATGTTTCGTTACCTTATTTAAAACATTTTTGTAATTGGAACTATATGTCTATGACTAACGGTTTAGGAATTAGCCATTGGACACCGTTGAGACCGGACACCCTGTACTGTAAACAAGTAATTGATAAATAAGTTATATAAACAATTAATAATTTAAATCATTTTGAATTGTTATTAATAAATACCTTTAATAAAAACAATTTAATGGGAATTTGTTTAACCTCTTAACGGTCGCATTAAATTACGGTTTAAAAATTCAAATTACATATTTGCACCACTTTTTTGAAAAAGAAATATTCACCCTATTTAATGACAGGTAAATTATACCATAAGAAAGCCAATTACACTATTTTATAAAACTGGTGAGAATCAAACAATCTGAATAAAAGACACAGTCCATGAATATCATGGGATCGAGGATTAAGGGGTCTCAGGACTCTTAAAATTGGAAAAAATGAAAAAAAAAGACCATTTTCAACATTTAATATCTTAAAATGTATTTGATTTTAAGACACAATTTTAATTGGAATAAAATATATAAGTATGTTCTTTCATTTCATGTATTTAAAAAAATATATGAGATGCAGAATTAGCATTTACAGGGGGCTCCAAACTGTTAGACATTTTTCGAGCAAAAATCGGCATAACAGCTTACGCGCACGATTACAAAATAAGTGTTGCAACTAGGATGAAAATTTTGGTACCTACTTATACTTCAGATTGTAATAATTACCCTGAACCTAAATAAATTTGTATTTAAAGCTTTTTTATATTTTTAATACAAAGTTGTATTGAGCTAATGCAAAATTAAGAACATTTCAACAGTATAATCACCTAAAAAAATATTGTTTTGAACAATAAAAAGGAAATTTTAGGTTCAGATTATACAGACTAACATAAAACATATGTTTTGAAAATTTCATGAAAAAATATTCATAAGTTTTTGAGATATCGTGCGCGTTATGCCCAAAAATGTCATTTGGAGAAAAATGGCTTCACAGTTTCGGGAACGACGCTTCAGCTATTGAACGTATATAGATGTAAAACGCATATCTTCAGTTCTAATAGGAATTTCAAGGAAACAATTATATCAAAATATTCAGAAAAGATAGGAGTTTAACATCTAAAAAAATTAAAATTTCGAAAATTTTAAAACTTCAATAGTCCTGAGAACCCTTAAAGGGTTAAGCAAAAATAAATAAATAAATAACTAAAAAATCAAAATTTTCCCACAAGAGAGCTATTTTTAATAAATTACACATTTAGCATTGCGATAGTTTAGAAATTTTATTTTCAGGGTGTCCATAATTAAACGACCCTATCTGAAAGTTATCTTCAGCCGAAACTATTGCTCAGAATATTGTGAAATTTTGTGGAGGACATAATAAAGGTATGGGAATTTGTTTGAGCGAAAAAAAAAATCGTTTTTTAACGAATTACACATTTAGCATACATTAACGGTATTTTAACAATTTTTGTTAAAAAAATGTCATAACATTTCAATGTTATATATAATATAACATACAATGTTATAACTGCGGAACAAACATGTTCCGCATGACGGTCATCATTTTCAGATACCATCTGGAGTAGTAAGATAGGATGTTCCATAGTTGACCACAGTGTGTTCTGGGAAATGCTAGGAGCATGTCGTGAAATGCTGTCTTTAGAACCAGGTTAAGTTAATAAATAAAATTTCTGAACTACCGTAATGCTAAATATGTAATTTTTAAACAATCGCCCTCTGTTGGCAAAATTTTGACCTTTTTTTGCTTAAACAAATTCCCATCCCTTTATTATGTCTTTCACAATTTTATGAACAATAGTTTTTTGTCTGTAGACAACTTTAAAGTAGGGTCGTTTAATTATGGACACCCTGTACAAACTGATTTTCAAAGGTGATATATCTTACTTATTATCTAATTAAACGTCAGCTGCTGCGACATCGATTGAGCCTTGGCAACCAAAAATACCCTACTCAAAGGAAAATGGATGGCAACCCGATTACAAAAGATTGCCACAAGTAGTTATAATATTATTCAGTATTCTGTAATCGGGTGATCTTTTAAAGACAGAGCAAATGAGTATGTTTTTAGATCCGGGGCAGAGGCCCTTTTTATTCATTAAAGAAATATACAGGGTGTCCACTCTCAACAGTGTCCAATGGCTAATTCTTAAACCGTTAGTCATAGATATATAGTTCTAATTACAAAACTGTTTTAAATGAGGTAAAGAAATATTTTAATAGCGATTTGGGTCAATAAAAACGTTTCTTAAAAAATTACGAAATTTAAATTTTTATACAATCCTCCGGTCCTGTAAAATATATTTAGTAAAATTTTCCTTTTACACTGACAAATAGTACAAAAAAAGTCCCCTTATTCTGCGATTAAAATTGACCGAGTAATAGCTGTTCAAAGTTGGAGCATATATTTGCTACAAATTGGGGGTCATTCACAAATTTAGTCGAAATATAATTTCGTCAGATATATTAAAAAAATGGTTGAGAGTAAAATTAACATTGCAATATAAATTTGAAATCTTTAATCATTCTGACATATTAATGCAAAATATTCAATTTGTTATAAACGTTTAAGAAGAAAGAAAAAACTGAATTTTTGTTAAGTAAAATGATGCTAAATTAACAGCCTCAATTCTTCACAAAATGAGACGTATTTTAAAATATTATTAGAATGCTCTAGCCTGCAAAAGTTGGGTTATGTCATGTTTTTTAGCTTTTGATAATTGGTTCTTATGTATTCTGTACCGCTGAATCCGAAATTGACCTTCATTTTTTACCATCATATAAAGATTTTCACGTAAATTTTAAAGTTAAAAAAAGAAAAATTGCCAAAATTTGACATTATAAAATAGATGTGATTGTTCTGTTTTTAACTTTTAATATTGATTTTTATGTATTTTTTACCGCTGAATCCGAAAATGATATTCATTTTTAACCATCACATCAGGATTTTTCGAAAATTACAAATTTCAAAGCTAAAAAGTTCAAAGTTAAAATTGAACCTCCTCTCCCCTGTAGTCGGAACACTTAGTTGTTTAGCTGTAATAATACCAGGATAAGCAAAAATATTGAATAAAATAAAATAAAATACATATATTTTATAGTATGAAATTTTCGCTATATTTTAACTTACACATTTACGATTTACAAAAAAATTCTAACGCGATGGTTAAAAATGAAGGTTATTTTCAGATTCAGTACTAAAAGTACGTAAAAATCAATTATCAAAAGTTAAAAAACACAGCCATCTCCTCTACTTTATAGTATCCGATTTTTGTTATTCTTTAACTTTGACAATTTATGATTTGCGAAATATCCTGACATGATGGTTAAAAATTAAGGTAATTTCGGATTCAGTGCTAAAAAATACATAAAAGTTAAAAAACTCAACAATCACAGTCTTGTATTATCTAATCTAAAACTTTTTCTTAAACTTCTTGGCGGTAATCTATCCGAAATTTTTTGTGTTATCCTGTAAAATAATTATAAATAGTAACCACCGAAAATCATAATAATATTAGATTGTTATCGGATTTGCCCCAGTTTGTAAAAGGTAATCTCGATCAGATATTTGAAAGTGAGTTAAAGTTCGAGTACAAATTTTGAACTGGAAAAACATACATACGATCGTTAAAGTAACATAAAAACTTATAAAAATAACATAATTTTTGTTAAAAGAAATAATCTAAATCCTGACAAAATAAAACATGTTATTTTAGCCAATCTGAAATTTAATAAATGTTAGCTTAATCTCAATAATTGTACGATTCTTTTCAAAGCGCAGATACACATGAAATAACATCTTCGAATACTTTAAGCACTTGGTATGTGAGCACTCAAAGCCAAGCCGAACTCATTTGTTTTCAGAGCAGAAAAATGGCATAAGTCATGCATTTTTAAAGTTTCATAACTCACTCAATTTTAGTGTTATATGAATGGGACTTTTTTTTTTGTCTGTCTTGTCAGTGTAATAGGAAAATTTTACTAAATATAACTTATAGAACCACGGGACCGTATAAAAATTTAAATTTCGTAATTTTTAAAGAAATGTTTTATTGACCCAAATCGCTTTTAAAATATTCCTATACCTGATTTAAAACATTTTTGTAATTGGAACTATATGTCTGTGACTAACAGTTTAGGAATTAGCCGTTGGACAACGTTGAGAGCGGACATACTGTATATACCGTATGTCCCAAAAATGACTGATGGATTTTAAAATTCAATAACTTGCAAGCGGTGAAAGATATTTAAAAAAATCTTGCAGGAGTGTTATGTAAAATGTCCGGAGTTTTTATACTGCGATTCTCAGTTTTAGTTACAAATAGCATCGATAGATTGCGTTGCAAGCAATAACCGCTAAATCCAGGCTCGATTTTTAGGCCTCTCTCTTCTTCCATGCGAAAAAAGGAGATTAAAATGTATTGAATGGATCCTGAAGTAACAAAAATCGGGGCTGGACTCTGAACCTATTGCTTTCGGAGCCATCTATTGTTTGAAATTCGAACTAAAATCAAGAATTACAGTAAAAAAACTCCTGACACCATGCATAACCCGACTGAAAGAATTTTTTTAATATCTGTCACAGTTTGCAAGTTATTGAATTTTAAAATCCATCAGTCAGTTTTGGGACACCCGGTATATACTATAAAATTATATAAGGTATATTATATTATAAAAGGTTAATGGATAGTAAGAAAGATAAAATTATCCACTTGAAAAATGAGCAAAGCATCTTTTAATTGAAGAAACTATGGAGCTGCTTAATTTTGATTTTTTTTTCCGTCATCGAGTTTTGCAGCAGAAATTCATATAACAGTATCCGCCTCAATCATTGAAGAAGCAATACTCACGCATTTCTCTGAAATCTTTGTTTAAGTATTTTTTATAAATGTTTATTGCCTTATTCTGTTTTTTGCATTTTTAAGGGGAAGGGAAATCCGAACCGTAGCTGTAAGCCTGATGGAGTGTTTTCCTACGGACGGCCGAAACCTATTTGTTAGTCCATCCTTTTGACAGCAGTTTTAACCCTTTAGTGCGTAGCTTTGCATGTATGCAAACAACAATGTTTGGGGTTTAATAGATTTTTTTATTCGTACAGTAAAACCTCTGAATAGCGGCCACCACTCGGAGTACGGTAAAGTGACCGTACTTCGGAGGTTGCCGTTATTCAGAGGTTCCACATTTTAAAACCTCAAAATTACATTGCATTAAAATAAAAATCACTGACCAAAAGTATTTTATTTTTACAGTTAAAAAATACATACTATTATGCGTACTATTATTTACACTAAAGAAATTAGTTATTCGCAATTTTTAAGCGTATCTCTTTTTCTAAATTCACAATCATTTCCGCTATTTTGTTGTAGAATGTTGTAGTAGTAAGCGCAAATACCAAGTCATTCCAAAAGCAACTTATCAATCTCATCATAAGTAGTTCTTTGACGCTTAGTTTTAGATTCCAAATTTACACCTTGAAACGTCTTTTCTAAATAAAAGTCACTTATTTTTGAAATGTCATCTATTTAGTCCTTCCGCAATTGTCATTTCAGCTAATTTTCGTGCACTTACGCCATTTTTGCTGTCCTGGATAACTTCCAACTTATCACTTTAAAAAATTTCACTTTGAACTCATTCTTTTAGAGACATACTTATTATTTACTAATTTGCAATATTTTAGCGTAAAACAGCCACAAGACAGTAGTTTTTACTTGTATTGCAGATGTGCAACAGAAGAAAAATTTTACGTATTATATGAGAAATGTATCTAATTTTTTTCATTATTTTTCCTATATAATAAATCTTTCAGAGAATCATACATAATTTTTTTCGAAACAAAATAAAAAATCGCGCATTTAAGGGTTAAAAAGATTGGTCAATGTTTATATTTATGCTTTAGTAACTCAAAAAACTGTAAGATTCTCAGTATAGCTGTCTGGTTCAAAACATGACGATTTATAATAAATACAAAATATTAGTAACAAAAACACTACTTGTAATAAAATAATACCAATAATAATAAAGAAAATAATAATAATTAATTAATATATATGAAAACAAAGCAGATTAAAAAAATCATAAATCATCGTCTGAAGAAGTGTCCGAGAAGTATGGATAATTACTTCTAAAAATAATTTCATTTTCCTCTATAAATCTCATTAGTGCTGTCATTCTGTTCATGAGAAACAAAATTTCACTAATATAATTAATCCAATCCGCCATACTTTTGTGTTTTTTAATGTCGTAATATGTTGTCAGAGGACAATTCATTACGTAGTGCAGTGAGGTGGAGAGGAGACCACATACAAAAAGAGGAGTTAACGTAGCCTTTTCATAACTCAATCTCAAAAATAAGAACTTTTTTGCCATATAATATAAACAATCGCAAAAAAAAGGAAATTTAAACCAGTGAAAAAAAGGAGGACTAAGTAAAACTGTGGAAACGACATGTCCCTCTTTATAAAACGAAGAGCAACGCTTAGAAAATTTTACAACACAGTTCATTTTAAGTGGTATAGCTGTTTTGAGCCTATATATGAAAATCGTTCTACTATATAGAACGCACTTTCGAAATTATAATATTAAGAATTAACTGGATCGGCTTGTTCAAGAACGGCCAACGAAATATATGGCCGGTTCATCGTCCCGTAAATACTAGGCCCAAGCACTGATACAGAAATGGCAATTGTCGTAGGCGGATGTTTTTTAGCGCTTGTACGGTCCTTGGCATTTGAACACCAATAATTTGTAAACAAAAAAAATCAGCTTTATTTTTCTGAGATAAAGTAAGTTATAGAAAACTCTTGTTAAATACTGGTGTCTAATTTCAGGGGACCATATAACACTGTAAAAAAAATTCCGCAACGTTCCTGGGAAAAAATGGGCAGCTGAGTTGCCCATTATTTCCAAGAAACATTTCTTGAAAACGACTGGAACTTTACTGTATATGTTAAAAACTTTCCACAGAAATGCCAGTAAGTTTCCTGCGAAATACCAGGAATATTTCTGTTGACAGCAAAACATTACTGACATTTCACAGAAAGTTTACCTTATTTTCTACGGAACGTTTCAGAAGTGCTCAAAAGGTGTCTGTTATTTTCCAGAATCACTTCGTATAAGTAATGGGCAACCCAACTGCCCATTATTTTCAAATAACATTTCTGGATTGCTTCTGGATTTAGCTCACTAAGCTAAAATAAATAAAACTGTACAACTGCATGTTATATAGATAGAGTGAAAATTAATCACATAGAATCCCTGGTTTTAGACTAAAGATTTAGAATTAATATGTAGTCTTATAAGGGTACCAACAAACATGATGCTCACCATTTTTTATGAATTCAAAGTATATTATAGAGCTCTTATCCCTAATTATTCTAGTGAAAGTATTTCTTCAAATGGGTCTTAGATTCCCAGAAATTGGGGGCCGAAGTTCAGCATAAGTTTCAAATACTAATTAGTTTGCAACTTTCGGCGAGTATTACGTGGAGTGATCTCAGAGTGTTCACCCGCCAGCCAGAGGAACCGAGTTCGATGCTACCTCCTAACTGTTTATTTTTTTTTATTAATTTCATATTTTTGACACTTTACAAATTTTAATCAAAGTTGTGAATTTTTACAGCTTCGAAATTTTGATAGTTTCAAAATCGATTTATGTTTTTGATCCTTCACGAAAACTTCTATTTTTTTGTAATTTTTAAACGAACCTTTCCGTTGACGGAAATACAAATTAGTATGTGCAGAAAGTTTGTTTTCATAATATTATTATTATTTACCTTTTTATATTTTAAATACAAGTCTCAAATAATGCACAATATTTTATTAGAAAAAACAAAAACAAAATAAATATCTTTTTAATATTTGGTTTGTTAAATATATTAAAATATGACAAATGACGAAATACAAAATTGTTTGCTATTACTGACTTTGACATTTAAGTTTAGTAAATATACAATTAATCGAGTGACATATATTGTAGAGATATTCAAAACGGAATATTTATACGAAAAAAATTCCTATAATAGAGCATAACTTCTTACTTAGTACTTGTATTCAAAAGAACATAAAATATATCAATATTTTTTTAAAATCTATTCTGATATTATTATGAAACGCTATCTAACGATTTCTTTAAAAATATATATCATAAGTTATACGTCATGCGGGATCCGCAGACAATTTTTACATTTCCAGTTGACAATTTTCGCTTTATTATCATTATTTGTTAGAATGAAAAAATATTTTGAAATTGACATCAAAATTATTATTTATAATTTACACGAAAAAATAAATTTTCAGTTAAAATTCAATAAAGTAAATATATATATGATATATTGTTTCTGAACTTTGCTTAAAATATATAAATATATAAATGTAAATAATAATTTTAAAAAAATCTAGACATAAAATATTTTGGATTTTCGTCAGTAATTATGTTAGTTTACAAGTTAGATAAAATACATATAAATTTTCATGAAAAAAAAATCCTAAACGTAATTGTATATTTTTTCCGAAAATAAAAAAAAAATTCAAATTTGCAGCAATTCAAAGTGTCAAATATATATCAAATTTAAATCAAATTCTAAAGTGTCAAAATATAAAATTAATTAAAAAAGAAAAAAAAAGTCAAGAGGTAGCATCGAACTCGGGCCGTACGGGTGGCGTGCTAGCCTTCTGCGTCCACACCACGAAAGACACGTTGCGAGCTGCAAACTAATGGGTATTTGAAACGTATGCATCCAATTTCTGAAAATCTAAGGCCAATTTGAAGAAATCCTTTCACAAGAATAATTAGAGATAAGAACTCTAAAACATACTTTAAATTAATCAAAATCGGTGAGAATCATGTTTGATGGTCCCCTGGTTAATGGAGATCCAAATAATAGGTGTATTTTTTTTTACACGGGCTGCCCGTTAAGCATTCCACAGACAAGTACGAGGGATAATCTCTTAGCGATGTCACAGAGGTATTGTATTTTCATCTGAATGGTCTTGACATTAGAGACGAAAAGGATTATGTCGTCTATTGATTTATTTGCATTCCATATTGATTTTTTTTACATTCATTTAAGGAATTCGTTTTCGACACTCGCGCGCGAGCAACGGATTGTAACAAAAAAATAATAAATGGCGGCCGCGGTGTTTTGCTGTTTCCAACTTCTGTTCAGGAACGTTTCAGATAAGAAAACCAGAATTTCACAGGAAAGAGCTAAATTATTCTGAAAAACTGAGAAAAGGCGAAACGCTCCTGGATTTTACATGGAACGTTACCACTTTTTTTTTTACAGTGTAAACTCTTCAAAAAATCAGCCTACAACAGCTGCCATTTTTGCATCCGCGCTCAAGCCTAGTATATAGGGGACGGTGGCCGGTTAATGACTTTTAAAACGTGACGCAGAGTGGATCATATTTACACGGTGATATGCACAAAACGATGGGAGCGCTGATTTGTACCAATCGCCGTGTGAAGATGATTCACTCCGAGGCTAACGAAAAAGACAGGCTATCCGGTGCATTCCAAGTGTCTTTTTTTACATACCGCTAGAGTGACGTGATGCTCTCTTCGTATACCTGCATTGGTGCATTCGAGCATCACTTGACTCCTGTGGTCTGTAAAAATGATACGTAGATAGCAGCGCGGTAGCTTGTCTTTTTCGTTAGCTTCGGAGTCACTCCTTGTGACGTTTTAAACGTCACTATCAGCCCCGTATTTCGTTGGTGTTATTTATGACGACCGATTATCTGCTCGAGGTATATAGGCCCAAGGGGGAGGGCCCGCCGTGAAGGGTCTTTCTAAGGGAACCTAACTTGTATTTACGCATGAAAATCCAAGGTTCGAAGAAAACCACGAAAACGTATTTCGTTGGTTTAGGTTCAAGTATAGGCATTTCGACGTGAGGAAAAGTTTCAGTATTTCTTTTTACTTCTTTGCTCTTGCATTGCGCGAATTTTTCGACACATTTGATGTTCGTTTCGATAACATTTCTTTTAAAGTTTTTAAAAACATAATAAATTTAACAAATTTATATAATTTTTGGAAAATTTTCTGTAGAAAATTTCTCCCGCCTTGTATTCAATAATATTTCAAATTTTATTTGCTTAAAAGGCGTAAAGACAACAAAGTGAAGCCGGGACTCGAACCCGGGTCATCGGTATAGCGCACCGACGTCCTACCAACTGAACCACTTGGAACGATACCCAGCCTGGCACTTCTTCACACTGTTTCACTCTGTTGGGTGTACGCCTTTTAAGCAAATAAAATTTGAAATATTATTGAATGCAAAGCGTGAAAATTTTTCTACAGAAAATTTACCAAGAATTATATAGATTTGTTCAATTTAATCGATTCTGTATTCTCTTTGATTTCGTGTTTGCTTCGAAGTCGGTGGCTCACGGAAAAATATTCCATCTTGTGCTGCGGTTGTAGACTTGCTATCATATGATAGTGAGAAGTGCCAGGCTGGGTATCGTTTCAAGTGGTTCAGTTGGTGAACGTCCGTGAGCTCTACCGAAACCCGGGTTTGAGTTCCGACTTGGACACTTTTTCACTCTTTTGCCTGTACGCCTTTTAAGCAAATAAAATTTGAAATATAATAAGTTTATTTAACATTGCGTTGAAAGCTATGCCATTTTTATCATCCTATAAGGCTTAACAAAAATCTATTATAAAAGAGAACATTAGAAAAACTGTTTTTAAAAGAGTCAAAGAAGATTTACTATTTCCACTCAGCTCCATAATAATACGGAGAACGAACTCACCCGTCCTCTATCTGCCGTGATCGTATCACACTTTCAATGTGCGCAAGTAATTTTGAATCCTGCACTTATCTTAATATTAGATGCATTTTTGGAAACTTTTTTTGCAGACTTTTTATCAATTTTTGTTATTTCTACATGCTATTATTATGAGCAATACTTAATTTTTTTTCTTTTGTTTTGGTTCAGTGTTGCCACTGGGCTACTTTTTATTAATTCAGATTTCTTGATTGCCACCACTTTTTTGAAACGTTAAAATTACCTTTATTTTCGCCTTAATTAATATGTCATTAAATAAGGCGCATTTTACCATTTCAAAAAAGTGTGGCCAATCAAGAATCTGAATTAAAAAAAAGTAGCCCATCTGGCAATACTGTTTTGGTTGAACTTGCCTAAAATTTCGTTTTTAACAAATATCGAATTAATTTGCAGTTTGTTTGGTTTTTTTTTTTAATAAAAAGTATATCAATGAAAATTGCAGCGAATTCATTTTATATTTAAAAGAAAATATTTATCCCATACTACACTATGGGAGGAAATCTATGTTTTGCCAAAAATTTTCCTCGGAAATCCTTTGGTATTGTATTCATGGGCGGACCGCTGGATTCAATGTAACAGAATATGAACTTAGCCCATCGTACTATTGTAGAGTTTAGTGACTATAGTATTAAATTTAACAGAAATGTGGAATTAAAATCCGGTCACCAAACCACGAAACATAAAGGGTACCTCGCTCGTACCAATATACTTCAACCCCTCGAGTAATTATTTCAATACTGTTAGAGACAGAAAATGATGTAACTTTGACGCAATCTACCTAAGCTTTAGGTTTGATGAACGAAAATGCAACTATCTTTTAAAGGATAAAGCAATTTTTATTAAAATTTTCTTGAAATGAACGGCTTTAAGAATTAACTCTCGTTAAAAATAGATTTTTTAGTCAGGCGAATTTTTTTCTTAGTTTCTAAGAGTGAAAATAACTATTCCGCTAATCTCAACGTCATTTTCGCCACGGATAATTTTGTCGTGCACATTATTATATTTGCAATCTAATTTATTTTCAAACTTTTAAATCAAAAGTACGCTAGCTTTGTGTTAGCCATGCGCAGAAGATAAACCACGATGTATTATTGCATTAAAAGTATGTCTGTTAAAAGTTTCATTATAATATACTTCAGATTTCTGAAAGTTATTGCCGTCAACTAAAGTTGGGTTAGAGTAGAACACCCTGTAATTTTGATGAAATTGCAGCCCCATGTTCTATGGTAATTTTTCCTCTTCTTGATGAAAAATTGAATTCTCTTAATGACTTCTCTGAATTTGTCGGTCGGATTCCGCAACACCCTGTATATATATATATATAATATAAAATATTCAAATCACTTAAGTGCTCCTCAAGGAAAAAGTATATCAAGATCAGCTGTTTACAAAAGAGTTCACTCTTAAACGGATAGGATTCTCCCATTTATATTTGCTTTTTATACTTTTAAATTAATGAAAAGTTTTTTTTTATTTTTATTTTTAAAAATATCGATTTTAAATCCCATCCCAAATTTGTTTTTGCTTTTTAAAAAAATATGGTTTGCAATCAAAGTTTTACAGTACTGTTTTATTATCATTACCATTATCGATTAATCGATACTATAAAGCAATATTTTAATTATTATTAGACGTGCTGTATTAAACTGACTTCATTTCTTTAAGTTATGCTGATTTCTTTCAATATAAATCCCCCCACTACATGATATTATATTGAAATTTATCATATTAAATATCATACAAAAAAACATCATCCTTTTAAATCTGATGTTTAACTGTAATCATACAGTGAGTTTGCACTGCTATCATTTCATGTTTGAAAGGGCTATTCGTTATATAAATACTTATGAATTTGGATTAACCTCTTTGCTCCCTGGATCCACACATGTGAAATTGCTTTCTTTCCCTTTTTATTAGTGATACTCGAACATAATTGCAATTTTGATCTCAGAATGATATGCTTTGATGTGTAACATTCGGAATAATGCAAACAGGTGAAAACTCTTGTTCTAAAGTCAAATTGGAGAAGAACTAATTGAATGGTATTACATTAATACTCAGTAGAAAAACGGTTATGTCAAAGTTACAATGCTTACCTTAACATTTTTTGGAGAAACACCATTATTATTATTTTTTAATGTAAACCATACATGTTGTATACACTGCTTGTAATTATCATTATTTTTAATTTTAAAAAATGAAATGGTCAGTTTTAAATATTAAAACATTTGTTTTAGGTGCAAAATAACACAAGTGCTTCCATGTTGTATGCACTCTAAAATTGGGAGGAGTGAAAAGTTCACTTTTTAGAAAGAGTGACAGCCATTTTCACTATTTTTTGAGATAATTTTATAAAAATACACTCTTTAAAGAGTAGAATTTTCCACTCCCTAGAAAGGAGTGAAATATTTCAGTTCATATTCGAGAGTGAAATATCTCACTCTGCTGACGAGAGTGAAAGTCTGGCATTATACATTTTTAAATATTTCCGTTGAACGTTGAACCAATATGGAGTAAAATAATGAAAAGCACCAAAATATGTCACTTCTTAATTTTCAAAAACTCCATTTCATAATGTAACCTTGGAAATTACGCTGATTTGCTACTAAGGCGCACTTCTTTCCAAGAGTGAATAGTCACTCCTCTGAAAGAGTGACTATTCACTCCTGATTAGAGTGAATACTCATTCTAAACAGAAGTGAGTATTGTATGTATTGCCACTTCTCATCATCCAATTAGAACAGTCTTGTCTACGACGCTTGTTTTAAGTTACCAAGAGAAAGACGTCCGTAATTTGAGGATTAAAATATACGGATATTATTAAAGTGATTATTTATGGAACTTTTTGTTTTCATATAAAATAAAATGTAATTAATTCATAAAGGATACAGAATGATAGAACTTTCTCAAAGAGCATTCGAAACATTTCTGCCGTATCAAACTAAAATTTTTCTATTACTGTTATTTCTGCAGTTTTTAACGAGCGCGTGAAAAGTATCTCCAAAGTTGAATTATTTGCATTGCTTGCAATATAGTTTTCACTTCCGTCTTGAGTCTGTTATGACTAATAATTATACGCAGTGAAGTACATAGTAACAAGTAAAGAGTGTCTCATTTGAGCAGATACAGCTCAATTCAACGGGTTATGTTGAAAATTTCCGACGGAAGAAACGAGATTTCTGGAATATCGATAGTTTTGATTAAGCTGCATTTTTGGCAGCATTTTCACCGAAAACGAATATTCGGCAAAATTCAGATTTTGGGAGGAAAACGAAAACGAAACCGAATTTTCGGTGAACTCTAATTGTATGTATTAATATTACTCATCAGCTACCCAGATAGCATTTTTAATTTGCAGAAAATCAGCAACAATCTTGCTTTGAAAACCTGCAAAGCAAAGTTGCAGCAAGCTCAGCCTGACAAGGCTGAAAGTTCATAACAAGACTGCAACAAGATAACGCAAACGTCGAAGTCACCACACTTTGAATTTGCAGCTAACTTGTCGTGCAAGTTAAATTCATGTTGTATCAAATTTATTGCAAATTAACGGCAAACAAGTAATCAAAAATACTGCAAATTAGTAATCTTTCCACGCTCCACTATCTGTTTACACCTGTTACATTATAAGTTTAACCCTTTCGGAGGGGTCCATAGATCTGATCAAGTCAGGTCTATTGATGTGAACACACCGTCAGAAGGCGTATACATCGTTCAGGTCTATTGATGTGAATACACCGTCAGAAGGCGTATACATCGTTTTCATCACCATAAACAAGCTACGGTAATATTTGTACTTTTCAATACGAGCCTTTTTTTGGTACTTCATAAGTATAGCGTTTAGAAAAAGCGGTGCCAACCGAATAAAATTTCTGCGTATGTGCTGATTGTCTATTCTCTCAACAGAGGGACTTTTTGCTTTCGTCACTTTCGTGAATAATTGACAGTATTGCCATCAGTTTCACAACAAACTACTCCTGCAAGTGGGGGATGGTATACCTTGCGGGAAATTTGCTGCGAATTTCTTAATTCAAATTTGTCACTGCCAGATAATGTCAGAAAAAATCAAACTTGCTGCTAATGTTCATGCTATCTGGGTAATCAGAACAGCAAGTCTACGACGCTTTTTTTAAATAAGAGAAAAGCGTCTGCCATTTTTGGATTAAAATATACATATATTATTAGAGTGGCTATTTATGGAACGTAAAGGTAAGTCTTATACAATTTTAATCTTTTATTCCTGTAGATTTTGAATGTTATGATTATGAGTTAAATAGTTATGATACACGTAATTATTGGCACTGAAAAATAAAACACGATATTAAACATTGAAATAAAGGGGGTTTTTTAATGCCTGATATGAAGTTTATAGATAAAATTCCTTCAGTATATATTTTTAAATGTTCACCGTATCACTTATATAATATAAGATTGAATGTATTTTAAAGAGAAGTAATTACTTTTTACATTAAATTTTTTTTCAAATAATAAGAACAGTACGTATGCAATCATTACTTTTCTTTTTATATTTCCTTCTTTTTCTATTTTCTAGATCAATCTTTTCCTATAATAAAACATACGAAATCTTTTTAGCTTATATTCCCAAAATACAATATATACTGGAATAAAAATTTTTATTTAAATATGGCTTATAATGTCTTTGCATAAATAAGCGTTTTATTACTATCCGTTTTTCAGCAATAGTGGAAGAAAAAATTTCGAAATCATGATTCTGTTAAGAAATATGTTTAAAAGAAAAATATAAACATATTCCAGGGAATATAAAAATGTACACTCCATGTTTACATTTAATAAAACAATGACAAATCACAAAACATAAAAAAATCTCACATATTCTTAATATTTAGATCAAGCTTAGAAATTATTAAAAAATATGTGAGTTGATAAGAATTGTGTTTTTAGTGGCAAAATTAAAATATTTTAGAACAGAAGGATTCTGAAAAATAGCCCTAAAAAGATAAGATCTTATATTTAAAACAAAAATTAAAATGAAATCACACGTGGCTAATCATATAACATCTGCCTATTATACAGTTATTAATAAAACTTTAAAAATAATTAAAATACAGTACACAATAACGTTTGATTAGATTTAAATTCATTTCCAATGAATATTGAGATCTAAATATTTAAAACTTGAATTACTAATGAAAAAAAGAATATAACGTACATCACGAATATTATTAAAACACTAATTACAACTTAATGGGTATCTGAAAAGAAAGAAATAATATTAATTGATTAAGATTTCGGTTAATTACTTGCCCTTATAGACATTTTAAAACTATCATATATTTATTGGGCATGCAATGAAAGCAAACACAAGAGATAAGATTGGAATAAAATATTTCAGTTTATTGCTGTCAGTAATCTAATTCATATGTAACTTTAACTGAATTTTTCCTTAAAAGTTCAATTAGTGTTATAAACTATGAATTAAATAAATATTGCCAGAAAATATTTAATTCAAATCTTTACCACGCTTATATCTATTTTCATTGCAGGGTTCGTACGGGTGCTGGAAATTTCAGATTAAGAAATTCTTCCGTACCGGTATTTAATTATGGAAAATCTCTTCTGAAATAAGGCGAAATTTTGTCTGTTTAAACTAGATTTATTTTTCTATAAAAAATTCTGATATTGGGCCTTGAAAATAACGGTACCCGTACGAACCCTGCATTGCATGCTCTAAAATATGATTCTTTTAAATTGCCCATAAAAGCAACCCAAAAAAAAGAATTCACTCCATAAAAAATGAACATTCACTCCTATGAAAGAGTGACTATTCACTCCTACCAGGGTTGAAAAAACGCACTCTTTTAGCAAGAGTGAAAAGTCACTCCTCCGAAAGAGTGATTATCCACCCGTGTTAAGAGTGAATATTTACTTCTCAGGAGTGACTATTCACTCTTTCAGAGAGTTAACAATTCCACTTTTGCTCATGGTAAATAGTCACTCTAAAAAGGTTGGGCATATTTTGACTCTGCGATAGAGTGAATATTCACTCCTCCGGAGTAAATAGTCACTCTTTTTATTTAGAGTGTGGCATTTTCTGACATAAAATAAGGTGTTCTATTGCGCTGCTTCATACTTTTTCATAGTTTTTCAAATGCCCTTTGGGCTCAAGTTTTCCTAAAAATAGCTAAAAAATTTAATCTAAAATCCTTTGAAGAAGTAAGCTATAATAATAAATTATTGTATACCCTGTGTATATATCCTTATTTATTCATTTTGTGTGTATGTAATAGACCTACAAAATTAAATAGATATTTATATTTTTGTCTTTTTTCTTCATAGTTTTGTGTAAAGGAAATATTTCTGTGACAAGGGCAAGGTTGAAAAAACCGGATTGTTGTAAAAGGAAAAATTAATATATTAAGAAATTATATTTTCTAATGTGGAAGATTGAAAATAAATATTCGTTTTATATTTCGTTGTGAAGGTCTGTAAATAAATATTTGTTTTGTTTTTAAGGTGAGTGCTTATTGCGTAATTTTAAACTTTATATTTTTTTCAATATAAGATTTTTTTATAATTAATAAACAGAATAATTCAACACCAGTTCTCATATTTCCTATAATTTCTTTTGTGACAGTGTGGAATACGTCTTATAGGCATCTCTTTTTGTGCTCCAAGTTTTTTAGTTAAATTACATTTTTACTACGATACTCTGGCCTGCCGCAGGCGACTATTTTTATATTCTACTCGCATCACTAATTTTAAAATAAAGATCTTGCAGTATATTTCTCTTGCACATGTTGGCAAAGTGTATGTGAAAAATTTTTGTTTAAAAAAAGTGGTGCGAGATAGGATTAAAAAATAGTCGCCTGTGGCAGCCCAGATTACTGATTTTGCATTGAGAGGGAGTTTTTTGAATTTCTATTTTATATAAGAATTTCAGGCATTCACCAAGTCTATGCTGATTTGAATTACGAATATTTTTTTTTTTGATAATTTTTATGTAAAGAACACTTCATTTATTTCTTTGGTGAAACAATTTAAGTTTATTATTATTATTTTATATTCAGCACTTGGTTTATTATGTTCAATTATTTAAAATACAAATAAACTCCTGAAGTTTTTTGCTAATTAAAATAACAACAATCAAATCAAGCAATTCCTTAATGTTTTTCTAAATTGTGCTAATTCTTCAGATACAGAAATTCCCTTTCACTGCACAGTACCATTTACACAAAGTTAAATATTTCCATGGATTCATACCGGAAATTCTGTAATAAGAATTTTTACTTTACGCAATCACGAATGGCTAAAAGAATATTATATGGAATTTCTGGTATGAATGCGAAATTTCAGAATTAAAATATAAGTCGAAGAAATTTGTATCTCGCTCGCAGAGGGTTCCGTGCCATAAATATATGAATTTTTAACTGTATTATTTAAAAAATCCTTGTTAAAATAATAGTAAGTCTTTGTAAAAAACTATATTACGTAGGGTTGGGTATAGCTGTATATACTAGAAAAGTATGAATGGGTATACCATAAAAGTTCAAAAAAAATATGAAGCCTTTATAAAATCAAATATTGCTATTCTGTATAACTCTTTTTTTAATCTTATCCTGATTTGTTTTCCTAAACTGTTTTTTTTTTTTTTTTTTTTTTTTGGGGGGGGGGGGGGTCATGAACTTAATTCAGTACTGACAATACAAGTAATGCATATTTAAACTTCATTTGTCATTTCATAAAACTAAATTCAGCGTAGTAATAATCTTTTCTTTTTACAGAGTAGCTAAAACAGAACCCTTGTTCAAAGTTAAAACTTGGCATTGTGCTAAGCGCGCTTCGAAAGGAAGTCGCAAAGTTGGAAATCCGCCTTGATCCGAGTCGCGTTTTTTAAGATAGGTTTTTAATTAACTTTTAAAGATACGAGAGGCGTATTGAGAGATCCACTCAATGCAAACTAGTCGCGAATCCCATAGTATTTATGTGATTAATTCTAATTAAATTAGTCTGTTTTTAACAATTTGAAGTTTCTTGCTTTTATACTGCTACTAGACATTGTATTACACAAATGTATCATTAAAAGTTGTTATCTAGGTTTTAAAAGCCAATGGTATATAGAGTACGCCGACCCCGTCATCATGTATGACCAAACCATCCGAATCTTTAAGAGATAATATTTCAGCTAATTACCAACGATTCTCAACCATTGCTGAATGCCTGCAAATCGAAATTTGTGTGTAACGGAAAAATGCACTTTTCTCAAAAACTATATGACCTAGGTTAATCGCTATAATTTTCCTGCAAGGTTTAAATTAACGTTTTTTACCTCTAATTTTTTCAAAATGTTAGTTTCAGTAGATTCGGAAATAGATGGGGTGGGGGGGGGGGGGACATATTTGTGCATTGCATTTTCGACGATATCTCTGAAAATATAATACCTAAAATTAAAAGGCAGCTATTTTTGAGTTTAGCGTTACAAAAGCTTTCACAATACTACCACACGATATACGAAACCCTAAAAAACAATAGGTTAAAGTAATTCACTTTCTACGATGATACACTTTCCAACATAGTTGAAAAGTGTTTATGAATTGGATTTGCCAAGGCCCTGATTAACCCTTTGAAGCTATAGGAAGCACAGTGTCATTTCGGGGCCCTCTGTTATTCGAGAAGAGTTTCCTAAATTCAACATACCCATAAACTTACCAATGCTACAAATATTATTCAAATTACTTATATTATATTATTGGATTTTCGCGATTTAGATCGGTTAGATGATAATTTCACGCCTTTGGTTGGTTGGACAAACTGGGGAATTGTGATCATGTGTTTGAAACTGATCTATTGTATGAAAAGTTAATTTGTTTTGAAAGGTATTTTTATGAAACACTTTTTAATATATATATATGTATAAATGAGTTAATAATTTGAAAAGAAATTTTGGAATGGAATTAATTCAATAGAAAATTTTAGGCCTCCTGTTTTCTTAATCTCGGGCCTTTTCGAAATTTTCTAAGGGAAGCATGTGCTTCTCGTGTCTATTCGGTAATCAGGGCTCGGATTTGTCTGTCCGAGCTTTAAGGCATATCCCACACTGAGAAGACAAACGACATGAAGCCGCAACATATAGCGCAAAAACCGGTCGAAACAAAGAACGAAGTTGCTTCAAACCTGTTTTAAACCAGTTTTACCAGCGAATTCAAGCGACATGTCTTATGTGTCGCCTTAGTGTGTGACTTGCCTAACTCCGTAAATATACTTGGATTGTTATGTAATTGACATACGTTGCTGAGGTTTACTTTGGCATGTTCGGAATGGGAAATTCAGATTGTGTGCAGCATTCATGCTTCATTTACAGGAAAACTCAAAAGTATTCCGTTACATGATGGTCTATAAGAGAAAATTATTTGCGGTGTATTTTACCCTTTCCGGCACAGAACAATTCTGTTCGTAAAATGATGAAATGTTTGACTGACAAAGGAATCAGGGAGGATTCAAAAGGATTTCAGGGGGTGGCCCGGGGGGACATCCCCCCCCCCCCGGAGCAATGAGATGTCCCCCCCCCCGGAAGATTTGAGATTTTGTGTTTTCAATGGTCAAAAAGTGCAATTTCCCCCCAGGAACTCTATAACGTACCCCCCGGAGCCACAGAAATCCCTCCCGGAGAAAAGTGTCTGAATTCAACACTGAAGGAATTTACAAACGACTTTTTTAGAAATTAAAAATTCGCTACTTTAAACCAGGGGTGGCCAACTGTGGAACGCCGGGTACCACTAATTTTTTAAACGAATAGCCGATTTCTTGAATCGCAGAGATTCGATGATTAGATAAGGCAATGATTACTATAAAATTTTAGTGGTGTATAGCGAGCCACTGTTGGCCACCAGGGCATTGTAAAAGCAAAATTTTATTAAAATATTATAGGTGCCGTTTGGAACTAAAATTAGGTGGACCCGAAGTGAGATCACTGGTTGGTTGTATGTATGACGGCCAATTATCTGCACGAGGGATATGGGCCCAGGGGGGGAGTGCCCTTCGTGGGGGTCTTTCTAAAGGAACCTAACCCGTATTAACGCTTGGAAATCCAAGGTTCGAAGAAAACCACGAAAACTCCGAACGATTAGGCCGACGGGCGCGAATGGGATCGAACCCAGCACCTCCCGTCTACCAGCTTCGAGAGCAGAACCTCTCAGCCACTGGTGGGGCCGAGATCACTGCGTCGGAAAGGGTTAATCATGTTATGCTATTTGCTATTTTAAACATAATGAAATTGATATACCTCATTCAGATGTACTAGAAGATGATTATCATAGAATGTATTATTTCTAGCATTTGCAGTATGTATATAGGGGAACTCAAAAGTATTTCGTTATATTACGGTATATGAAGAGAAATTGTTTTAGGCATATTTTAATGAAATAAACAATGAAATTTATATGAATTGCTCAAGTACACTAAAATATGCTTGCTGTAGAATATGGGGTGCAAAGCAATTATCATTCACTTACAGAGTCACACAAAAGAATTCGTTTATGTACAATTCTTCGGGGGAAAATTACTCTCACTGAATTATGTTGCATTATTTGAAATATGATGAAATTGATACACACTGCTGGGTTTACTACACAATAATTGCAGTAGCATATGAATCGCATCAGATTTATCGTTCATTTACACGGAGACATAAAAGATACCGAAAATATTTCTGAATCCAAAGTATGATCTATTAGAGAAGATTGCTGAAACTGCGTTTTCAGTTATGGCATGCATTTTTAATATTTAACTAAATATTTGCATACTTCGTGGAATGTATAAATTTTATATTGCAGGGAACAAAAATAATTCACAAGCGATGCATCTAATTCGCAAATATATTCACAAATAATTCGCAAAACATAATTCTCAAAAAATAATTCGCAAGACTCAGAATGAGCGTGGATTGTTTCAAGGAGTTTTTAATTTGTGATATGCATTTTTAAGCTCAACAACATTTAATATTTTAAGAGATGTTTGTAGAATATAAATAAAATCATATACAGGGATATGCAAATAATATCATTCATGGTCACCTATGAATGATAATTTTTGGAAGTATGATTTCAATAGATTTAAGAGCGTTTTTCCCTGAATCAAATTTCAACTTAACGTGTTACGTGCATAAAAATGTATAGGTAATATACAGGGCTGTACAAAAGAACTCAAGTACGTTTCTGTCTATTGGTAGAAATTGCTGAGGATGGATTTTTAACTGTGTTATGCGTTTTCTTATTATTCTAAATATTAGCGTACTATGTAGAATATATTCAAATCTATAGATCATATACAGAGATGCACAGACGAATTAAGGTACATTTTCGATTATCGACGGTAATTTCTGAAATCTGATTTTCAAATGTGCTGTGTGTTTTCTAAAATATTTACTTGTGTATCTTATTTACATTATTAAACGGCGAAGTGTTTTTAACCCTTTATCTACGGCATTATGATTTACGGCAATTTTTTTCATGTAATATATTTTTTTTCAGTTACTACAATGAAAATTAAAGGATAAACATTAAAAAATATTCACCCGTGAGAAATTTAATTATTTAGATGTAATTAATTAAAGTGGTACTTTAAAGTACCCACAGTACACTATGACTAAAATATCGTAACCGAAAATCCACAAGGCATTTCAAGTGGCACTGAAAATATTTTCGATTTTACCCTTTAAGCATCCTAACCGGGTTTTTCCGTCACATAACCTTTGAAATCAAGGGCTGATTTAATACAAAACTTATATTAACGTTATTTTTTTCAGTGCATAAGATAATTAAATGTGTAAGGTAATCATAAACAAATCCCCATACAAATAGTTTTCATAGGTATTATTTTATGAACCGTTAAACATAAAGTAAGAAATAGGCGGGACGCTTAAAGGGTTAATAAGTATGTGAAATATAGGCTTTTTCTTATTTACAAATAAATCGTTTGGCAAATTCCGGTGCCAATCATTTATTTCAACACTTTAGAATTGAAGACGCTTTGCTCCTGAAAGGGTTAAAAAACTATTTTTTTCTTAGGTTTAGTTCTTGTTAGCAGTCCTTTAGTTATGCGACGTCAATATTCCAGGGAGAACATGTTCTCTCGCATCTCCACATATGCAATATATGAATTTACATATGCCATTTCAAGCATAGCAAAAACGAGCCGGTGCCACAACTTTTTCGATTTCCTATAAAAAAAATAACAATAAAACTGAAAAGAAATACCAGGGAAATCATAACTACACTAAATTTTAGTAATTACATTTTAAAGCAGTTGAAAACATTGGATAACTACACAGACGAAAAGTAAACAAGAAGTTTTTCTCCAACACCCAGTGTACTGACGGTACTTATAAGTACTACCGAGTAATTCAACAGTTAAATCAAATACATACACCGTTCACCTAAAATAGCTAGTCATATTGTATTCTAAGATCATAATGAACACATAAAAAAAATCCAACACTTATCTTATATCATTTACTGTGTTTGCAGCAATGAAAAGACGAGCGTGGCAATCTGTACAAAATATCGGCACAAAACACATCGACTGCTTCAAAGATAGCCTCCTTCTTCTCTAAAATAACAAACCTAGAACTACTGCTGCCATGTATTCGGATAAAGTGGAGTTAAAAGCGCGTTTTTTGCAAAGTACCATTAGAATATTAGTAATATTCACTATAGTATAAAAGTTTAAAGTGAGTGGTACTTATAAGTACCGTCTTTGGTTTGGTTTGTGTTTATGACGGCCGATTATCTGCACGTGGGATTGGGATATAGGCCCTGGGGGGGACTGCCCTTCGTGGGGGTCTGTCTAAGGGAACCTAACCCGTATTTACGCATGGGAATCGACGGTTTCGAAGAAAACTCCGAAACGGTTAGGCCGACGGGCGCGATTGGGTTCGAACCCAGCACCTCCCGTCTACCAGCTTCGAGAGCAGAACCTCTCAGCCACTGGTGGGGCCTATAACTACCGTCAGTAGATAAAAGGTTAAAGTATTTTGGAAGTGCTTCATAATCTATGCTTGACGCATGATTTTTCTTTCTTGTTTACAAAAACACCTGATTTTATTATACATGTTGTCTCGGGATTTTAGTTTATCAAGTTCATTAAACAAAAATTAGGAAATAGTTTGTTTATCAATACTGATCATCCAGATCTTGCCGTTTGTGCGTACGAAACATCTAGACCTCTTTATTAAAATGTATTTATAAGCCTAACACTACAACAGCAATGAGGGGTCATTTTGACCTGTACGAAATGTATACATGTCGATTCGAACCACAAATTTCTTCAACAAATAAGTGACATATATACTGCACAAAAATAAGTTACAAAACATCTTTAATATAAGAGTAAAAAACATAATCCTAAAAAAATAATTCATGCATTTAAGGGTTAAGTTTTACAAAAGGAAAAATTATATAAAATAAGGTATTTAGATTCATATTTATTAAAATATTTACTAATTTGCAATATTTTAGTTTTTACTTGTATTGCAGATATGCAGCATAAGAAAAGGTTGACGTATTATACGAAAAAGGTTTCTCTGAATTTTTTCATTATTTTCCCTGTGTAATAAACCTTTCAGAGAATCATATATATATATTTCGAAACAAAATAAAATATCATGCATTTAAGGGTTAAATGTACTTTTATTTCATTTTTAGCATGGTTAACTTTAGTTTAAGGCATAGCTGCCAACTTTTACGCCTTTTTCCTACCACTAAAATTTAACTCTTTGCACTCGAGAGGTTACTCTCACTTACCACTAGTGTTGTGAGGTTTCATGCGTAAATCAGGACTCAAAATTCTCTGGACACCACTTATTTCTTACAGTTTATTTCGCCATCTTTAATCGTAAATAATTCTGCCATTAGATAAGACTAAGAAAATTTCTTTAAAATACTGGTATCCAGAGCATTTGAAGCTCCGACTTATGCAAGACACCTAGCAGCACTAGTGGTGAGTGAGACTCACCTCTCGAGTGCAAAGGGTTAAAAAACATTTTTGACTTATTGAATTGCAGAGTTCACCGATTATATAGGGAAACTTTTACTATTAAATTTTGGTGGTATGAAAAAACGTAAAAGTTGGCTGCTGTAAGTAATACACCTTATTATGCATAAGTGCACAAAACATATAGTATTATTTACAGCAACGTTCTGAATGGTATCTGTACAAAGAAAGAATTTAAAAATTATTATTATTAGTGTCGTATGAAATATTGGAATTTATGTCGTTGTTATTATTATTTTATTAAGATAAATGTGAAGAAATGGGTACATAAAATGTGAATTAATGTGTATATTGTATTAATTAAATTGTATCTAAGGAGGCAAGTTGTTTACCAAAATAAGGTGAGATTCTATGTGGTCCAGAGGGAAGATAGCTATCTATTTCCCAGTAACTTTTATGGCCCAGAACGTAGACCTGATGTCGAGGGGTTCACATTAAAACGGACAGGTCATGTCGTTCCAGATTTATGAACAAATTTATTGACGCAATAACTGTAGCCCCCACAAGTTGGATCCTTGGGGCCAAAAAGGGGGATGTGAAGAGGACAGATAGAAGGAGGTGCCTTTAAGACAATGGTTTGAGAAAACTTCGAATAAGAAGTCTTATAGATAGAAGAGCATTCTGGAGTTGCTAGATTTTGAGCAAGGGACCAAAGCCCGGCTCCCATTATCCAGGAGAAGAGAAGAAATACACAGTGGACTGCTAGAGCGCTATAGATATAGTTCTAGTCACAGACAATTAGAAGATAGTATCTGTGATAATAATCTGTGGTTCTAGTGGAGTTCTTAGTTAGTTAGTTAGTTAGTTAGTTAGAGAGAGAGTGTGTGTTCTAGTGGAGTTCGAGGTAGCAAGTTCTGTAGAGATTGCACTATTGCACTAGTGATTGCTTCATTGCACTAGTGTTGTCAAGAGATCCCCTGGACCATTCTTAGTCTACATATCAGCAGTCTAATAGATGTTTTCAGGTAACAATTTCCTCATATTTGTTCCATTTTCTTAATTGTTCTATTTGTACAAGAGTACAATAAGGGTACTGCGTGCCCGATTGGAAGAGTAAACCAAAAATGGTCAATTATGATTAGATTAAGATTCATTAACTTCAAGGAAATTAATTGTATAAAATGTATTCCTTAATTCCCGCAGGGGCGAGAGAATTAAATTGTTTTAATGTGTAATTGTAAATATGTGGGAGTTTAATAAATGTTTTTTAATTATTAGTTTTTCCTTCTCATCATGAGTCAGAATTACTTATCTAATGTTTATATTTATCTTTCAGATTACGCTGGATTTAAATGATTGGGAATTTTATATAATTAAAGATTTGTTCTTATGGTACGGAAGTATTCTTTCGGGCGGTGCATTTTACGTAATAATGCATGCGTACGGGTCCATAGGCTCCAACTATTTACTAAAAATTCACAATGCAATCAGGTGGTTGGAGAAGACTTCCCGTCTTCATTTACGATAATATGTTACTATTATCAAAGGTTTTAGATAGGATCAAACGATCACTTTATGTTTTATTAATTATGACTATTACATACTATGAGCCTTCAAGTAATGAGTATTTATACTCAAAAGGGTGATTAGATTTAGACTTGTCTAATTCACCCTTGGAGTAAGTGGGTTTGCTTCCCCATTTGCCTCCATAAATCTCCCACAATAATTTCCCCCAGTGTATCGTTGTGATGGTTTATTAAAGGGTTAAGAGGCTACTTCAGTCAAATGAAAAGACCCGTTCGCTAATGCTAATCCCATGGAAGAAATTTATAACGATATTTCGGTTACATTTCAATATTTTTAAAGGATTTTTTTTGTGTGTGTGTATTGGATACCTGAGATCGATCTGTATGCAGGCCGTTTTTTACTTGTTCGATTTTGATTACAGATTTTTTTATGAGCATGCTTTCAGTTTCGAAACCGGTTCCGAAAATGAAAGCGTCCTCATTAAAAATAGCTGTAAACAAAAATCGAAAAATTAAAAAACGGCCTTTGTACAGATCGATCTCAGCTATCCAATGCAAAAAAAAAAAAAAAAAAAAAAATCATTTAAAAATATTGAAATGTAACCGAGATATCGTTATAAATTTCTTCCATAGGATTAGCATTAGCGAACGGGTCTTTTCACTTGACTGAAGTAGCCTCTTAAGGGCCAGTTGTTTACATGCGCCCAGATCCCCACAGCATTAACAGCTATGGTTTAAGGCGTAAAATGTGTTAAAAAATTATACTTATTGCTTACATAATAGTTTTATATATTTTTAAGTGAGGGAATCAGTCTTATTTTCAAGTAATAATTTTGGAAATAATTGTTTGATATCTGAAATATTAAAGTTAGTTTTTTATTATTATTTATCAAACATGTGTTTCCCTCAATACATTATGTAGCGTAATGAAGTATTTAAGTAAATTATTTAATCATATTTTATATTATTTTTAAAAAATCGAAACAAAAATCTCGAGAATCAGCTATTGTTGCATTTTCCTTTTTAAACGCTTCTTCAAAATTCCTTTTTTATATAAACGTAAACAAAAATTTTATTATCTATTCATTTTAAAGAACTTTCAAAAGAAGTTGACTAATGAAATAATATAATAATACGGTACATTGTCTAAGAGGTTGGCAATAGCCATTAAAATTAATTGCTTTTGATGTTTAAAAAAGAATGAATAATCATTAATCTTAAGTTTTGAAGTACGTCTGTAGAAAATTGTCTGCGATAAAAACTTTTCTAATTAACAAATTCCGAACTCTTTGGACTCATTATAGAAACAATTTGGAGTTGTAGTCAATAAATTCGGATGGATTTAAATTTATTGGATTATATATGAGGACGTGAGTTTCAAAACTCCCCTTATCCAAAATTTTAAAAAATTGTGTTTTTTCTATCAATCTATTCTTTTGATAAACCTGCACCGGAAAAACACTACAACCAGCAAAAAACCTTGTTTTATCCTATATTCCTGGCATTGTAAAATCTTGGTTTACAATGAAAACAGGAGTCGCGTCATATAGGGAAAATTTTATTGTTCCTACTACTATTTTGAAAATAATATGGTCATGGTAACTTTCTATAGCATATGTTAAATAAAATGATCACGAAGATTACTGATTAAGGGTTCTGGTAGGAACAAAGTTTTACATATATAATGCGACACCCCTGTGAAAAAAAAAAAAAAAAAAAAAAAAAAAAAAAAAAAAAAAAACGCAATCAAAGGTTTTTGGCGATATCGAAAAATTTTATTTTCTGGATAAGGCAAGTATTGAAAAGCACGTTCTCATATATATTTATATATATAATCTTTTTTTTTTTCTCTCTTAAAAATAAAACTTTTTTATGCACATACAGTGTCATTATTCAAAGAAACGGTAAAATATACCATTTGTAATTATAAACGTATTTTTTTCTTCCCTTAAAATTTTAGGAACTTAATATGATTAAAAAAACAAAAAACAAATAGAACTGTATATTTTTGTCCATATAAGAAAAATGAATTAAGAACACAATTGTAGTTTCAACGGCAATTAATTGTCAGTTCTCATTATGAGGTGGTTACATTAGCTTTATAATTATTTTTTATGCAGCGTGTTTCATAAAAGATGAGCAAACTTTTAAGAGGTAATACTACACATCCAAACAAACAGCTTTCATCAAAGAATGCATGGCCAGAAATAAAACGCAAAGGTGCTGGCGCATTTGGAAACTTAGTCCAGTGTTAACAGTGGGATACTTTTTAAAATTCAGATTTATCGATTGCCATCATTTTTTTGAAATAGCGAAATTCGCCTTATTTAATGACAGATTAAATAAGGGGAAAACAAGCCGGATTATCAATTTTAAAAAACTGATGGCAATCAAAAAATTTGAATTAAAAAAAAACTAGCTCACTCGCAACACTGACTTGGGCCATGCAAACATTAAAGCTCCATTCCTATTCGGAGCTATCGGGAGAAGAATGACACTAATAGCATGCAAATGTGATATGGGGGAAAAAAAGAACGCGTAGCAAAATTTCACTTCGATTAATACATAAAAGCTGCTGATCCGAGTGTGCAACTGCGAATCGCAGTAGAAACGTAACGGAAGATGTTGTCCTTCATCACTAATATGGAAACTGCTGACATGCATTTTACCTACAGAACTGCAAATGGAAATGGCTCAGAGATTCAACGATTGTACGGGGAGGGGTTTCCCACCTTGCTTTTGTCACTTATTCTTTCTTTGCTTGTTTTTGCCTCGCATAACAATATTACCAGTAGTCTACTGTTTTTAAATTCAGATTTCTTAATTAGCACCACTTTTTTTAAATTGTAAAATTTGCCTCATTTAATGACATATTAATTAAGGCAAGGGAAATTTTACCATTTCAAAAAAGTGGTGCCAATCAATAAATCTGAATTAACAAAAAGTAGCCCACTGGCATCACTTAATCTTTCCTTTGGCTCCATCTAGCAACCTTGGCGTTTTAATACCGAGCATACTTACTTTGATGAAAATTGTTTGTTTTGATATGTACTATCACCTCTGAAAGTTTTGCTCATCTTTTATGAAACACCCTGTATATTTGTTGCTGTAAGAATTTTCTGAAATCCTCTTTATGATTTCCTGTGTACATAAACAAATCAACCTTCTAGAACGTGATTTTCATATCGTGCGTGTAACTACTTTGTCCTACTAATTATCTGATGATGAAAGCTGTTAATTATTTGCTCTCGAAACTATAATTGTGCTCTTGTACCTTTCTAAGTACAATTGGGCTCATTTTTAACCCATTGTTTTAAATTTTTTATGTTTCAAATAAAATAAAATAAAAATTTAAACTTAATAAATAAAATAAAATAGATACTCTGAAGGAAGGAGCTACATTTACCACTAGAAGAATCAGGAATTTTATTCTAGTTTCATTATATATTTTACGCCAAAAGTTTTATTTAAAACTATTTAACATTTTTATTTAACTTACTTATGCGTGATTTATAATAAAAAATCTTCTATATATTACGTTGAGTAAAAAGTTTTCCGCCAACGAGAAATACCTTCACGCCAACAGCTGACATTTGTGCGGTTGTTAGTCTTTCCACAAACCAATTTTTTCATTCGAAACTCAATATAGTAACTACATGACTGTGTAATTTGTTTGTTAAAAATGTATTACCTTGTATTTCAAAAAAGTGTTTAAAATGGAGCTATCACGTCAGCAGATCAGAACGATTATGTACTATGAGTTCCGTAACAAACTCAGTGCGACTGAATGCTATAGAAAAATGTGTGAAAGTTTAGGTATCAATACTGTTTCTTATGATACAGTCAAAGTCTGGTTTCGGAAGTTTAAAGCTGGAAATTTAGACATTGAAGATTAACCATGTTCTGGCCACACTTTTGAAGTTGATTGTGAGCAGTTAAAGCAAATCATTGATTAAGACAGAAATGTTTCAACACGAACTATTGCGTTAGAGCTTAACGTTTACCAAAAAACAATAGTTAACGCTCTGAAACTCATAAATCTAACGTTTAAGTTCAACCGCTGGGTGCCTCACGAATTGACTGCTGAAAACAAGCGCATGAGAAAAGACTGTTGTTTGGTTCTTCTCAGAAATCAAAGGAAAGCGAACATTCTGGATAGAATTGTGACCTTTGATGAAAAAAATGGGTGCAATGCAGCAATACAAGCCTTAAAGGAAGGTGGTCAGCTTCTGGGGGATCAGCAGATTCAGTTGCAAGACGTGCCCTAACAAACAAGAAGGTGCTTCTCTGCATCTGGTGGGATTATTGCGGAATTCTGTACAAAGAGTACCTGGAAAGCGGACAGACTATCAACAGTGCAATATACAGCAACATGCTAATCAATGTTCGTGATGCCATTCGCGAAAAACTAAGAAACGAGTTCAGAAGGAAAGTGGTTCTCTTTCCCCAATTTAACACCCAGTCACATGTTAGAACTGGATTACCTAGATGCAGGGCAACTTCACATCCAGTTTATAGGTAAGCGTCTGAGATATTAGGGAGCCATAATAAAAATATAAAGTTTAAAAGTAGTTAAAAATAAATAAATAAAAATAATAAAATTATTAAAACTGAAATAAATAATTATTTTAAGGTGAAAGTTAAGGTTAAAAAAAAATAAAATATAGAAATGTAAAATTTAATGAAGAAAGAAAAATAAATAAAAAAGAAAGAAAATATTCCATTAGTTCCTAGCAAGACGAAAAATTTACTGAGGCAAAAAAGCCCAAGACTATAAGAGAAATGTCACTAACGTTGCAGACTAACAGTTTTTTTTAATATAAGATATACAGGACAGAAGACAAACAACAAAAAATAAATGAAAGTTTAATATGAGATAGAAACAACTCAGGTTTCTTCCTCAACCATCAAAGCAAATCTAGGGCGTTTTCTGTTGGTAGGGTCGGAGACCTCGTAATCTGGTAGTTCTGAAATAATTTCATTTGGGATATTGTTGACATTGTTGTAAAATTTTTTAGTAAGCTCATATATTCTTTTAGGTAGCTTTCATTACAAAAAGTCCTTCCGGCCAGTGCCGGGAGGAAGAGGTAGCTTTCATATTCCTTATTTTAAAAAAGCCAACTTATATTATTCAAACACACGAAGTTCAATTTAGTGGAAACCGAATATAGGAGATTCAATACTAATTTTTATCAATACTAAATCATTATGAATGAGAATTTCGCGAAATTAGTCAGCTTTATCCAAGCTGCTTTTATTTAAAATAACTTATATTTGGCTGCCAAATTCGGCGATTTCTTAAAGTGCCTGCCATTTTAAGACAACACGGTGGATGAGGCTAACCAGTGAACTTGGTCGAGACCTTAGTAATTGCTGTGCACATGCTCACTCACATCGGAATCGGTTGATATATACGAGTGTTGTCGCAGGCAAAAAATAAGATTTTTCAAAATGTCACCCACATTAGAAATTGAAACTGCTATATCTGAGCCATTTTTTAAGATAACGACAAACAAAAAATGCTCTTGAACCCTTATATCAAGGTCAAATACTTAAGAAAGAAACCTTTTTCAATTTCTAATTTTTTTGCACCTCACTTTAAATATAATTTTTTTTAATTTAATGGCCGCCATTTTGAAACAAGATGGCTGATGAAGCTGGCCAACGAACTTGGTCGAGATATTGATGCATACTATCCACATGCCTTCTTCCATCGAAATAAGCGAATACGTGTGTTATCGCGTAAAAAATGCAAGATCGTTTCAAAGTGTTAGCCATGCTAGAAATTCAAAGTGCTATAATTCAACTATTTTTTAAGATATAAACAAAAGAACAAATTTTCAGAAACAAAAAGTGCTCCAGAATCTTTCTATCAAGGCCAAACACATAAAAAAAATATTTTTCATTTTCCAATTTTTTAATACCTCATTTTAAATTTTAAATTTAATTTATTTTTAAGTGGCAACCCTTTTGAAACAAGATGGCGAATGAAGCTGGCCAACGAACTCGGTCGAGACATTGGTATGTACTATGTACAGACCAAGTTACATCCAAATCGGTTCATAAATACGCCTGTTATCGCGTGACAAAAATCAGGTCGTTTTAAAATGTCAGCCACAATAGAAATTCAAAATGCTATAACTCAGCCATTTTTTTAGATATAGACAAAAGAAAACCTGTTCCGGAATCTTTGTGTTAAGGTCAAACACATACAAAAAAAATCTTTTTCATTTTCCAATTTTTTTGTATCTCATTTTAAATTTTAAATATTTTAAATTTTTTTAAATGGCCGCCATTTTGAAACAATATGGCGGATGAAGCTGGCCAACGAACTCGTTCGAGATATTTGTATGTACTATGTACACACCGAGGTACATGGAAATCGGTTCATAAATACGTCTGTTATCACGTGACAAATATCAGGACGTTTCAAAATGTCAGCCACGCTAGAAATTCAAAATGCTATAACTCAGCCATTTTTTAAGATATAGACGAAACAAAAACTGCTCCCAAATCTTTTTATCAAGGTCAAACACATAAGAAAAAAATATTTTTTCAATTTACAATTTTTTGGTACCACATTTCAAATTTAAATTTTTCTTAAAAATTTAAATGGCCGCCATTTTAAAACAAGATGGCGGATGAAGCTGGCCAACGAACTCGGTCGAGACATTGGTACGTACTATGGATAAACTAAGTTACATCCAAATCGGTTCATAAATACTCCTTTTATCGCGTGACAAAATTCAGGTCGTTTCAAAATGTCAGCCACGCTAGAAATTCAAAATGCTATAACTCAGCCATTTTTTAAGGTATAGACGAAACAAAAACTGCCCCGGAGTCTTTGTATAAAGGTCAATTACATAAGAAAAAAATATTTTTCCATTTTTAATTTTTTGGTACCACATTTCAAATTTTAAATTTTAAATTTTTTTAAATGGCCGCCATTTTGAAACAAAATGGCGGATGAAGCTGGCCAACAAACTCGGTTGAGATATTGGTGCGTACTATGTACACACCAAATTACATCCAAATCGGTTCATAAATACGAGAGTTACAGTGTGACATAGGTCATATATATATATATATATATATATATATATATATATCAATTTTGAACGGAGGGAGGTTTCGGGGTCTGGGGTCATGATCGATGAAAATATACCAAAATTTTTTGAAATCGCTTTCCTCCGAACGGCTGCAATAGGTAGCTTTTTGTAATGAAAGCTACCTAAAAGCTACCTATTGCAGCCGTTCGGAGGAAAGCGATTTCAAAAAATTTTGTATATTTTCATCGATCATGACCCCCAGACCCCGAAACCACCCTCCGTTCAAAATTGATATATATATATATATATACAGTGGCGGTCAAAAGTTTCCGGCCAGTTAGTTTTTTTTATTTGTTTGACAGAACGTTTTAGCGAAGAAAAAGTTCAATTGCCCCAAAAGTTAGGAATAAGCAAATTACCTCTGACCACATGATCATTTTGATTGGTTACTTAAGATACTTGATGCAAAGGGGAGGAATTCAAAATTCACGCGTGCAAAAGTTTCCGGCCATTCGTCATTCATTAGTTTTTGCTATTGCTAAAGTGTTGTTTTGGCCACGTGTGTTAATTAATCAAGGTGAATAATGTATTTGAAATTCAAAAATGGAAAGTTTAACAATTTATTGTTCCTAAATGAGGGATTTGTTTGTCGCTAAAGGAACAATCCTTTCGTGAGATTGCGGCAAATTTGTCGATCGGAAAATTTGCTGTAAACGATATTTTTAAAAAATATAAAGATGGTCATGGCCTTCGGAACTTGCCACGGTCCGGGGAACCCCGGAAAACGACTATTCTTGTGGACAGAATTATCAGAAGAAAAGCAGTTGATGACCCGCGTAAAAATGCCGTTGCAATTCCACGCTATTTATGGTGTTAAAAGCGATTTATGGTGTTATGGTTATTGCTGAAACAAGTCTATCTACAGTGTCAAGACGCTTATGTGACGTAGAACTTTATGGAATAGTCGGTGTTAAAAAACTTTTCATAAGTAAAAAAATTCAGAGGGCCCGACTGGCGTTTGCCAAGGAATACAAAGACTGGACAAGGGAAAACTGGAAAAAAGTACTATTTTCAGATGAATCGACATTCAGTCTTTTTCTGAGTGATAAAAACCATTACAATCGACGACCTAAAACAAAAGTTAAGGTGCGAGATATATTATTCCTACAATGAAGCACGGCGGAGGACACGTTATGCTGTGGGAAGCATTTTCTGGAAAATGCGCCTGTCCGTTATTTGAAATCCGCGGCCAGATGAATAGTGCAATGCATAAGGATATCTTGCAATATCATTTGCTGCCTTATTGGAGGAAAAATTGTGGTCGCAACTATTTTTTTCATCATGATAACGACCAAAAGCATACATCCTAGCTCGTCAAGCAGTGGCTTTCACACAAAAAAACTTCGCTTTTGAAATGGACAGCCTAATCATCCGATCTGAATATAATAGAAAATCTTTGGAACTAACTTGAAAACGTGTGTGGAATTATAAATATTCCAATTTAGCAGCATTTTCACAAAAATTGTAAGAACCGTGGACAAAACATTGATGATCTACAACTGTTCATTGAATCGATGCCACGTTGCTGCGCCGCAGTACTTATTGCTAAATGTATGAATACAAAATACTAATTGTAAATGTTTTTGATCACTGTTATTTTCTTTTATAACACGATTTTTTTCCAACTTTGCCAAGGTGGCCGGAAACTTTTGAGAACATGCGTTTTCTTTTGCAATTAATTTTGTCAATTAAATTTATTAATATTTAATTTTTATTCCATAAATAAGTTCTTAACTGTTATGTCAATAAAGTGTATAAGTATCACTTTGAGATTCCACTTCATATGGGTATACTTACAAATTAACCAAAAAATTTAGTCTGGCCGGAAACGTTTGACCGCCACTGTATATATATCTGACCTTTGTCACACTGTAACTCTCATATTTATGAACCGATTTCGATGTAATTCGGTGTGTACATAGTACATACCAATGTCTCGACCGAGTTCGTTGGCAAGCTTCATCCGTCGTTTTGTTTCCAAATGCGGCCATTTAAAATTTTTAAAAAAATTTAAAATTTGAAATGTGGTACTAAAAATTTGAAAATGGAAAAATAATTTTTTCTTATATATTTGAACTTTATACAAAGATTCCGCAGCAGTTTTTGTTTCGTCTATATCTTAAAAAATGGCTGAGTTATAGCATTTTGAATTTCTAGCGTGACTGACATTTTGAAACGTCCTGAATTTTGTCACGCGATAAAAGGCGTATTTATGAACCGATTTGGATGTAACTTCGTTTATACATAGTACATACCAATGTCTCAACCGAGTTCGTTGGCCAGCTTCATCCGCTATCTTGTTTAAAAATGGCGGCCATTTAAATTTTTAAGAAAAATTTAAATTTGAAATGTGGTACCAAAAAATTGAAAATTGAAAAAATATTTTTTTCTTATGTGTTTGACCTTGATAAAAAGATTCGGGAGCAGTTTTTGTTTCGTCTATATCTTAAAAAATGGCTGAGTTATAGCATTTTGAATTTCTAGCGTGGCTGACATTTTGAAACGTCCTGATTTTTGTCACCTGGTAACAGGCGTATTTATGAACCGATTTGAATGTACCTTGGTGTCAGGCCCGTAACCAGATGGGGGCAGAGGGGGCTGAGCCCCCCCTAGCTCCCTCCTGAGCCCCCTCTAGACATTTCACTTTTTTTCAATAAAATGTACATTTTAACTAATACTAATATGAAGGAAAAAACTATATCTGCAAGAAAACCATTTACATCTTTCAGTTGCCTGAAATGGAGCGGAAAATGCCAATTATTTTACAGTCAGAAGCATATTACGGTACAATTCTCAATATGCAAGCGAAATGCGATAGTAGGAAAATTTCCTTCTTCTCAAAAAATTAACTCCAGATGTACAGTCGTGGAAAAAAAAAAGTAAACACCCCCTACTAACTCCTCAACAAATTATCGTAGACGAAAGTTACTGGTACCGGACGATTGGAAATAAAGTCTACTTTTAAATGGTGTGTATAAAATTTGCTTAGGGGGCCATATACATATTAAAACGATTCCAAACTTCATTTTTTTTTAATGGCAGTACCCAAATTTAACGATATATTTCAAATCTTCGGTTCAAAATATGCCTAGAAACCAAATTTCAAGTCATTCATATGATAAGTTTTTGAGTCATAGACATTCAAAATTTAGTACTTCTAATGTTAAATTACATTTTCATTTTTTTTATTTATATCTCCTGAAATTATGTTCCTAATGAGCTAATTTTTTGTGTAGCAATAATACTAATATACCCAAACATAAATACGTTGAATTTGCAATTTTTGTAATTTTATGATATGAATTATGAAATTAATATTCGAAAAAATTATGAATTGCAACCTACAATTTTTTTGATGGATTTAGATTTATTAAGTCCTGCTTTATGGAAATCCCAAATTTCACATTTTTCTTCCAAGTAGTTTTCAAATTATGCTTAAAAAGCGGCAAAATGATGGTTTAAGGGGCCGTCTATGATAGCAGTGAGTAAATTTTTGAAATTTATTCTGCTATCCTGTAATCAAACAGGTTTCATTGAGGCTTAAACGTGCCTTGATCAAGAAGGTGGCTCTCTCGGTTAACAATCGAGTTCAGAACTTCAATTTGGATACAACCCTTAAAATACGCTCGTTTTAAAATAATTAATTTCTCGGAAACTTATGGCAGGAATTGCCTAAAAATTTGTTTATAGGTTAATTGAAAGGTGTAGAGTTCATTTATGCTGTCAGAATTGTGTACTTGTATTGAAAAAAAAACAAAGTTATGGTTCGTTTTAATATGTAGATGGCCCTTAAGCAAATTTTATATACATCATTTAAAAGTAGACTTTATTTCCAATCGTTCGGTACCAGTAACTTTCTTCTACGATAATTTGTTGAGAAGTTAGTAAAGGGTGTTTACTTTTTTTTTTTCCACGGCTGTACATCATATGTTTTGGTACATAGTAAATGGTCGAGGACAATCTATACTCGATAATCGCCGCAGGGTGGAACGGAAATAGACATGTGTTATTCATCCTAATAGGTAATTAGTGAGCAATGGCTAAACGTCTTCAAGATAATCAATAAAAGCATGTTTCTAAATTTCAACGGCGAGCCTGTATACAGCATGTGTTTAGCAAAGAAAGGAGAAAGCTAAAAAAGATTGTCAATTTATACAAATCAAATAAGAAAAATCTTTGTTTGAACGACATTAATTGTTTCATGTCATGGGTGTCGGCAGAGATTTAAATGAAACGTGGTTGGAGCATGTTTTTTGAATTTTTATCTGTGTTTTCTCCTTGTGTTTCATGACTTTGAAAAACAACTTTTTTCAGTTTGTCTTAGGTTAAGTTTTTTATTTAGCTATTTTTTTTAATGTTTGCAATTATTTTTCTTTTTCTTTTTTTTTTTTTTTTTTTGGACAATGGAATAAAATTTGCAGCTATGCAGTGTTGCCAGATGGGCTACTTTTTTTAAATTCAGATTCTTGATTAGCACCACTTTTTTGAAACGGTAAAATGCGCCATATTTAATGACATATTAATTAAGGCGAAAGCAAAGGTAATTTTACCGTTTCAAAAAAGTGGTGGCGATCGAGAAATCTGAATTAAAAAAAAGTAGCCCACTGGCAACACTGCAGCTATGGTTATTCAGACTCTAAGAATTTAACTGCGCTTTACATTTTACCAGGCTGTTTTCATGTGTAAGCCAGCTACTTTCTGAAAAATTTTTATTGATAAAGACATAATATTTGCATGTAATCGGGATGTAAGGAATCGAACAGCGTTTTACGTTTTTGTATAGCAATAAACAATCTATCTAAAAATGACGGTAAATTCGACGCTTTAGACTGATTTTCATGACATGACAACCACGGAATAGTGGTCAATCTGGTAGCAATTGGCTATAACTCTTGCAAGTATCTTGGATGAGTTCGTTAGTCAAGTATGTACAGTACATGTTATTGTTTGTTTACAGAAAAACACAAAAGCAAACATGCAAAGCTTGTCAACACAATAATGGCCGAAATATCGTACCAAATTCAAACCTAATTGGAACAGTGTATTGATCTTGCTAGTATCTTGGATGAATTCGTTAATCAAGTATTGTTTTGCCACACCTAAGTGGTCACCTAATGAAAAAACTGGTCGTGTTCAAAACAAAGGCTACACTACTCTCAGATCCAAAAGAGCTATTTTCAGACGCATTTCTGAATTTATTTTTGTTCGTAAATGCATAAAATTATCGGATATTCTTATTCCTAAACTATGTCATCGAATGGAGTTTTCCATTTTTTGCTAAAGACAGAAGACCTTTCAGAAAATACTGTCAAAATGGGCATTTTGAACCGAATTTTCGAAGCGAAAGCGCGAGAAAGGAGAAAACTTGTCACGTGATGAGAATTTGAAAATATATGCTAACCAGTCTGCAATGCATGGTTTTCCTTTATTAAAATCTGAATGGAGTTACTTTTTTATGAAATTTCGATTTCAATTTACGTTTTGCATTTTAAATACAGTAAAACCCTGCTAAGATAAAATCCAACGGAATGAGAAAAAATTCTATTTTAGATAGGTTTTCATCTTAGTAGGCACACACCCCTAATTGTTTTGTACTTCTTTCCTCGGATTACGAATTTTTTTCCAGTTTAAGAATTTCGTTATGCAAATATTCCGTTATAAACAGGTTACATTACAGATAAGTTCTTTTAAGGTCAGTGCTAAAAGAAAAAGTGCTCCTTATTCTACATAAGCAATAAAAATGTCAACTTGGCCTTTCTGTTCCAACCATTCTGTGGTCATCACCAAAAAAAGGAGTCTCAGCAATGGATAGAGACAGAGACGCATTCGTCGGAAAGATTTCGGATCCGATTCAGGTCCCACAAAGGTAATAAAACATGAAAAGCACTATTTAACCGCGACAAAGACATCGCCATTTGTAGGCAGTGTTCGTTAACAGCGGAAGCTTTTAAGCGGTCAGGCGGTGCTTTTCATGTTTTATTACTTTCGTAATATGTAGTACGATCCGGAAATCAGTCCGACAAAATCCATCTCCACCTCTTTCCATTGTTGAGACTCCCCTTTCTTTTGTTGACCGCAGAACAGTTGGAAAAGAAAGGTCAGTTGACATTTTTATGGCTTTCGTATGAGGTTTTAGAAAAAAAAAGCAAATAAACACTGCTTATAGAGAGATCCTTTTTAACAGGTTTAGTTGTATTTAGATTGCATAAGACATATGGATTGTTAAAAGATGTTAGCCTAGCCCCACAAAAATTTTACAGAGCCCCCCCTGGCATTACTAGCTGGTTACGGCCCTGCTTGGTGTGTACATAGTATATACAAATAACTCGACCGAGTTCGTTGGCCAGCTTCATCCACCATCTTGTTTCAAAATGGCGGCCATTTAATTAAAATTAAAAAATTTAAAATTTAAAATGAGATACCAAAAAATTAGAAAATGAAAAAGATTTTTTTTCGTATGTGTTTGACCTTAATACAAAGATTCCGGAACAGTTTTTGTTTCGTCTATATCTAAAATAAAATAATCTTTTCAAAAAAAAAATATTAACCGACTTCAAAAAAGCACTAAAAAGAATGAAATAATTTTTTTAACTTCTCTAATGACGTAACGTTATCCATTAACTGCACATCGGACATCATGTATCGGCATAAAAACGCTAAATTTAATATATAGAATTTAATATCTACCAAACATGGATTTTCTAGAGAATATTTTTTACAAAAGATTAATTTACATATTTATGATTTAATTTACGAATATATACATATAAAAAGTAATCAATTACTTTTTGAAGTTGGTGCCAACCTATCTTAAGTATAGTAAAATTGTGAATATATTGTAGCTATTATCATGAATAAAGTGATGATGGAAAATATTATACAAAATTTTAAAAAATGCTTTATTACTTCAGCAAATTATTTGTTTAATCATTATCGATTGTGAAAGTTTGACACCAACTTCAAAAAGTAATTGATTACTTTTTATATGTATATATTCGTAAATTAAATCATAAATATGTAAATTAATCTTTTGTAAAAAATATTCTCTAGAAAATCCATGTTTGGTAGATATTAAATTCTATATATTAAATTTAGCGTTTTTATGCCGATACATGATGTCCGATGTGCAGTTAATGGATAACGTTACGTCATTAGAGAAGTTAAAAAAAATTATTTCATTCTTTTTAGTGCTTTTTTGAAGTCGGTTAATATTTTTTTTTTTTTTGAAAAGATTATTTTATTTCCTACTTTTTAGTTATTCATACCGTAACACATAATTATCCGGATTTCCACATGTGCTGAATAAGTAAATTCTTTGTCGAATAAATTATAATTTACAAAAATTATTTATTAAACAAATAGTTTTTTATAAATTCTTTATAATTTCATTAGAAGTATTGATTTTATTATCATTTAATATTTATGATATAATATTTATGTATTCACAACAGTCTACATTCATTAATTTATTGATCACATACACCTGACTTGTGTGCTTGACATAAGGGGCCCGCTTATAAGTCATCGTTAATATACAAGGACAAAATAGCACAAGGACTTTGAGCTTTGAAAGGGGGGGGGGGTCTAGATAGCACAATGAATTTTACAACACCGGAGAATTTCATCTGGGAACTCCACAAAGAGTGTGCAACGGAGCCAGCGGGAGTTGAACCCGCAGCCCAACTACGCTCTCAAGCGATTAGTGGTGTGGTGCCTTAACCATTCAGCCACAGTCTACATTCAAGAATTATTTTTTGTAAGACTCCGTTATCAGGAAGCAAAAGGCAGACTATGTAGTAATATTTGTATTGACTCTTCAAGTATATTGACCAGGACCCAGATAAATTTTTCGCTGTTAGCGAAATGAAATTAACCAATCAGAAGCTTGCCTTTCTTAACTTATAATTTTTATAGAGTGTGTCCTTTTAAATTTCAAAAATTCTTCTATAAAATAAAACAAAATTTTCTGTACTAAAATACTGGCATCCAAAAAGTTGTGTGGACGTGGCAGGTTTCAAAATGTGGTCCAGGGCCTATCGTGTCTGATTGGTCAAGGCATCACGCCGCTAATCACTTGAGAGCGTAGGTGGCTGCGGGTTCGAATCTCGCTGTCTCCGTTGCTCACTCTTTGTAAAGCTCCCGGATGTAATTCTGAGCTGCTGTAAATTTCCTTGTGCTATCTCCTTCCTGAATATTGACGATGACTTATAAGCGGGCTTGACTCCAAGCACACAGGTCAGATATATGTATTCAATAAACCAATCATGTGGTCCATAATTCTACATTATGGAGGATATTCCATCTACATCTTGATCACGTGGTCAAGGTAAAAACTTCTATCGTAAAGAAGGGAAGGCTTCGTAGGTGTGTAATGTAAATCCCCGATAGCCAATGAAACAGTTCAAGAGGCAAAGCAGTAGTATCTTCCCTTCTTATCAGTTAGAAGTTTCTTGGGTAAATTACCGGTATCACGTGACTTTTTTCAGCCTCGAACCCATATTTGGAATATCCTCCATTACCGGTATCACGCGACTTTTTTCAGCCTCGAACCCATATTTGGAATATCCTCCATTCTTTTCCGACAATCTCCATCAATGGAGGATATTCCAAATATGGTTTCGAGGCTGAAAAAGGTCACGTGAAACCGGTTATTTACCCAAGGAACTTCTAACTGATAAGAAGGGAAGCTACAACTGCTTTGCCTCATAAATTGTTTCATTGAATAGCAGATATTTACATTACACGTCTACGGAGCCTTTCCTTCTTCACGCTAGAAGTTTTTACCTTGACCATGTGATCAAAACGGAGATGGAATATCCTCCATTGTTTCCTCATGTAAGATGCCTCTATTTGAGAGTGGGGACATACAATGCTCAGACTCTGTTTATACATACGTGTTTGGCAAAACACTACGGCAAAACTAGACATTTTCTGTCCCAGAACTTGGCGATACTCGCTTGGCCAAGTTTGATTATACGAGTGGCGGACAATTTAACAAGCATTAGTTTGGCAACAATGGCAAGCTCTTCAAGATTCATGGCAATAGCTTTTGTCCAGAATCTATCAATCAATAATTTTTTTCCATTTGTCACCATTCTCATACCAATACTCCCCATCCTTAGGCAGTAAAGGCATCAGAAATGAGCGTCAATGATTAGGTGTTTAGTCTGAATCTGATAACCGAAGACAGTGCTGCTACACTGTTAAAAATATCGTGAAAAACTACCTCTGTTTTTAAAGGCTATCTATTTTCTAACCAATGAGAACACGCCATAATCCTTTATGAAGCGTTCTCATTCGTCAGAAAATAGATAGCCTTTAAAAACAGAGGTAATTTTTCACGATATTTTTAACAGTGTACACATAAGAAGGCACTTTTATGTGTACTGCACGCGATTTTGGAATCTTCCCTCGATTCACGCATTTGGCGAAGCAAGCTTGGCGTGGTCAATGGCGCGGTTGAAAAACCGGTACTCTGGGTTGCTGTAAACGATACGTTCCCCGCCCGCTAGAAAATATATTGCCATGTGGTTTTGCGTGGGTATTTTTGTTAGGGATTTGATGCAGTAAGTCTTTTTTTTCTTCTTCTTTTTAGTGTGTAAAACATATCTATATCATATTTTTCTTGTTGCGAAGGTTTAATTTGTTGTTTTAATATAATTATATTACATGTTGCTATATCGTGCTACAGTTATATACACAACACCTTTTGGTCATTGCTTATCATGAAGTACTTAATTTAGTGTTAATTTTCCTTCTCCTTTTTACCAGGAAAAGCGGGATCTATTTTTTAAAAATAAAGGTGGCTTACAGTTAATTTGCATTAATTTATTTTTAATGCATTCATAAATGTTCTTGGTTAAATAACTAAATGTTTATTACGGCAAGAGTAAATTCATGCAGTTTTTTTTGTTACGCATTAGTTTTAATGTGTTTGTTTTCCAATTTTAAAAGCCTTTTTAAATATTTTTCAAGCGCATCTCAAAAGAAATTATATTAAGGAAATTTCCAATATACCTTAGCCACTCTTAAAAAAAGCCAAACAGCTTGAGATAATTATAAATAATTAAGAATAATAAAACAGCTTGTATATAAATATACTATAATACTTTTTCCACCTCTGATTCAGTAACTGATGATTGCTTAGAAGATTTAATGAGCCTAGTATAATTTTTTTCATTTATGAAATGATATTCTGCTTTACCAACACATTTTTTTACCCCAGTATCTAATAAACTAATCAAAATGACCATTTTGATTTTTTTTTTTTTAATCTGAATCTTAAAGTGGCTGGTCACTCAGCTTTGGAATTCTCCTCCGTAATTTAAGTCTGTGGACTTTTGATGCATTCATATATTTAAATTATTTTCTCCGGGATATTCCTATTTTTAACATCTTTTTTTTTTCTTAGTTTTCAAAATATTTCTAAAATCTATGCTGAATTTAATATTTTATGTGTTAAAAGCGGCAAACTGTGAGTAAAATTTTAACACTTCATATAAAATTAAGCCTATACTTTAGAAATATTTTGAGAGCTAAGGAAAAAAGAGTCTTCTTAGGAAAGGTACGCTAAAATAGAAGTTAAAAATATTAATTTCCCGAGGAGATATTTTAAATAGACGAATGTATCAAATGCCCATAGACTTTACATTAGGGAGGGGAAATTGGAAGCTGAGTGACCAACCCCCTTAACTGAAAATTTTATTCTTTACATTGTAAATGATATGTATGTGGTTATTAAAAATATACACCTAAACTTTGCAGTACATGCTGTGTCACTTATCGAAATTTCACACTTCCAATGATGTTATCACATTTATACAAAACTAATCTGATAAAAATCTTCAATATTGTGAAAGCTGTGAACGAAAGGTTGAATTCAGCGAGGTACACTATCTTATTCTTGAAATAAATATATTGTGGTCTGGTTTTATGTACAAAAAATTTTTCAGGAGTAGTTATGCTTGAAAGTTTGTTCCATTAATTTAGAAACATCCTGCATATTAGGGGGCACAACCTTTTATAAGAGAAGATTCAGTTATATAAATGTTTAGGTTTTCAAGGGCCAAAGTCTGTACCCCAGAAATTTTTTTATTTTGGGAGTGGGAGATCTGTGGCCATGGCTTATAATCTTGAGAAAACAGATTTCGTAAAGGGGGAGGGGTGTGGCAGTTTTACCTTTTATCCAGTGTACAGTTCCAATTCTGTTGGCAAGACAACATCAACAATGTAATTTGTGTCTATAACACATATAATTAAGGTTTTTTTTTTTTTTTTTTTTTTTAAGTGGAAATATTCATTGACATTATTTGAAGGGGTAAAATGATATTTTTAAAAGTACAAAAACAAAATGGTCATTGACTAAAAAAAATTTCATGAATGAAGTTGAGAGGGTGGGGGTGAGTATTAAACATTGAAAGTCAAGGAGAATTTTTTCTTTGTGAAATTCGAAATTGTTGATGATGAAAATTTATGTAGCTATTTCCCTTAAACATCAGATTTTATTATATATAAACTATAAAAAAATTTGTGAAAAATAACTGCATTATTGTACAAGAAAAAATTAGCACTCGCCAATCAGCGAGTAATACTGAAAATTTAGAGATTGACTTTATTGCCACACTGTGCAAATTTAAGTTGCCACTTGACACTCGTCAATTGTGATAATAGATTCCACTAGGTAAAAATGAAATATCCATGATGTGAAATCATTTTTTAAATTAAAGTATATTCTAATTTCAAAAATCCATTTTTCGTTTATATAACATATCAGCATATCTTTAAATACAATATCAGCATATCTTTAAATATAGTTTATCACTTATATTATAATTTGACTGCAGTAAATGCCAGTTTTTTATGTCGAGAGTAATCTTGTCAAAGGGTAAATAAAGGATGTTAGTAAGTCATGATTTTAAGGCTCCCGTCCCACAAAGATACTTGCTAGCTAATGTTAAACCTATGGGAAGGTTCTTTTCTAATATCTCATTTACATTTAAATAATTTTAATTGGATAGCTGGGATTGATCGCTACATTTGCCCTTTTTTACTTTTTTTTTTTTTTTTTTTTTGGCTGCATACATTTTTAAATGCTATTTTCACTTTTGGAATCCTTTCCAAAAGTAAAAGTGTCATCATAAAAATGCACTCAAAGTAAAATAAGGGCTAATGTAGGGATTAACCTCAGCTATCCAATGGAAACAAAATTATTTTAAAATATTGAAATGCAAATGAGATATTGGAAAAGAACCTTCTCGTAGATTTTAGCTCGTGAATGTCTTTGCCTGATGCAATGAAAGATATAACAGTAACGAAAAGCACTTTTTTTAATCAAACATTTGTAAATTTGTTACTGGCCAGTGCATAAAAAATCTGGCTAATGAAAAAGAAATCATGTACTGGCCAGTGAGTAAAAAAGTTAATTTTGACTTATACATTCTTGATTGATGGTGATTTTACGAAAAAAAAAAAAAAAATAGACTAGTTACATTATAAAATACGTTCACATTATTTTTTAAATGTAACTGTTTATATTATAAGCCTGAAAGTATAGTTTTATGCTGCAGTTTTGTTTTGTTGCTTTGAGAAAAGAATAATAATAATGCAAAATATTAATAATGTTTCATTCTATTCGATTATGTTTATGATTGATAATTGAAAAGAAAGCTAATCATTTATTCATAAAGTTTTCCTTACCTAGACAACCTATTTCATTCATAAATTTCAATGTTTGTTTATTAACATATAAACTGACCATGTGTATGAATATATTTTTCTCACTGTACCATAAGTTTTATATTCTAATTTATTAAATTAAATTTATTTTTAGTTAGCTGAAATCCAGGAAATAGTTTGAGTATATAAATAAAATATAACACTAGTTACAAATAAAATAGGCTAACATTATTTTAAAAATGTAACTTTTTATGTAAGCCTAAAAGTGCCATTATTTTATGCTGCAGTTTTGTTGTTTTGAAAAATTGATTAAAAGTTTAACAAAATATTAATCTTTATTAAATGTTTCATTCTATTTGATTGATAAATGAAGAAAGTTATTTATTTAGAAGTAAATAGTTTTTCTTACCTACACAATCAACATTTTTCACAAATTTCAATGTTTACCATTAGCGTAAAACTGACCATGTGTACATATATTTTTCTCACCATAAGTTAAATGTACACTATTCTAATTTATTAAATTTATTTTTAGTCAGCTTTATGTCAAGGAAATAATTTTTGAGTAATAAATAAATAAAATATCAAACTAGTTACATTATAAAGTAGGCTAACATTATTTTAAAAATGTAACTTTTTATATGATAAGCCTAAAAGTGCCATTATTTTATCTTTGTTTTGAAAAATAGATTAAAAGTTCAACAAAATATTAATCTTTATTAAATGTTTCATTCTATTTGATTGATATAAATGAATAAAGTTATTTATATACAAGTAAATAGTTTTTCTTACCTACACAATCAACCTATTTCATTCATAAATTTCAACATGTTTGTTTACCATTAGCATAGCATATAAACTGATCATGTGTATGAATAAATTTTTCTCACTGCATCTACCATAAGTTAAATCTACACTATTCCAATTTATTAAATTAAATTTATTTTTAGTCAGCTTATGCCAAAGAAATAGTTTAAATAATAATTAAATAAAATATCAGACTAGTTACATTCTAAAATAGGCTATCTTAAAAATACCTTTTTTATATGATAAGCCTAAAAGTATCATTATTTTATCTTGTTTTGAAAAAAGAATAACAAAATTGTCAAATATTAATCTTTATTAAATGCTTCATTCTATTTGATAAATGAGTAGAAAGTTATTTATTTACAGTAAATAAAGTTTTTCTTACCAACAAACAAGCTACTTCATTCATAAATTTCAATATATATGTTTGCCCTTATCCTTATATAAACAGACCATGTGTATGAATGATTTTTTCTCACTGTATCCTGTACCACAAATTAAATCTAGAATGTTCTAATTATTTACTATATTATTAATCAGCTTATGTTAAGGAAATAGTTGTAGAGTAACAAACAAATTAAATATCAGACTATTTACATTAGGAAATAGGTAAAGATGTTATTAAATGGTAATGTATTCCCTTTTTATATGATAATCCTAAAAATGTGACTATTTTATCCTTTTTTTTTTTTCTTGATTAAAGAAAAATGTTAATTATAGTATAGAAATACAAACTATAAATGATTCATTCTATTTGATTGCTAAATGAGAAGAAAATTACCAGTTATTTACAGTAAATTAAACTTTTCTTACCTTCACTAACATGCTATTTCATTCATAAGTTTCAATATGTTTGTTTACCATTATACGAACCATGGATTATTGAAAAACCCCGGTTTATTAATGCATTTGAGCACACAGGCGCTAATAACCGGGCAGGGAAATTCTTTTTGGCTTTTTTCTTTTCTAAACTAAAACTGATCACCCAATTTTTTGCTACTAAAATGCTCAAATGTATTTATTTTGGAAAGTATCTTGGCAAATGCGAAGAAGTGGGTTTCAGTGTTGTGGAAATGATGCTTGCAACTAAAAACGATAGACTGCGGCATCGAGGGTTGTGCATTCATATATTTCAGAAATTACTAACAGGACTACTAATACAAATTATCTAATAACACAACTTCGAGAAATCTATACCTGGTGGGGTGACGTAATGACCCCACAAACCAAACAGGACGACTATGTTATCCTAGCTGAATTGACTAAAAGATGGCATGGGGAGTTTAAATTAAAAAATTTGTTAACTAAAGTATTCCAGGCTTATCAAATTGGGGAACCCAAAAAAAGATGGGTCGCGCTTCAGGGTCCAGAAAATTCGGGTAAAACAACTTTTGCTTCGGCTATAGTAGAACTTTTTAACGGGATTCCTATAAATGTTAATACAAATGAAGATAATAGATTAACATTTCAGCTGGGACAGACTATCGGTCAACGGTTTGTGCATCTAGACGATGTTACCTCCACGGGTTTTTGTAATATAGATAGATGTATGAGAGAAATGCTGGATGGTGATCACTGCGTTTCTCTCGGGGGTGGGGGGTGAACTATTGGGATTAAAATTTGATATCGGAGATTAGCTATCTTAGAGATTTATTTAAGGATGAGCTCGCGGCCAGTTTGAAAAGTAAGTATATTTATTTTTAATAGTATAACTTTTTATATTATTTTACTTAATTTTTTTTCTATTTCTAGGATTTCAGAAAAAACATCGGAACTGTACAGTGTGCCAAAATAACATCCTCGGTTAGTTCGGACGATGAATGCTCTCAGATGAAAGTATTGGTACCCAACATCCCACCAAGCCCTCAACCGATACACCATCAACTCCTTTACCAGCTAGAAATGGACTTAAACAACGCAGGAGAACAGCAAGGATGTCATTTTGGGGGCCTCGGCAGGCTGCATGGATGTGCATCCCAGCCATTTCTTCACCTAGAGCCTATCAGAGGAGCCTGTTTCCTTCTCATAAAGAACATAAAAAAGTGATTGCCTGCAGTGTATGCATCGACTGTCAAAACAAGGATTACTCGGCATGTAAATTCAAAATGTAAAATATTGTAAATAAAAGGCAACAGCCTGGAGAGAATCTAGAGCGGGTAGCGCCTGACAACATGTCTGGCCACTCACTCGGGATGATCCCCTTGGTCTTGCTAAATTTACAATTACAAAGAATAACATATTACTCAAGAAACCAAAAAAAAAAAATACAAGTAAGTATAGTTTAATTTTTTTTTTTTTTTTTGAAGGTAGGATTAATATTTTTCACATATTAAAATTTTCTAGAGTATTTTCGAATATTTCAAAGGGCATTGCGGATCGCTCTTCACCTTCCTCCATTCCTGAGGGCTTTTTTTTACACTTTAAGTCTTTTTCAGTTTTTAGTTCGATATCATGCAAGGTTCACCAATACACAAAATTTTAGCAGGAATTCGAATCCAAGTAGAGTTATTTTGCAGGTCTACTTTACATTGGATTTCCTCGAAACCTGCATGTGAAGAAAACTCTTGTATAAAGTAAATCAATGATGAAAGACCTGCTTTAAACAGATCTTTAGTTATATCAGGTACTTTGTGTCCCAACTGTCGACTTTCAATAATTTTGCTGTATTCTGCATTAGGGATGCACCGAATATTCGGTATTCGGCCATGTTACCAAATATTCGGTTTGGCCGAATATCGAAATATTCGGAGCTTTTAAAACATATATTTTAAAACCTTATACATTTTCTACGTTTAACAGTCAACTTATAAAGATATTCAGAATAATTAGAAACAAAATCATATTTAAATAAAAGAGAATGTTTTTACATTATTTATTTGCTGTTTGTTAAGTATTATTTAAGAAAATTAGCCAATCATAAGGATTTTCATAGGAATTAATTATGTACAAATGCAAGTTCCTCAACATTGTCCAGTAAAAATAATCTGTTTCTTGCTAAGATTTTAAGAACAGTGTTTACAATCTCTGAAAATGATTGCCCACTCCAGACACCGATCAAGGATGCATTTAAAAATTTCCTTGCTTAATCAAAGGGAGTAGAACAGTTATTCTTGCTAAGTTGTCACCATATAAAATTTGAATTGATTGTATTATTTATTAACTTTTACTTTAGTCTCTTCCTGACAAGCAAATATATGACCCTGTACAATTTTTCTTCCAATTTTTTTACAATCTGTCTGATTTTAAAATGTTTGTTTTAGAATTTAAGAAAATTTTATTCATTTATTTTAATTCTCAGAAGAAGCTATGAAATTTAAAATTTTATTAATTAAAAATTTTTTTATAACTATCCTCTTTGTAAATAACTCAAAGCAGATTTTTTTCAGCATAAAGTTTACTTGAAAAAAGCTCTTGTTTATTAGAATAAAAATTTCTGTTTTAAATATTATGTAAAATCGTTTTAAAATTTAACATTTTAATGCCTTTAAACTTTGAAATATAAAAGTATTCGACAAGCCGAATATTCGGTATCCGGCCTAGCAGTTACTATTCGGCTAGCCGAATATTCAGTATTCGGTTCACCTGTTGGCCGAATATACGGTATTCGGCCAAAATCACTATTCGCTGAATCCCTATTCTGCATCTAGTTCTTTTTTGCATTTTAAAGGGCCCTCGGTTTCCCAGGAAAATGGTTTTCTAGCCTCATACACACGCATTTCATCTTCGGTGAGAAAATAACTAAGCAGCGCATCACGTGAACTATCCCGAAGCTTTTCTAACTCAAATTCAGATAGGTCATCTCCTGTCGCACTATCAATCTGGTCACCTGAGTTTTCGCACTTGCAGTGATTCTTAAAATACATCTGGATAGCTTTAAAAGCAATGTCGAGCGTCATGTCTATGTACAGTTGTGGAAAAAAAAAAGTAAACACCCCTACTAACTCCTCAACAAATCATCGTAGAAGAAAGTTACTGGTGCCGAACGATTGGAAATAAAGTCTACTTTTAAATGATGTATATAAAATTTTCTTATGGGGTCATCTACATATTAAAATGAATCCAAACTTCATTTTTTTCAATGGCAATGCCCAATTTTAACGAGATATTTCAAATCTTCAGTTCAAACTATGCCTAGACACCAAATTTCAAGTCATTTGAAGGATAAGTTTTTGAATTATAAACATTCAAAATTTAGTGCTTCCAATGTTAAATTACATATTCATATCTCCCAAAATTATGCTCCTAATGTGCTATTTTTTTTGTAGTAATAATACTAATATACCCAAACATAAATAAGCTGAATTTGCAATTTTATAATTTTATGATATGAATTATGAAATTAATATTCGAAAAAATTATTAATTGCAACCTACAATTTTTTTGATGGATTTAGATTTATTAAGTCCTGCTTTATGGAAATTCAAAAATTTCACATTTTTATTATAAGTAGTTTTCAATTATGCTTAAAAAACGGCAAAATGATGGTTTAAGGGGCCGTCTATGATGGAAGTGAGTAGACATTTTGAAATTTATTCTGCTGTACTGTAATGTAACACACTTCATTGACTCCTTGAGTGGCGCTTAAGGTGCCTTGATCAAGGAAGGGGCTCTCTCGGTTAACAATCCAGTATGGAACTTCAATTTGGATACAGCCCTTAAAATAAGCTCGTTTTAAAATAATTATTTTCTCGGAAACTTATGGTACGAATTGCATAAAAATTCGTTTTTAGGCTAATTGAAGGGTGTAGAGTTCAATGCTGTCAGAATTGAGTACTGCTATTAAAAAAACCAAAGTTATGGTTCATTTTAATATGTAGATGGCCCCCTAAGCAAATTTTATATACATCATTTAAAAGTAGACTTTATTTCCAATCGTTCAGTACCAGTAACTTTCTTCTACGATAATTTGTTGAGGAGTTAGTAGGGGGTGTTTACTTTTTTTTTCCACGACTGTACTTTTCCATGTTATTCCCTAAAAAAAAAAAAAAAAAAAAAAAATATGTGAAGGATACTCGGTTAATTTTTACATGTTAATTTAATAAAAAATTCTATAAAAGATACGGTAAATATGTATGTCTTTTGAACATCCAATAACATTTTTCAATACGTATTCTTTTAGAGTTGGGTTAGCCAAAACATCATCTGGGCAAAATATAAGTCTAGGATCAGTTGGGACTCTTCCTAGTCATTCGGTTGATTGCTGTTGCTGTCCGTTTGGGGGTTGCACATCTTTTGGTAATACCGGATTTTGTACAATTAGCCTTATCGTTATTTTGTTTCTCTGGATTTTTTGCCAGGAATGGAGATATTGAGGCTTTGTGTAGTCCTAGTGTTTAGTTAAAAATTGTAGATTTATTTGCTTGCATGCTAGATGTCAGGCATCCATACATATAACATATTCATCATTTAACTCTTTTACATTTTATAGGATCAACACATTTTTCTGCGAGCTTCGTAGTCTTTAATTTCATCTTCCGGGCTATTTAATTCATATGAAAACACCCACTTGCTAATGTTAATCCTATGGGAGAAATTATTAAAACTATCTCTTGCATTTCAATATTTATTTATTTTTTTTTTTTTTTTTTTGCATTGGATAGCTGAGGTTGATCTCCTCAAAGGCAATGTTTTACTTTTTCAATTGTCTATATATTTTATTCTTTTTATGAGGATACTTCCACTTTCAAAATCAGTTCAGAAAGGGAAAGTATTCTAATTAAAAAATAAAAACCTGTAAACAAAATCGAAAGTAAAAAGCAGTCTTTGTAGAGATCAACCTCAGTTATCCAATGCAAAAAACAAAACAAATTAAAATGTGGAAATCCAAACAAGATATTTTTAAAAAATTCTCCCATAGGATTAACAGATTTCTGAGCACTTTTTTTGCATGAGTGAAGTATAGAGGCATTGTAAACCACATGTATTCTTTACTGAGTAACGGGTAATCTCTCTGGTACAAAGTACCAAATCATTAGTTCGGAATATGAGTCGTTACTGCAGAACTTAGAAACAAACTTCAAACGTTACTTTCATTTCGTGATTCATGAACAGAGCCGCATTGTCTGATGCGGAAAGATGTGAATTTGTGTTCGGAAATCAGTTGTTCCCGTATTAGTGTCCCATATGGGTATTCATTTAATCGTTTCGTTACTTCAGTGGCTTTGCTTCAGCACTCGTTTATTTGCCGAAAATGTCCGTGTGAATAATTTTGGAAGGAAGATTTTGAAGTCACATGGTCAATAGCAGAACAAACTGCTTTTAGAAGAACGATTACTATGAGATCGTTTTTTCTTTCAGGGATTGTACTTTTTAGCTCACAGGCTATCAAAGCCCGAGAGATAATGTGCCTGCCGGTTCTGTATGTACATAACGCGATAACTCTTGATAGAAATATCCGATTTGCTTCAATTTTTTTTCTAGGTTCATTCTGATACGGCACTTCCCTGATTAGTTTTGGTGGTTGATTGGTTAAGTATAAAAGGGAGGGAACGGGGGGCTAATCCTCCTCTTAACTTAGATAAATGGGTTTTCCATGCAGAATTATCGGATTTTCTTCAAATTTGGTATACCGGTTAATTCTGATAAGGCGCTTCCTGATTAGATTTGGAAATTCATTGGTTAAATATAAAGGGGGGAACGTGGGGCTAATACCCACTTAATTAAGATAAATGTTTTTTTCTATCCGATTTGCTTCAAATTTGGTATACCGATTTATTTTGATAAGGCACTTCCCTGATGACATTTGGAGGATCATTGGTTAAGTATAAAGAGAGGAAACGGGAGGGAGGTAATCACCCCTTAATTTATTTTTCGAGGGGCACTATTCTTTGAAATAAGAGTATAATATACAATTAATGTCAATGGCATGTGAGCTCAATGCCATTAGTTTAAAGGGCATTTTTCTTTTTTATTTCTCAGATATGAAGTGTTATATGCTTTTTTCAAACATGGAGAGAATAATTGATTTTTTTTTTTTTTGCCAAGAGGTTTTATGAATGCATTTAAAAAAAGGAAGCATGGATCCAAGCAATAAAGAGACAAGATATGTTTATCATGTAATATTTAAATTAGATTAATTTCGTATTAATTATGCATTTAATCTATTAAGATTGCTCATAATTTTACTGTAAAAAAAAAACTGAAGCTTATAACAGAATAAAATATATATTGTAGCTGCATTTAAGGAATGATAAAGTATTTTTATGAAATATAACTTTTTAAATCATTGCTTTTTACTCATATTCGCAAAAAATCTGTAAGCACTTTTGATCAGAAATTAAGAAATGGATTAGTGTCTCTTTTTCCTTTAAATTCAAAAGATTTGTTTGACGATATACTATGAAAATGTGTGTTTAGAACCAAATTTCTGGATGTGACAGTAATTGAAGGGTCATCATATAAAAACACTTGATTATAGCTTGAACTGCGATGAACTTATTGAAAAATGAAAAAACGCTATTCGTTTCCATATCATTCGCATCACTGCCAATTTTATGAGTTTATGCATTAGTTGAGTATATGAATGTGTCAGAAAGTTTTGCAATGTCGAGCAGAGGTAAATATGTTTTGAGAACCGATTTCATGCTAGTTCCCGTTATAGACACGTTCAGTTGTCATGTTTTACTGGTTTCAGTAAGCAGTGAATATTTCTATTAATATACTCAATTACTATTTTTTTCTTTAATACATACAGTAATACTTACGGAGATAGAATTGTGAGAAATCCCTAAAGAATTCTGTTTCAGAGAAATTTTTCATCTTAGCAGATGCATTTCCTTGTATTATTTTTATGGAAATCAGATCTTGGAATATTTCAATTCAAGGTAAATTCCACTTTTACACAGATTTCTGTTACAGAAAGGTTTCATACAAAACTTTATTATGGGTCTATGTAACGGTAACAAATTTTTGAAAAGATCTCACATACGGTATATAATTATATTTACTGTAGTCTTATGACCATATATTTCACATGCAGTATTTTGAATGCCCAATTTTATACTTTATGAAATGTTAAATTAGTGTAAGCATCCATATAGATTTTATCTATTATTTAAAGGAACAGTTAAAACTAATTATAATAAAAAAAAAACCAACTCAGAAAATACATTGAATATATGTGTACTAGTACTTAGGATAATTTTTAATATCAGTTTTCTAAAGAGTAATGAGTAACAAATATTTTCTAATGGGTAGTGTGTTTGAAAGTAACGAATACATACGGGTGTTCATTTAGTCGGTACTTTTACAGCACTAGTGAAGTAGCCTCTTAAGTATAATTGAATCATTAGATCTCGTGAAGCATCCTCTATCATTTCTTGAATTTCCTGTGTGTTTCATGAAACATCTTTCAGCACTTTTGGAACACCCTGTGTAGTTGAATCTATATTGTATGTCCGGTGTTGCCCAGGGCCCATTATAATAACCTAAAATAAAACTCAAGTTTGTATGATTTTATATCTTTTGAAAATATTTTAAATAAATGAACCTAGTTTTGGGAGCCCCATTATCTTCTGCAGTGTCTTGTGTGTTCCCAGCAAACCTCCCTCTGAAGGAACCTGTGAACTGCATTCCCCGCAACTTAAGGCAAGTATGTACCGGAAGTGCTCTGCATGTGCCAGTTCTCGTAGTAATCAAGCAAGCCCATAGAGCCCGAAAAAATAATGCACCGATAATGTTCAAAAATGTTGGCAACTGAAGTCTTAAGATAAAATTTTATAATACAGAAAGTAGCTGAATTGTAATCTAAATTGAATGAACCAAATCCTGTTGAAATTGGGCCCTTATAACCCAAGGAAAGAATGTGCGCCCAAGCATTGGAAGGTGCACCCCCCCCCCCCCTCTCCCCATAAATTTCATGAATTACTTTTAGTATTAACACAATATTTAATAAATGGATGATTTCCTTTATCTAAAGTTACCTATAAAGTAACATCAGACTCATAGAGTGATAGATATTTTCTAAAAACCATCAAATCATGTTCAGGATCATCTAAAATGTATAAATCCATTGAAAACCGGAAGTCAAAATTTTTCATGAATCCAATACTTTCTTCTTGTCTTCTTGATAGAAGAAACTAAAATTAGTTTTTTTTTTTTTATTCTAGAATTTATTATAATACATATTTAAAGATTCTGTTAACTGAAATTCATTATTGCTATTACTATTTTTACAATAAATTGCATTGATACGTTCTGTGATTAATTAAGTCCTGTTATAGCTCGACCTGGCCCGAGTATGTAGAGAAAATGTAAGCTTGATTTTGGCACTCTCAGAGTCTGCTGAAAAAATTCAACACTGACTCGCACACATCTAACTGTCCGATGCCAATCTCTAAAATGGATATATTATGTTTCTGTATTGATGTTGTGAAACTAGCATCAGCTCATGCAGCATATTTGTACTTATTCTCATACCAGTCATGTCCATTGAAAATTGTTTCTATTTTATCAGCATAGTTTATTTCCAATTTGTTGTACTGTGTCGGTCAGCCCGCTTAATTTTTTTTATCAGTTCGGTTTAGACCATTATATCAAAAATTGTCTTTATTCTGCTCACCCGGCCTGTTTAAAAAAATTTAGGTACTTTTCGGTTAGCCGGGCACCAGTGTTATATATACATATGTATGTATACCTATATATACATATATATTTATATTTATACATATATAGAAGCTATATGTATACATATATATGTGTGTGTGTATATATACATATATATGTATATATAGGTATACATACATATGTATATATAACATTGGCGCCCGGCTAACCGAAAAGTACCAAAATTTAATATAGTGTTTAGTAGTAAAATAGTGTCCCCTTTTTGAAAAATTTCCGCCCAGCGTCCCTTTTTTTCTAAAGTCAACACTAAGGGAGTAACTACATTCCTTTCCAAAGTTTTGGAGAGAAAGTTATATTAAGGATTATATTCCAATCATATTTTATTTATAATTTTACTAATAATATTAAAAAACATATTGGTTACATTGAAAAGAAAAATTTAAGAATAATAATTTACTTTAATCATTGACAAATGTTTATGTTTAATAAACAATTCTTTAACTTTGTATGTTTTAAAAGTATTTCATGAAATCTTCTGATTCTAGTCTTCAATGTGTCAGTTAGTTGAAAGATATTTATTGTGTCAGAATATTTTTTAAAAAGGACGCTTCTTGATACAATAACATCGCTAGTTCTTCAGCACGAACACAAAAAATAAATAAATAAATAAAATAAAAAAGGTTTATTGTTATTGACACATGAAAAACGCAAATAAAATTCCAACCAAAGATGCGCCACAACAAGCGACAGCGAAATAATAACAATAACTCTCTTTGTCTTTGGGCATTTCCCTCGATTCGCGCACGATCACTACTTCGGTTCCATATTTTTCATTTCATCTCAAAATGCATTTCTCGCCAAACAAATCTCGCCAAAAGTGCGTGAATCGAGGGAAGATTCCAAATTCGCGCACTGCACTGTTAAAAATCTGCAGCTTTAGCTACATAGTCACTCCACCGCTTTTATAGAATATTTCTAATCTGACCAATGAGAATGCCCCATAGCATAGTCAAGTAATCGTTTTCTATAAATGCGGTGGAATGATTATGCAGCAAACGCTACAGATTTTTAACAATGTGTATATGGATGCACTTTGCAGTGCACCGACTAATGGAGACACTTTGCTGAACTCTGATGTATAAGGCCACTTTACTATAGAATGGAGCATATTCCATCTATGATTTGATGATGTGGTCAAGGTAAAAACTTCTAGCGTAAAAAAGGGAAGGCTCCGTAGACGTAATAAAAAACCCTCGCCAGCCAGTGAAACAGTTCATGCGGAAAGTAGTAGTAGCCTCCCTTCTAATCAGTTAGAAGTTCTTTGGGTAAATTACCGGTATCACGTGACTTTTTTCACCCTCGAACCCAGATTTGGAATAAAGTCCATTGTAAGCTTTTTGATACTCACTTCCGATGTCGGTTAGCATCGTTTTAGACATTTGGGTTTTTCTGAATGCGGCATCTATTCTAGACAAGATCTTGCACTTCGGACAGTAAAGTTCGCATCCAGTAAACTATAAGGTCCACATCGATACCTACGGACATCGAAATTGGGTGCAGAAAAGCTGACAATCTATCAATAAAGTTTACACATCAGAGCGCGTCAAAGTGCTTTAAGAGAAACTTATGTCCAAACTATAGCAAACTTACACTGTTAAAAATATCGTGAAAGATTACCTCTGTTTTTAAAGGCTATCTATTTTCTGACCAATGATAATACTATATAAACTCCTATGAAGCGTTCTCATTGGTCAGAAAATAGATAGTCTTTAAAAACAGAGGTAAATTTTCACGATGTTTTTAACAGTGTAGGCATTTTCTATTACATAACTACAGCGTCTAGAATATATAGTGTGGAAATCGGCTATCCCAGTAATACTTAAAAAAGTGCTAAAATATTGGATCCCTAAAATGTCAAATGATGCTGAAATCCAATTAGTCGATCACAGCGACATCTGCAGGATAATTTTTAAAACTCCAAGACGATTTGGTTACAGCTTTACAGAGTCTAGAATAACTAGTATGGAAATATGCTATCCAAACAACGCTAAAAATTTGTATCCCTTAAATGTGCGACGATGCTGCTAAAATCCCAAGCGTCAATCGCAGCGACATCTGCAGGATTTTTGTATTACATTGCATAGACTAGCAATATCTTGCAGTTGTAGAAAATATCCTGCAGATGTCGCTGCGATCTGTATATTTCAGCAGCATCGTTGCACATTTAAGGGATACAATATTTTAGCACGTTTTTAAGTATTACAGTGATAGCCAATTTCCACTCCACACTATATATTCTAGGCGCTATAACAGCCAATTTCCACACTATATATTCCAGGCCCTATAACAGCGTCTAGAATATATAGTGTGGAAATCGTCTATCGCCGAAATATTTAAAAAAGTGCTTGAAATATTGGATCCCTTAAATGTCAAACGATACTGAAATCCAATGAGTCGATGACAGCGACATCTACAAGATATTTTCTAAAACTCCAAGACGATTTGTTCTAAACACTATAATAATACGACGTTTACTTTGAAATCTAAAAATATATCGCGGATGTCGCTACCCGTAAGGCATGGTGACGTCACGGCGACGTCGTTGTGAAGTCACACTGTGATTTTGTGACCGTCGATGTGACGTCACAGTGACTACAATGCGAAGCCGTTATGGCCGGTTTAGAGGTCGTTTGTGACGTCACATTGTGACCACTCTGTGAAGTCACGGTGTGACTAATTTGTGAAAAGTGTGTCATTTGTGACTATTTTGGCATTAGCTTTGTGACGAACCTGTGACGAAAGTGACAATGCTTTGAAGTCACACTGTGAACAATTTGTGAAATATGTGTCATTTGTGACGAACTTGTTATAAACTCTGTGATGATTTCAAATGAAAATCAAATTTCAAATTAATTGCTTAAAAGACGCAAAGGTGAGCTAGTGAAAAAGATTCCATGCTGGAACTGGAACCCGGGCCATCAGTATAGCGCACTGACATTCTACCGACTAAACCACATGGAACGATACCCAGCCTGGAAAATTTCTCACTATTACATGTTTGCAAGGCTACAAACGCAGCACAAGATGGAATATTTATCGTGAGCCACCGACATTGAGCAAATACGAAACTTAATTAAATCCAGCACCGATTGAAACTATATTAATACTTGGAAAATTTTCCAAAGAGAACCATTCGCCTTGCATACAATATTTCGAATGAAAATCAAATTTCAAATTACATGCTTAAAAGGCAATTTTAATTTTAAATTTGATTTTAAATTTGATTTTCAAAAAATATAGTTTTAGGGAGAAAAAAATTCATAACTTCGCCAATCCTTAAGATATCAAATCCAATTAAATTTATTATAAATCTTCTCAATATTATCTACAACTTTTATATTGACAAGTTTCCATAGAACCAATTCGCACCGCAAAAAAAAAATTAAAAACGAAAACAAAAAGGGGGAATTGAAGAAGAAATAATCCATAACTTAATCAATTCACAAAATATATAATTCGCATGAATTTATAATTATCTTCTTAGTATTGTCTACAACATTTATATTGACAAGTTTTTCATAGGACCAATTCTTACAGCAAAAACAAATTAAAAATACATAGCGGTTGAAGAAAAAAATCATCGTATTAACGCTGTATTCAAATCCAAACTGCTTGTTTTCTGACTCGTTTTTAAATTCATTTTTGCTCTCAAACGCATCCAATTTTTTTTATTCTCTTATTCAGAAACTAATATATAATGTACCGTAATGATCGATTTTTTGATAGAGGCAGAATGTATTTCAAAAAATGATGCCAAAGTGGGCATTTTGAACCGAATTTCCCGAAGCAATTGTGTTAGAAACGAAAAATATTGTCTACTGAGAAAATAATTGTTTATAAATCAAGTTTTAATTAATTGAACGAAAAATAAAAACGCAGGTCGCTTTTAAATCTCTTCAAATAATCACGTCAACAAGTTTAATATTTTTTCTATTAAAAATGAATCTGAAAATGTGCCTGAAAATTTCGAATTGTTGAGCATGGAAAAGTATTGTTTTTTTTTTTTTTTTTTTTTTTTTTTTTTTTGTAATACCGCCTTAGCATGATTCTGATAAAACCAGCTCTTATATAAAAATGAAATAAAAACTCGTCAAAAGCGACCAGATAAAATTGTTAAAGTAAGTTTATCTCTAATCATGATTTAGTTTTTGTTGGTCTAATTAGTATACTTAACTTCGAAATCTAAAAACTGTACCTCCGCCTGTAGGCTGGGCCGGCAGGGATTTTTTTTTTTTCTACATAGTCGTGTGCCGGGACGAAATTGGTGTTAATCGTTCTCAGAATGTATAGGGCAGGCATTATGTTTTGTAAAAGTATTAAGAGCGATAATGAATTTCTGTTAACAGTGGTTTTGGAAAAGTTACATGGTACCATAAGATGGTCCTCAAATTCACTGCTCAACAATGCGAAACTTTCCGATATATTTTCTGCCTCATTTTTAACTGTAAAGGCATAAATTGAAAGGCCTGACATTGAAGGGATTTGGAAGCGAATAGCTTTTTTCATTTTTGATAAATTACTTAGAGATATAAGAGATTCTTGTCACGAGACTTTATGTTTTTAGCCTTTCCCGTGCTGCCGCGTCCGAAAATTCGATTCAAAACGCTAACTTTGGCAGTATTTTCTCAAAGATATATTACGTTTATATTAAAAATAAATAAAAAAATATCCATTTACATAGTTTCTGAATAAGAATACCTGCCAATCTTACGTTTTTTCCGAAAAGAAATTAATTCAGAAATGTGTCAGAATGTAGCTCCTTTGTATTTGAGAAAAGACTTTAAATGATTGAGAAATATTTTTATAAATCTACTTGTCATTATGTAGCTTCAAAAGTTACTATGTTTTTAACCCTTTATTCTAAACTACATTAATTTTTTAATGAATTATTGTTTGAATTTCGAAACGTCTAAGACCGTAAGTAATCATTAATGTTACAATTGTATGTTTTCTGTTTTGCGAACACATAGTAATGTAAAATATACTGTAAAATGTCCCCTCCCCCCATAAATACGCATGTAGTATATTCATTAAAAGAATATTAATTGTATGTCGAGAAAAAAAATGGATTTTTTGTAGAAATTGAGTCGGGCCGAGCCGGGCCTGTTTTCACTGATTTTTGTACGGGCCGGCCGAGCCAAGAACTGTAAAAATGTAAACGGGCCGGCCGGGCTCGGGTCGAACTTTCAATTTTTACACCGGGCCGGCCCAGATAGCTTTCGTTCGGGACAGGCCCGGGCCTGGAAATTGCGGCCCGTGCAGACCTCTAAGTTACTTTTAAGAGACTAAAAAAATCGAAATTAAAAGGATGAAACGAGCAAAAAACGTTCTAAAATCGTTCTAAATGCGATTTCTATGGAATTGTTAAGGACAGAAATTTGAAATGTAAGCTAAAAAGTTCGAAAATATGCGATGCACGCGCAGAATAGTCTTTTTTTTTTTCGACATTTAAAATGGTGTAGCAAAAAAAAAAAAAAAAAAAAAAAAAAAAAAAAAATCTGAATTGCGAATTTTGTGATGCTAAAGGGGATAGAAATTAAAAATTTCTAATGGGGGGTTACTTTTAAGATAAAAATGCTCTCTACGAATGATTTCTAAAAAATTCAAAATTGAAAAGCGTGAAATGAGTAGAAAATGTTCTAAAGACTTTTTAAATTACGGTTTTTATATGAAATCGTTAAGGGTAGAAACTTGAAATTTTACATGGCTACTACATTTATGATACAGGCAAAGAACAGTTTTTAAAAAAATTCAAAAGAGCGCAGGAGAAAAAACATTCTAAACTTACCATTTTCGTGATGCTGAACTGACGAAAAACTCGAAATTTGGCATATGCCGGCTACTTTTAAGGGTGTTCTCAAATCCAAAAGGGCAACTTTCTGACATAAATTTTAATTTATTTTTGTTCGAAAATGCATGAAACGAGCTGGTGTTGTTGTTCCGAAACTATGTCATTGAGCTGTTTTTTTTTTCATTTTTTTGCAAACGCCATAGATCTTTCAGAAAAGAGTGTCAAAGTGGGTGTTTTGATCCGAATTTCCGCGCGAAGGAAGAAAAAGCACGCAAGAGCGGGCGAAAAACGGGTTTGTCACGTGATCGAATTCGCTTATAACTCAATAGGTAATGGATGAATCCAAAAATGGAAAAAACAGTTCCATTCCAAATCGCTTCCATGTCCAGGCTTTCCAATTTTATATTTTTCCGTTAAAAAATGAATATGTAAGTATGTGAAAACGTTTTGCGCTTGTTGAGCAGAGCAGTTAAGAACAACCTTAAGATACGAATGATCTCTAAAAATGGTTTCTAAAAAAAATCACAATTAAAATGATGAAATGAGCAGAAAACGTTTTAAAAACGTTCTAAATTACGACTTCTATGAAATTTTACATAAAATTTATTAATTAACTAATTTTACATTAATTTCAAATGCAAAAATATTACTTGGCATATTTCAACAACTACGCGTGCAAACCAAGGGTTTTGCTAGTTAATGATAACTAAACATGCATCGCATTTATAGGGGAGGGGAACGTTTCTTAATTATTTAACAACGGATTGAAATTAACCGTTTTTGCTGGTAAATTTATTGCGTCATAGACATTGAGATTGTCAAGCGGATAAAATGGAAAATTTCAGAATACCCTGGAGTAAATCATTTCAAGACAAAATTCGATCAAAATTTAATAACCACCTTTTAAATTAAACCTGTTTGTAAAGCTGAATCTGTTTCAATTAAAGGAAGGGGCGTTGGTTCAAAGAAACTACAATAAACGTTGTGTTCTTAAATCTAAAAAAATGACTGATTCAATTATGCAGCGATTCGAATAAGAGGCGGATTTCCCTACTTTTTCCTTGTAGGGGCCCGTGAAACCAATCACCGGCCTTGAGTTCTTGTGTTTCTATGGTCATTTCCCGCCAAAAATTATTATCTTCTTGTAACCCATCTCCCCTTATAGTTACAACAATGCTGAAATGCTGCGTAACTGACCTTCGCTGTTCGACCTCCTGTGTAGTAAAATTACAAGTCATTCCAGCGTTTTCTCAGGATTTTATTGCATTTCCATTCTAAAGTTATATTCGGTCTGAATGAATGACCGGCGTGTGATCACGGGCGTCAGCCGATTTTTTTTTTTTCTCCCCAGCATTCTTTTTTTTCTTTCCCATCCCCTGGAATTTCTCAGAAGGGAAGTTTCCGGGAATGGCGGAGTCTGTTTCGTTTCGTTTGCTATCTCTCCTTCTCTGTTTGCTATTTTGCCGTACAGTTTTTGATTATTTTTCAATGTCTCATAAAAAGTTTTAAACTATTCAAGAAACTTTAAAAACGTTATGATATACAGTACATATACATTTAACGTCTGAATTTAAAAACCATTAAAATACCAAATAAAATAAACTAAGACAGACTTGAGCACAGTTAAAAAATAAAATTTATAGAGAATATACTTAAAAACAATTAAAAATACAATATGTAAACGTTTCGCCAAGCGATGATGCCTTGCGTGTCGCTTGGCGAAACGTTTACATATTGTATTTTTAATTGTTTATAAGTATATTCTCTATAAATTTTATTTTTTAACGTTATGATAATTTACAATAGGATTATAGTAGTGATGAAGCCAGTTCATCAGAAGAATGCAATAATTTAGTTCTAAACGAAGATGATGAAACTGATAATGAAGAATCGGAAAATGAAGAAATATTAATCAACTGGGGAAATTTATTCAAATTAAATATTTAATTTGAATAAATTATTTATTATTTACTTCATATATACGAAGTTCGTACTCAAAGAGTCATAAGAGGGTCATGCTCCACCTGAAATAAGTCAGTATATCAGGGCCGAAATTAGCCTTTTTTGCACCCGGGGTAAACATAGATTTTGCCCCCCCCCCCCCCCCCCCCCGCCTCCGCAAAGTAAATTTACATTTTAAAATTTAAAATATGTAATCAAAAAATGCGGAATACTGAATTATGCAATCAACTTTTTAAAATATTGATTCATTAAAACCTCTGAAACGAAATCCAAAGGAACTGAAAAGAATTATTCAGGTTTCTGTCTTAGCAGGTATAATTGTTGGTATTCTTTCTGTAGTGAACATCTTTTTTTTTTCCTTTAAAGGTGTTCTCAAATCCAAAAGGACAACTTTCTGGCATAAGTTTTAATTTATTTTTGTTCGAAAATGCATGAAACTAGCTGGTGTTGTTATTCAGAAACAATGTAATGGATCTGTTTTTTTCCATGTTTTTGCAAACGCAATAGATCGTTCAGAAAATCGTGTCAAAGTGGGCGCTTTGAACCGAATTTCCGCTCGAAGGAAGAAAGAGCACTCAAGAGCGGGCGAAAAACGTGTTTGTCACGTGATTGAATTAGCTTATAACTCAATAGGTAATTGATTGATCAAAAAATGGGAAAAACAGTTCAATTCCAAATCGCTTCCATGGTCAAGCTTTCCAATTTTATACCTTTCCGTTAAAAAATGAATTTGTAAATGTGTCAAAACGTTTTGCACTTGTTCAGCAGAGCAGTTAAGAACAGCCTTAAGATAGGATTTCGTTATAGACAGATTTCACTTTCACAGATTTTACAGAAGTTGTAGTAATTACTAATAAGGCGTTTAAAGTCGCAATGTTTTAGAACTTTGTGTTTTAGAAAAACACAAAGAATTACATTGTCTTAAGAGCCTACACTAGTCACGCGACGATACTCGCAAGCTAATGTTAAACCTATGGAAGAGTTTTTTTTTTTTTTTTTCAAATTTCTTGCTTGCATTTTAATGTTTTTAAATGATTTATTCTGTTTGGGATATCTGAGGGTGATCTCTAACCGGGTTAATGTTTACTTTTTGGATTTTGGTTGCAACCTTTTTTATAAAGTTACTTTCACTTTCGGAACCGGATCCGAAAGTGAAAATAGCATCATTAAAAAAAACTGAAACCAAAATCGGAAACGTACAAACTAACAATGCTAATGACAATGTTTCAACTATCCTAAGGAAAAAAATCATTTGTGAATATTAAAATGTGAGCGAGAAATTTTAAAACGACATTTCCATAGATATTTAACATTAGTTTGCGAGTTTCTTCGTGTGGCTAGTGTAGGTTCTTAAGAACTCTACAACCAAACTTCATTTGTCGCCCCATTCGTTTTCCGTTCTCGCGCCTGCCCCTTCCCCTCTAGCTTCGGCCCTGCCGTTTATTTTCATTTGTTTCATTATTTTCATTTTCATATATTTTCATTTGGTACATATATTTTCACTTGAAAAAAAGGACTGAATTGTAAAATCTGTAAAGTTGCACACACAAAAACGAATCAACGAAAAAAAATAAATAAATAAGAAATGAAAAGTAGCTACTCCTTTACGTTAATAATTTCGGAGAAAGGGTTATTTTATCTCAACTTTTTATTATTTCTATAGATATGGTAAGAAAAAAAAATTAGAATGAAATATTGATATGTGTTATTAATAATATTACCTAAAATACACAATTGAATATTTATTTAAATTACATAAATGATTGATGTAACGTAGTTTTTTCAACTTCAAATTGGCTTCTTGTGCCGGAGCACTATCAAATCCAACCTGGCAGCGGTGCTGTCCTTCCAAAAAATATATAACTATCACGATTTGAAATTTATAACTGAAAATATGTTCTAATTCATTGTATTCATTATATCTTTACAAATTCAGTCAGTTTATATAATATCTTTTTATCATTTTAACATATTTTGAAAAAAAAAAAAAAAGTTATTAAAACATTTATTTAAATGTTAACCGAATGTATACTTAAATATGTACTAATTGCTATAACATCTAAATTTTTTGATTCAAGCAATAATCCCCCTCATTTTCTCCGTTTTCAATTTTCTAGTAACACCCGTAATTTTCCTCAGTTTTTTCGGCCAAACGGGAACGGCGGCAAATAGACCGAATGCCCCCTCCCCCGACTACGTTCTAAAAAAGGCGCGACTACTCTCGGATTAATATTCAAATATAGTAAAATCTCTGAATAGTAGAGACCTCGGGATCATTGAATAGAGTCTTGCATCGCGTCAGGTTGTACATAAATTCCTGTTTTCAGGTCTTAACGAATGATTCTAATATTCTTTTTACGGGTTGGGTTCAGCCTAGAATAATTCTTGCGAGTCATATGTTAGATCTTTTGGAAGTCGGGTTGTTTGCATTTTTACAAAAAGTTTGAGCACAACTATGTTTCAGATGAAAATAAATATGTTTTTGAGTATGAATGAGTATATATTCAAATTACTGCATGAGAAATAAAATTTATAAAAAATATGACCAAAGATCATTCTTTCTTTACGGTACAGTTTAGAATAATTTTTCCTTCTCTCGGAATATGAAAAATATTGCCAACATTTAATTTTTGATATACACAAAAACACATGTATGATACTTGTGATAGTTTATGCATACATAAACACGTTACATTTGTGTAGATTGGGAGGTTCCCATATTCAGCGATATAAGTGTATAAATACCTAAGTATTAGGAATTGCAAAAGTGTTCGACGACTAGATGTGTACTTTTTGGGAGTATGCATTATGAAGATCTTGTTGTATATAGATTTTTAATCTGAAAAAATATTTTGGACATTCTTTTGAAAAATCTGGTCAACCCGAACGGCAAGAGTCAAAATCCAATACGAACCCGAAAAATGATAGTCAACCCGACCCGTTTGAATATATATATATATATTTAATATATATATATATATTAAAAGGAAAAAAAAAAAAAAAACGAACTTTCAGTGAACTTCGCTCACTTTCATAGATGAGTTTGAGTTGAGCAAGTTCGTTTGAAAAATTTTGAGTTTGAACGTGAACTTGACTCATTTTTGAGAAATTGAGTTTGAGTTTGAATTAGTTCGTTTTTTTCGTGAGCGTGCCCAACACTGGTAAGCATACCTACTGTACAGCGTCTAGAATACCTAGTGTAGAAATGTGCTATCCAAACAGTGCTAAAAATTTGTATCCCTTAAATGTGCGACGATACTGCTAAATTTTCAAGTGTCGATCGCAGCAACATCTGCGGGATTTTCGTATTACTAGTATTACATTGTCTAGACTAGCAATATCTTGCAGTTGTAGAAAATATCCTGCAGATGTCGCTGCGATCTGCATAATGCCTCAGCATCATTGCACATTTAAGGGATACAGTATTATAGCGTTTTTTTAAGTATTACAGGGATAGCCGATTTCCACACTGTGTATTCTAGTCGCTATACCTACTGGGTTCCGATCCTGAACCGTTCTCATTGGTTCCCCAGATTCAGATATCCAGAACATATTGGCTGACTATCGCAGTAGTACAGTGTCTAGAATACATAGTGTGGAAATCTGCTATTCAAACAGCGTTAAAAGTTGTATCCCTTAAATGTGCAACGATGCTGAAATCCAGGGAGCCATATCGCAGATGTCGCTGCGATATGTTTTCAAATTTCAAAGTAAACATCATCGTATTATTGCAATGTCTAGACCAAATCGTCTTGGAGTTATAGAAAATATCCTGAAGATGTCGCTGTGATCGACTCATTGGATTTCAGCATCGTTTGACATTTAAGAGATCCAATATTTTAGCACTTTTTTAAGTATTACTGGGATAGCCGATTTGCACACTATATATTCTAGACTCTGTAGCAGTAGTATTTAGAAAGTACTAAAATATTGTATCCCTTAAATGTAAATGATGCTGAAATCCAAAGAGTCAATCGGAGACGCTGTTATAATACAATATTTACTCTGAAATTTGAAAAATTGGATTACAGCATCATTACGCATTTAAGGGATATATTTGTTTAGTGCTCTTTGGATAGCAGATTTCTACCCTCTTTATTCTAGGCGTTGTACTTGTGCTCTGATACATGAGAAACTTTAAAGGTTGATTTTCAACTTTTCGACACCGACTTCCGATATCGGTTTGTGTCTTTGTGGGCCTTCCGGTTGGTGGATGACAGAATGGCCGGGATCCAGAGAGATTTTTCGCTCTTAGCGAAACGAGATCGACCAATCAGAAGGCTGCATTTTTGCAAACAGCGAAAAGTTCGCAAAACTGCAGGCTTCTGATTGGTCAATCTCGTTTCAGTACCAGCGAAAAATCTATCTGGATCTCGGCCCTTGCCCAGCTAAGTTTTCGGACTTTGAAAGATCTCGTATCTCTGTAAGACTAACAGTATGAAAGATGAATGGGCGACTGCTTCAAAAAGGATTTGAATTTTAAAGTTTTTATTTTTTTTAAATGTTCTAATCATCAGATTTTTATAAAATTGGAATGGGACCAAATGGGTGACTTACACTTTCAAACAAAAAAAAATTATCAAATTCGGTTCATATTTAAGAAAGTTATGCGTGAACATGGACAAAACATACATACATGTCGAATTGATAACCTCCTTCTTTTTGAAGTCAGTTAAAAATGGCTGAGTTATAGCATTTTGAATTTCTATTGTGGCTGACATTTTAAAACGATCTGATTTTTGTCACGCGATAACAGGCGTATTTATGAACCGATTTGGATGTAACTTTGTCTGTACATAGTACATACCAATGTCTCGACCGAGTTCGTTGGCCAGCTTCCTTCGCCATCTTGTTTCAAAAGGGTTGCCATTTAAAAAAATTAAATTTAAAATGAGGTATTAAAAATTGGAAAATGAAAAAGATTTTTTTTATGTGTTTGGCCATGATACAAAGATTCCGGCGCAGTTTTTGTTTCTGAAAATTTGTTCTTTTGTTTATATCTTAAAAAATGATTGAATTATAGCACTTTGAATTTCTAGCATGGCTAACATTTTGAAACGATCTTGTATTTGTCACGCGATAACACACGTATTCGCCTATTTCGATGTAAGAAGGCATGTGGATAGTATACATCAATATATCGACCAAGTTCGCTGGCCAGATTCATCAGCCATCTTGTTTCAAAATGGCGGCCATTAATTATAAAAAAATTATATTTAAAGTGAGGTGCAAAAAAAAAATAGAAATTGAAAAAGGTTTCTTTCTTAAGTATTTGACCTTGATATAAGGATTCAGGAGCATTTTTTGTTTGTCTTTATCTTAAAAAATGGCTCAGATATAGCAGTTTCAATTTCTAATGTGGGTGACATTTTGAAAAATCTGATTTTTTGCCTGCGACAGCACTTGTATATATTAACCGATTCCGATGTGAGTGAGCATGTGCACAGCAATTACTAAGGTCTCGACCAAGTTCACTGGTTAGCCTCATCCACCATGTTGTCTTAAAATGGCAGGCACTTTAAGAAATCGCCGAATTTGGCAGCCAAATATAAGTTACTTTAAAGAAAAGCAGCTTGGACAAAGCTGACTAATTTCGCGAAATTCTCATTAATTATATTGATAAAAATTAGTATTGAATCTCCTATATTCGGTTTCCACTAAATTGAGTTTCGTGTGTTTGAATAATATAAGTTGGCTTTTTTAAAATAAGGAATATGAAAGCTACCTCTTCCTCCCGGCACTGGCCGGAAGGACTTTATTTTAAAGAGAAATTGTGCAAAGGTCTCTGAAAATAGTTGTATTTCTAAGATATCTATTGCCATTACGGATTATTCTAAGTTGTCGATTGTGGGTTCTATAACGATAGCTAAGATTTGTTTTGCTAGCAAAACCCCAGATTGGACACGCATAGGTGAGAATAGAGCGTAGGCATGCATTGTAAATTAGAAGCTTATTTTTAATTGAGAGAGAATTACTGCTAAGAAGAGGATAGAGAGATTTGGATGTACCAGCGACTTTAGCTCTAGTGTTAAGAATATGTATATTCCAGGTGAGTTTTTTATCTAAGGTGACACCTAAATACTTAGTGTTGCCAGACCAGGGAATGGTGACATTGTTAACTGTGATACGGTTAGGGTTAGTATGCTTACGAGAAAAGTAGACAGCTGCAGTTTTATTTTCATTGAGTTTAACGCGCCACAAGGTACACCAGCTAATGAAAGTGTTAATGTGTTTCTGGAGATTTTCGTATAAGATGAATGGATGGTGTGCAGAGGAGTATATTGCCGTGTCGTCCGCATACAGGGCAATCGATGTCCTCAAAGAACGTGGTATATCATTAAAGAAAATGTTAAAAAGGGTAGGGCGCAGGACGGAACCTTGAAGAATACCCGCTAGGATTAAATAAAGTGTAGAGAGGATATTGTTAATGCGGACACAAAAGACTTTTTTCAGCCTCGAACCCAGATTTGGAATATCCTCCATTAAATCGATTTTGAAACAAACCGGTAAATGGTCGGACCTTAAATCATTAATGGCAGTAGAAGTAACAGGATAAGGAAAATTTTTAGAAAGAGCAAAATCGATTATGGAGGGATGGGCATTACCTGGACCAAAGTGAAGCTTAGTCCTAAATGTGTAATTAAATTGTGAAGTGATTTGCCACGACGGGTTGTCGAATGACAATTCCAACGTCGGTTGTGTGCATTGTAGTCACCGGCAATAAAGCAATGTGTATTCTGTGAAAAAAGTTGAGTGAGGTCATTGACCGGGAAGTTTGGAGAATGCCTTGCATAAAGTGATACAAAATTAATGTTGATATTTGAGAAATTTACAATGATACCTGTATTGTCAAAATCAGAGACATTAGTGTTTTGAATAGTGTGGTGTGGTCGTAGAAACGATTTCAAGGAGGAATCGCTCTTATGATTCGAGTTGATTCAAAGGTTCACTGCCGGAACCATACTATAGCTCCGGCTGCCGGAGTTCTACGCAATGTTTTACTATACTTGTCCTTTCAGGGAAAGATGTTTGGTTCAATTTCATTGGCTATCGGTGAAGCGATAGCCAATGAAATTGCAGGATTTCGCACTAAAGCTAAAAGTCTTATGGAAAGTCAAATTTCGCATGAGAGAATGGAACTTTTTATCTCTATGGAATAGAGATGTGTCATTTGTTGAGGAACGACTCCAAAGGAACGATTCCGGCAGTGAAACTGAAGGAACGATTCCATTCTGTAAAAAGGAATCGGTCCTTTTCGGAACGAGTCCGAAAAGGAACGACTCCTCGGATTCGGTCCTTTTTGGAACGGTTCCTCGGATTCGGTCCTTTTTGGAACGGTTCCTCGGATTCGGTCCTTTTTGGAACGGTTCCTCGGAATCGGTCCTTTTTGGAACGATTCCGAAAAGGAACGACTCCTCGGAATCGGTCCTTTTCGGAACGATTCCTCGGAATCAGTCCAAAATGTACCGACTCCGAAAAGGACCGATTCCTCGGAGTCGTTCCGAAAAGGACCGATTCCTCGGAGTCGTTCCGAAAAGGACCGAATCCGAGGAACCGTTCCAAAAAGGACCGAATCCGAGGAACCGTTCCGAAAAGAAATCGGTTCTTTTCTTGTAGACTGGCCAGTTTTAATAAATTAAAATACGCTATTTTATTTCAAAATAACAGATTTTGATTCTATTAAAGCTGACTTTATTGCCAAAATATCCTTCTAATGTGTGCCCCCCCCCCCACCTCCTCAAAAAAAAGAAAAAAAAAAGAAAACTAAAGAAAGAAAAAAAAAGTTATTGATGTGCGGGGCGGAGTAGGGCGTTTAATAAACATTACTATTTCATCTTCTTGTGCTAAATTACTCTGAAAGAAATAATTAAAAAAATATTTTATACGAATTGGATTTTTTACACCTGAGTGTAAAAGTGCCCGAGATGGGATTCGAACCCAGAAATTTTACGTGCTTTACCGATTGAGTACCTGGACCCCGAGGGTAATGGAACACCATGTGTACTTTAATACACTAATACATTTTATAATTGGTAAATGTATCATACGAAATGAATTTTTTCTAAATGAATTCTTAAGGCTGTTCTCAAATCCAAAAGGATAAATTTGTGAAAAAAGTTTTAATTCATTTTTATTCGGAATTGCATGAAACGAACAGGTGTTGTTGTTCAGAAACTATGTAATCGAGCTGTTTTTTCCGTTTTTTTGCAAACGCAATAGGCCTTTCAGAAAATAGTGTCAAAGTGGGCGTTTTGAACCGAATTTCCGCGCGAAAGAGGCATAATTTCTCAAAAATGGGTGAAAAACATGTTTGTCACGTGATCAAAAAAAATTATAACTCAATAGGTAATTTACTGATCAAAAGATGGAGAACACAGTTCGATTCCAAATCCCTTCCATGGTCAAACATTCCAATTTCATATCTTTCCGTTAAAAAATGAATTTGTAAATGTGTCAAAACGTTTTACGTTTGTTGAGCAGATCACTTAAGAACAGCCTTAAGAAAAACAAAGAAAATGCTTGTTTAATTACTAGTGAAAAATATTTTTTTTAATCTGACTAGAAACAGTTTTGAATAATGTAAGAAATATATCACTAGGCCATAAAAATTGCATTTTAATAGGATAATAATAACTGATTTTCAATTATTTTAATAATTGTAAAGTTACGCACTTTCATGCATATTTCACTATTTCATGTTTTTTCCTCAAACATAATTTCAATTTGAGAATCCTCTTTGTCAAAATAAATGTATGACCAGCTACGAGCGCTCGAGTACCACTTTATTTCCACAGTTTGGCGTCTTGTTTTTCTCTCCTGAAGAAGATGATTAAAAAAAATCTCGAAACTCCCTAAGATTGTTGTTTTAATCAACTTACATTGAGGTTTATTACATAGAGTAAAATCTGTTAGAACAAGGAATTTTTGTAAAACGTTTCTTTCTTTCTTAAGATAATGAATATTTCAAAAAGCATAATGTCTAATAATAATAATAAGATAACAGTAACAGTGGTGGGTGGGATTGAAATAATTTAACCGCGGTTCGCTCTCTTAATGGCCGTTTTGAGTATAAAAACGGGAAAGAAAAATCACGTGCTACATATAGATTATCAGACTTTCTTCAACACTGCGACATATATAAAGCTGCATATTTTATGCTTGTTTCGGTTTAATAGATTTATGTTAACCCTCCGCCTACCAGAGGGGTTCAATGGCCCCGACAGGTACATTTATAATGATATTTCTAATTTATTTTAAAAACTGAAATTTCTGTAAATATGGGTTTTTTCTGGGATGTTCTATTCTTTTGAATAGAACATTCCAGAAAAAGTCACATATTTACAAAATTTTCATTTTTTAAAATGTGAAAAATCAATTTGAATGTATCTATCGGGTCTGTTGCACCGGTCTGGAATGCGGAAGGTTAATATTGCATTTAAAAAGTTTTACAATATACGAATTTAATTATTGGTTTCCAAAGAATGCACGTTGTGATTTTGTACAGTTTTTTCATTTGTTATTTTACTTCTATTTCTTGCTAAATAATTAGAATTTAAATAACTGTGACTTTGTTTTAATTCAACGTAAAATAAAAGCAAAAAAAAAAAAATAGTTTATCGTAACAATTCCTTATAATAATTCAGATTTCTTGATTGTTATTGATACTCGTAAATCCCGAAATCAATGCCACGATTAATGCCTGTTACTGTGGTGATGGATAATACATATCTGAGTTTAATTTCGATCAAATCGAGGCTCCCTTCATGCTAAACTAAATTTAATGTTTCAAGCCTAATACCAAACTTCAGTTTTTATTGAGGTAAAACTTACTGCAAATACGATTCTAAATTTTATGTATTTTCCTTTCTTATTGTTATTCTTTTCACTTAGAAGATTTATTTATTTATTTTCTTTTTTTTTCTTAAATTACATAAAGTTTTCTGAAAAGTTCGAATTTAACAAAATGTTTTATCTATTTTAAATAGTTTTCACAATAAAAAGTTTAACTCCGAATAAAAAATAGTCAAATTCTCAAAAAATTAAGTTTGGTATTATCTATAACACGTTTGCAACAGATATCTTTCATTCAACGGCCGAAACATCGTCAAAAGGATAGTTCTTTATATAGTACTACACTCTGTCATAATAATGGACATACTTTTAATTTGTTTAATTTAATTAAACCAATAAACCGTTTTTCAGTTAAAATGTTAGCAAATTTCAAATTTAAAGAAATAGAACTTTGAAGTTTAGTGAATCACTATATCTTTTGGCGGAGATAATATGTACTATATATGAATAAAATCATATATATTACTATATATATATATATATATATATAATAATATTAATGCATATAATATTATCTTATAAATATCACTAGCCATAGCCCTGCTAATGAATCTGTTTACAAATCATCTGAAGGAACTTCTACCCTTTCGTGTAACCCAAGTGTTCCATGACTTCATGAGTTATGAAGCTCCAAAGATCCCAATCCAAACAAACATATTAGCATTGCAATTCACTCACACCGAACTGAGGTTCTGTATGATATAAGTGGAGAGAGGGTGACGGCGGATGAGGGTGTGAAATTAGAGAAATTCCTGTAGGTTCTCGTGAAATTGGAGATTCAAAAAGAGTTGTAAGTTTATTGAAATTCTACGTAGTTAACAGCAGTTCACAAATAGCGATGTTAGGGTAAAAGACAAGACATACATCAGTCACTCAGGAAAGACAGTGTGCAAAAATGTGCTTTACTTTTTAACTCTTTCCAATAAAGTTAGTGTTTATGAATGCGGTTTGTCTGTCCGTCAGACCGTCTGTTCACGCTCTAAGGCAAGTCACACACTAAGGCGACACATAAGACATGTCGCTTGAATTCGCTAGAAAAACTGGTTTAAAACAAGTTTGCAACAACTTCGTTCTTTGTTTCGACCGGTTTTTGCACTTCATGTTGCGCTTTGTGTCGTTCTGTGGTCTCAGTGTGTAATATACATAACTCCCGTAAATATACTCGGATTCCCATGCAATTGATATATGTTAATGATGTTTACCATGGGATGTTTGGTATTCAATATGAAGAGTGTAGCATTAATAGTTTATTTACAGGGGCACTCAAAAGTATTTCGTTACATTATGGTCAACGGGAAAAAATCGTTTGCAGCGCATTTTAATGACATTAAGCTATTTCAAATGCATTAAAATTGATATATATCACTGAATTGCACTACAAGATGATTGCTATAGAATAGGGTGTTTCACTTCTGAACCATATTCTGAAGGCGGTGATAATAATGTTGATGAATTATGCGAAATATCCTGTGTGCGTAAAGTTAGGGAGCTGAGGAGAAAGACGATAAAGGGCATAAAGTTATTGAAAGTACAGACACTGGAACAAAAATGTAATCTACTTTAACTAGTTACATATCCAAACCAGTAGGGCCATCCAAATGAAAAATGAGATTCAGAATGAAAAATGAAATTAAGATTACCTAGAGGTAGATTTTGAAGAGGAAACTATGAGACTAAAAATTCCTAGACCCTGGTGACAAATATCAGAGCAGTAATAAAACTTCCTATACAGGATGTCCACTCTCAACGATGTCCAATAGCTAATTCCTAAACCGTTAGTCATAGCCATATAGTTCCGATTACAAAAATGTTTTAAATGGGGGTAAAGAAGTATTTAAAAAGTGATTTGGGTCAATAGAATCATTTCTTGAAAAATTATGAAATTTAATTTTTTATACGATCCCCCGGTCCTTCAAGTTATAGTTAGTAAAACTTTCCTATTACACTTACAAGTAAGACAAATAAAAGTCCTATTATTCTACGACTAAAACTGACCGAAGTAATGGCTGTTTCAACTTGGAGCATATTTTTTGCTGCGAAATAGGGGTCATTTACAAATTTACTAGAAATATAAATAATCTTCAGATATATAAAAAATATAGTTGATAGTAAAATTAACATTGCATTATAAATTTGAAATCTATAATCATTCTGAAATATTAATCAAAATATACAGCTTGTACTAAACATATAACAGGAAAAAAATAATAGAATTTTCGTTAAATAAAATGTTGAAAAGCAACAGCCTCGATTCTTTACACACTGAATCCAAAAATGACCTTAATTTTTTATCACAAAGTACAGATTTTTTGCAAATCGTAAATTTGAAAGCTAAAAAGTGAAAAATTTTCGGAAATCTGATTCTGATAGTATAAAATAGATGTGATTGTTATTTCTTTAACTTTTGATAATTGATTTTTATGTATTTTTTACTATTGAATCCGAAAATGACCTTCATTTTTAACCATCACGTCAGGATTTTTCGCAAATCGTAAATTTCAAAGTTTAAAAGTTCAAAGTTTTAATTGAACCTCTTCCCTTCCTACATCATCGGATCCCCGAGCTGTTTAGCTGTAAGAATCCCAGTATAAGCCAAAAATTGAGTAAATTCTTGAATTAAATAAAATTAAATTGAATAAAAGAAGTTTTACATCCATTTTATAGTATCAGATTTTCGCTATTTTTTAACTTTGAAATTTACGATTTGCAAAAAGGTCTAACATGATGGTTAAATATGAAGGTAATTTTTACATTCAGTGCTAAAAAGCACATACAAATCAGTCGTAAAAGTTAAAAAATACAACCATCGATTCTATTTTATAGTATTAGCTATTTTTTCAATTTTGAAATTTACTATTTGCTAAAAATTCTGACATGATGGTTAAAAATGAAGATAATTTTCGGATTCAGCGCTAAAAAATACATAAAAATCATAATTTTAAAAATACATAATTTTAAAAATAAAAAAGATCAACCATCGCAGTCTTGTGTTATCTAATCTAAAACTTTTTTGAAAACTTGTTGGCAGTAATCTATCCGAAATTTTTTGTTACCCTGTAAAATAAGTACATAATGGTAAGCACTGAAAATCATAATAATATTACATTGTCATCTGATTTACGTCAATATGTAAAATTTAACCTCGATCGCATATTTTAAAGTGAGTTGAATTTCGAGTACAAATTTTGAACTGGAAAGACATACATACGATCGTTTCAATTTAACCCGTTACCCGCTGGTGTTGCGTTCACGCAACGGTTACTGTGGCGACGCCATCTTGCGCGGTCAGTAAAACGAGTTTCTCGCAGGAAGCGATCGAGCTAGCCTTTTGCTCGGCACGTAAGATCTCGCTTACTGACCGTGGGTTCTCCGGTTCAATCCCTATCGCCGCACATCGCCTGCATTGGTGACCTTGGACAAACGAACACGCACCTTCACAAACATCATCATCTCCTTTCGAGACCAACAGATGGCAGCACTGAAAACACCCCAGCAGCAAAGCCTGTGAAAAGCTCACAGCACGCAAAAGCCTGTGAAACTATCACAGCACGCAAGCAAAGCCTGTGAAACGCTCACAGCACGCAAAAGCCTGTGAAACTATCACAGCACGCAAGCAAAGCCTGTGAAACGCTCACAGCACGCAAAGCCTATGACAACTCTCATAGCACAAAGCCTGTCAAGCCGCGCATCTTCGGGGGTACACACATGCGCACGGCAGCATCACCTGGCAACGAGCCAGCGCAACACGAGTGCACATCGCTCGTACAACATCAACAAGATGTTCTTCTCACTGGGGGTGGAGTACTGTGGCGACGCCATCTTGCGCGGTCAGTAAAACGAGTTTCTCGCAGGAAGCGATCGAGCTAGCCTTTTGCTCGGCACGTAAGATCTCGCTTACTGACCGTGGGTTCTCCGGTTCAATCCCTATCGGCGCCCATCTCCTGCACATACGATCGTTTCAATTTAACCCGTTACCCGCTGGTGTTGCGTTCACGCAACGGTTAAAATAATTGCTCATGCTTACATTAATTACTTTGTCACCACTATTTTACAATTAAAAAAATTGCCTTATTTATTGGCAGAAATTTTGATATTTTAATAAAGCGCAAATTACCTTTCTGAATGTGTGGTGACAAGCGACTTTCAACAAGAAATTTGAAAATTCCTACTTATAGTTTTGGCGGTTAATAGATTAAATAAAAGCTTATAAAAATAGCATAGTTTTTGTTAAAAAAAATCATGAAAAGAAACAGCTTCAAATCCTTACAAAAATCTGTCGTAATACGATTTCTTTCAAAGCGCAGCTACACATGAAATAAATCCTTCAAATACTTTAAGCACTTTGTTTACGACCCCTAGAAGCATGGCTAAACTCATGTGTATTCGGATGCAGAAAAGTGGCATAAGTCTTGCATTTCAAAGTTTCGTATAACTTCATGAATTTTAGTGTTAGATGAATGGGACTTTTTTTGTCTTTCTTTTAAGAGAACAGGAAATTTTTACTAAATATCTCTTATAGGGCGGAGGACCGTATAAAAAATTAAATTTCGTAACTTTTTTAGAAATATTTTTATTGATCCAAACGACTTTCAGAATAATTTTTTACCTTATTTAAAACATTTTTGTAATTAAAACTATAGGTCTATGACTAACGGTTTAGGACTTAGCCACTGAACATCGTTGAGAGTAAAGACACACTGTATAAAATAATAATACAAATGGACGGTCATTTGACGACATATTTTCAAGAGAAACCAATGATTACACTGAAAATCGAATAGACCTTGCACCGCCCTTAAATTTCCAAGAGGAATTATGCTTTATACCATAAATCATAAAGTTAGAAATAACTGCAAATTAATTGCACACACTGATCAATGAAATGAACTCTTAAAAACAAAATCATCTGTCCAAAACATTACAAAATTAAAGCGACTGGATGCCTAAGAAAATGGATGGGTACATAAGAAAATAAATTAGTAAAAAATATTATGGATTGCATGTGGTTCTCTTTATCTCGGAAGTGTTTTTTTCCCCTTGGAATCCTTTATTTTTCAAAATCGTCCTTTTTTTCTCGGAATCGTTCCTTTTTTCTCGGAATCGTTCCTTTTTTCTCGGATTCGTTCCTTTTTTCGGAACGATTCCGAAAGGAACGACTCCAATGAACTCGTTCCTTTCGGTGAACGATTCCTTAAAAGGAACGATATGGCCCATCTCTAATCTCTACTATGGAATAAATCCATAGACTTCTCATATAACTGGACTCAGAAATAGCAACCTTTTCTTGACGCCGGGATCGCTACCCACCGTCACGTGATGGTGGGCAGAGAAAACGCGCCAAACCGGTTTTACTCCTCTGGTTCCCGCTGAAACTTTCTTGCATCGGCGTTTCTCTCGCTTAAATCAAATCCGACAGTTGCCAATAAGGTGATCACCGCCATAAAAGACAACCTTTTGGCGATGAAAGCGGAAAACATGTGTGCCTCAAGGTCTGACCGAAATAACAATGGGATTCGGCCTCTACTTCTTATCTTTACTCTGAGAATAAATCCAAATCTTTGAATCATTCATCGCATTGAATACGAATCATTCAAATTGATTCAATCATTAAGGCGTTTCCACATGGTTTCCACAGACGAATCTGAAATTGAAATCATTGTATTGTATGGAATAGTTTTTTTTAGGTAAGTTTATTTATTATATACTTGACGTCGTTTTAAAGTGTTTAAAAGCCTGTGGGCTAATCCATGAAATCATGGACACACATTGAAAAAAATAATATTTATGAATGTACATTTATTACATTTTTTGGCAACAAAAATGTTCAAAGTTATTTTTCCATGCTAAATAAAAATTGGCAACAGTGTTTTAATTTCAAAATGGCCAGGCTAACATTATGCAATTATGTGCACAGACTTTCGGAGAGAGCGATGTTAAGGATTTTTGAACTTCATCCTCTGCTATAATTAGTAAGTTTGAAACATTTTACTATGTTTATACCTTTTTCATATCTAATAGTTACATAATGAATCCTTTTTTAAAGTAACAGATTGCTTTTATTGTTTTTTCTTTGCATTTTATAAACTGTTCTTGCCTTATTTATCAACATTTATGTTTTTCATCTCTTAAATCTATATTTTATTCTTGACACATTCACGAGGCTCTAGACCTGTAATTATCTGTCTGTCATATAAAATTTTAATGATTTTCTGCATGAATCTATAGTTATTCTCCAAATATGGCGATATATTATTGTATAGTGTCATAGACAATATTATAAAACTTAAGTATATCGTGAAGAATTATCTTAGAGAGGAAGAGTTTAGAAATTGTTCTCTATGTTTAGCATTGAGCACTATACCATTTACTTTATTACACAGTGTTTTCTTTGATGTATTTTATATTGATTTTCTAATGCTCTGCTCAGTTTTTAAAGTATGTTGTGAAATTCCATTGTTTTGTTTGTTTTCTGAAATAGAGTAGATGTACCAATAACGGACACCTTTAAGGAATTTCTTTAAAAAAATATTATATTAATGTATTAATAATATTTAACCATTCTCAGAGTCACATTTCCTAATGTGAATCTAAATTTAATTGTAAATAAGATAAATAAATCAAAACATCCAAAATTCCAGCAATGTAGGATAGATGTGCCAGTAATGGACACACCTTGGTGTTTTTGGTTCATAAGAAAATAATTGATAAATATTTAGCTTTAATTATTTTTTTTTTTTACAATTCCCCCTTGCATGTTTCATAAAACTGGGTTATTGTTGACACTTTTAATCAAACCAATCAGGAAGCAGAAAATGCTTCAAAGGTTCGCTGTTTTTCTGTGAAAATCTTAATGAAAAGGCTTAGAGCTGGCTTCGTTTAATTAATTTATATTGTTGGTTTTGGGGGCACGCAGAGTTAGCAGAATAGCTTGACATAAACATTTATTTATACTAACATGAAGACAAAAATATATACATAGCTTAAGTGTGATTAAGCACTGACATGTTTTTAATAGAACTGAATAATCTCGCTCGTAGAGTGGATTTGGAGAAACATTATTGTACGCGCATGCGCTGAAAGAAAAGGGTAAGACAAATGGACGTTGTCAGTGATGTCGCTGTACTTGAAAAATCCTGGGTCCCGGGGACCCAGGATTTCCAAAAATCTGGGTCCCTTTTACAAAAGCGGGTCCCCAACGATAATAATTCATATTTGAAAGAAATAAATGAAACTTGTTTATTTGGAAAAGATAACATAAATGCATTAATTATTGTTTTAATAATAATGAATTAAAACTAGCATTATTTGCACTCAAATAAGATATTTTTAAAAAATCTTAAGAGAAATTTTCTTTTTTTAAAAGTAAAAATGTAAGATACTATTTTAATTGTAAAATATTGCTTATTTGGGAGTAGAAGATACCAAGTTCTACTAACAGGTATCACTAATGTTCGCATTTCTTTTAAAAAGGGGCAAGACGGGTTTATCAAAAAGATATTTTTGCTGAAAAAAAAAAAAAAAATTCTTAAGTAAAAGGGTACTTTTTGTTGAATGAATGGGTGCTTTCATTACACTTCCTATTGAATTATTTGTCAGCATAGATTTGTGTTGGAATCAGACATTTTCCTTGGAAGGGAAATTCACATCTAATTCATTAGTAAGCATGAAATCCTAAATCTTCCGAAGGTGGGAGACATTTCAATGTAGTAGGTAAGAACGGGGAGAGGGGGGGTGTCACTCGTCCACCGTCTGAATACATTATCAAAGTACACTGAAATCATGCTGTATTTTTAAGAATCTCATAAAAAAATTAAATCCCCTTTTGTGAATGTTCTACCTATAAGTTTGGTTTTCACATCTTTTTAGGTGCATTAGATGCTTTGACTAAATTCGCGTTTTTTCCGCGATACTTTGACAAAAGTGATCTTTTTTCCAGATCCTTTGGCAATATTCGGCTTTATTCTGCTATTGTTTGATGAAATTCGCTTTTTTTCGTGATCTTCTGACGAAATACGCTATTTTGTCTCAGCCGTTTTACGAAAATTGCATTTTTTCTGCGATATTTTGATGAAATTTGCGCTTTTTTCACGATCCTTTGACAAAAATCAGCTTTTTTCCACGATTTTTTAACGAAATTCGCTATTTGTTCCGCGATATTTTGACAAAATTCGCTGTTTTTTTCCACAATATTTTGATTAAATTTGTGCTTTTTTCGCGATCCTTTGACAAAAATTGGCTTTTCTCTGCAATTTTTTAACGAAATTCGCTATTTTTCCTGCTATTTTTTAACGAAATTCGCTATTTTTTCCGCGACTTTTTGACGAAATTCACAATTTTTCCACAATCCTTTGACGAAATACGCTATTTTTTCGCAGCCTTTTTATAAAAATTGTTTTTCCCGTGTTATTTTGATGAAATTTGCGCTTTTTTGTGATCCTTTTACAAAAATCGGCTGTTTTCAGTGATTTTTTTGACGAAATTAGCTATTTTTCGCGATTCTCTGACGAAATACGCTATTTTTTCGCTGCCCTATTACAAAAATCTCGTTTTTTCTTTGATATTTTGATAAAATTTGCACTTTTTTGCGATCCTTTGACGAAAATCGCCTTTTCCTCCAAGATTTTTTGACGAAATTAACTATTTTTTTCGCAATCCTTTGATGAAATACGCTATTTTTCCGTGGCCCTTTTACAAAAATTGCGTTTTTCCCTCGATATTTTGATGAAATTTGCACTTTTTTCGCGATCTTTTGAGAAAAATCTGCTTTTTTTCCAGCGTTTTTTTGACGAAATACGCTATTTTTTCGCAGCCCTTTTACGAAAATTGCATTTGTCTCATGATATTTTGATGAAATTTGTGCTTTTTTCGCGATCTTTTGACAAAAATCGGCTTTTTTTCCTGCGTTTTTTTGACAAATTCCTGCAAGACGCGTAAGAGCTATTTTTTTGCATCCCGCCTCCGATTTTTCACGTAATTTACGCGCTATAAACGCATCCGCAGCATTGCTGGTTGTGTTCCAACAATTCTCCCTTTACAACGTGCATTTTCTTAACAAAACACTATTCTCCTATTAAGCAAATTACAGAGAGATAATATTAATATAAAAATTACAAATACAAATTATATAGGGGAAAAGGGGGCTAGTGTGGACAATTTTTATAAATTTTTAAAAAAAATACCTACTGAATACCATTTTTCTCACTTCAAATATTTTTTTTTACAAGAATTTGCTATTTTTAGGCCTGCCAACTGCTACGAAAAAATCGTAGTTTCTACGATTTGGAGCTAAAAACCATGATGCTACGAAAATCAGTCTAAAACTATGATTTTCTTAAAAAAAACACACGCCGAAAAAAATCCATTTTGTCAATCGTTTGCAGAAAAAAGATTTCATCTGAAGATCGCAGAAAAATGCAACTTTAGTCAAAGAATAGAGGAAAAAAGCCCAAATTTCGTCAAAGGGTCGAAAAAATGCAAATTTTGTCAAAAGATCGCAGGAAAACGTGAATTTTGTCAAAAGATTGCAGGAAAACGTGAATTTTGTCAAAAGATTGCAGGAAAACGTGAATTTTGTCAAAAGATTGCAGGAAAACGTGAATTTTGTCAAAAGATTGCAGGAAAACGTGAATTTTGTCAAAAGATTGCAGGAAAACGATTGCAGGAAAACGCGAATTTTGTCAAACGATTGCAGGAAAACGCGAATTTTGTCAAACGATCGCAGGAAAACGCGAATTTTGTCAAAAGATTGCAGGGTCATTCCATGCCAAATCAACCCAGCCATGTAACCCACCATCTCTGATTTGTCTGAAATTTTCAGAAAACACCATACTAATAAAGTTAGAAAAGTGCATAAAATTTTAAATTGATGCGACTTAACATTTTTTTTAAACGTGACCTTGAATGTGGGTGTACAGCAAAAAAATGCGTCGCCTTGTAGTGGAAGTCTTGGGTGTGTTTTGAGCTGCGGAATTTTATTTCTCAGCTGCTACTTAAGATAGAAAGCTGAAAATTTTGCCACTTATAGTTCTTTCCATGTGGAATTCAGGAAAAAATATTGCTTTAATGCTGGATCTTTTGTATATAATTAAAGAAATATTTATATTGACAGTTACTATATTTTGTATGAAAATTTTCAAAAATCAATTCTATAAAAGTGCATCTTCCAACCTGAGCCTAATATTTTTTTTTAATGCTCCATATACCATGTTCTTTCAAATAAAGAAAAAAAAAAATCAGTGGTTGCTGTAATAATTTTTGAGGGAAAAAAAAAAAGGCTAAACTTCTTTAAAACATTGCATTTGGAATGTTTTTAAGAATCTCATAAAAAATTTAAATCCCATTTTATGAATGTTCTACCTATAAGTTTGGTTTGCATACTTTCCACCCCTAACCCCCCCCCTTGTTTCAATTTTTTTTATGCCTAGTGCAAAGTCTGATTATGCATTGAGTTGTAGAACAACAGACAACTTAATGTGGTAGGAATCTATAATATTAAAAATAGAATCTGCGATTTTATGATGAAATTCGCTATTTTTTCCGCGGTCCTTTGACGAAATTCGCTATTTTTTCCGCGGTCCTTTGACGAAATTCGCTATTTTTTCGCGGTCCTTTGACGAAATTCGCTATTTTTTCCACGATCCTTTACGAAATTCGCAATTTTTTCGGGACTTTTTGACAAAATTCGGTATTTTTTCGCAATCCTTTGACGAAATCCGCTATTTTTTCGCAATCCTTTGACGAAATCCGCTATTTTTTCACAAACCTTTGACGAAATCCGCTATTTTTTTTGCAACCCTGTTACGAGAAATCTCATTTTTCCGTGATATTTTGATGAAATGTGCACTTTTTGCGAAATATTTTGACGAAATTCAGCTTTCTTTTGCAATTTTTTGACGAAATTTGCTATTTTTTCGCCATTTTATGACAAAATTCGCTATTTTTGGGACTTTTTTTTCGCGATCCTTTGACGAAATATGCTTTTTCGCGGCCCTTTTATGAAAATCACGTTTTTCCCCCGAGATATTTTGACGAAATGTGCACTTTTTTTCGAGATTCTTTGACGAAATTCAGCTTTTTTCCCGCACGATTTTTTGACGAAATTCGCTATTTTTACGCGATCCTTTGACAAAATATGCTATTATCATGGCTCGCATTCCCCCTAAAATTCCCAACTATTATTTTACCCCCCAAAATTCCTAAAATTCTACCAAAATTTCCTTCTTATTCCTAAAAAAAATATACTTTTTGCTTACGAACTCCGTAAATCACAAAGTATTTCGAGATCGTCAAAGCATGCCACTTTCCTTCCCTTTGTTTGGTTGAAAATAGCTGTTATTTCGAACATCAGTATAATTCTTCCAATCACAGTCAAGCTCAGTGTAGCTCCTCCTCCTCCTCTAATATTTTGTTTTCTAGATTAACGGAGAAAGAGAATGTCCGAAAGAAAGCGAAGGAGCATATTCATTCCGGTTAAGCCTGCTCAATCATGCGGGATTCTTTGTTGTGTAGCATAGCATTCAGTCGCGTGTATCTGTGTTTGTTGTTTTTCCGTTACGCTGAGTATAGTGTTATTGCCGATTTGATTTTTATGTGTTTTCATGTTTTTTGAATTATCATCAAATTATGCCTAAGGGATTGACAAAATTGCAGGATTCCTGGTTGCAAAAAGAATGGGATGGAGTGCTAATTGGAAAGTGGTTAGAGGCCATAAAGGATATACATTCAGCTAAGTGTATTTTGTGCTCTGAAATGTTCTTAATAAGCGGAAGTGGAATAGATAAAGTGCGTTCACATCATAAAAGCAAAAAACATTTTCTGAAATTTAATACCAGATTCAAAAATAAGTCACTCTCTAAAACTATAGAAGAAAAGAATAACACTAATGCTGGAGCTCTTAGTTTCCAAAATCAGATTCTAAAGGCCGAAACTCTATGGGCCTTGCATGTGGCAAATGAAAATTTTTCATTTAAATCGTGTAATACTACGTTAGAACTAATCAAAGAAATGTTTCCCTGATTCATCTATTGTGTCATCAATGCAACTTAAGGAAAAGAAAGTTGCATATGTTTTAAAACACGGTGTTGCGAAATATTTTGAAAAATCTTTAGTTAAAGATATCGCCGATAGCTCACATGGAATAACATTGGCATTTGACGAAACTAACAACATCCAGACAAAACGCCAGTTAGATATATATGCAAGGTGTCCCTATTACTTTATCATTATTAACGACAGTGAGAGATTCTCACAAATCATACCTGGAATATACTAGAAGATTAAAAGAAGTAGAAAACTTGAAAAAGAAAAAAAGCAAATCAAGAAGGAAGAACACGAAAAGGAGGAAACAAGGAAGAGGAAAAATGATCTTGATTTGCAGATTACTGAAAACAACATGATCAGCAAGCTTAAAAAAAATAAGGAAATTGCACTAGGACTAATTAGAGAAGGAATGGAAAGGCTGACAAAAGCTGTAGCAACTCTAAACAATGTTGAAATGACTGTTGCATGAAATTTAATCTCTGAAGGTAGTGAACAATTACAAAAATTAGAATCTGAATTGTCTGTATTGGAAGCAGAGAAAGAACAAATTTTGAAAAAAAAGACTTAAAATTAACTGATCTTTCAAAATGTAACATTGAAGTTGTTTTTAATATTAGCAATAAGCAATCTCATATTTTTTTGTTATGTTGTAATAATAATTGATATGATAAAAAAAATAAAAGTTTACATGGCATCATCAAATACAGGAGTAATAATTATTTTATTTGATATTTTTCTGCATTTAATTACAATTTAATGTGTTTTAAGTAGGAAAACCTTGCTATTTAAGCAAATATCTAAAATATGGTGGAATGAGTTAAGAGATGGTAAATGAGAATTTAAGTTATTTTGACTGAATGTTTAATGTGCACAAATTTGAGTGTTTTTTTCGAAGTTTCATATAATTGTCTAATCACTGTTAATAAGTGCTTATATTCAGCTTAAAGTTGTAGAGTGTAATTAAAGCCAGTTTCCACCTTTTTTTTTTATGTATAAAGGTATGTATCCCATTTATTGTTTGATTAGTATTAATGAATTTTTCTTGATAAAATAATCTAAATATTCTATTTTTTTATTGGGATTAAGAACTGGTGTTATCTGGTGCAAATATAAACAATAACGTTTCATTCTTGGTCATTATTTTCTCTGCACCTAAATTAGAAATAATATTTAGTACTTATGTATTGTTCAGGCCATGTCAAATATTACTGCATCAGTTATTACTAATTACAATAACTTTTATTTTTTGACAATTTTATAGCATACACATAATAAGACATATAATATTAGTATATTGTTTTATGTTTTTTTTTTCTTTTTTATAGTTTATTAATTTATTTGATAACTTTTTCTGTGATCTATCGTATGGCCTAGATAATATGTAAGTACCAATTACAATTAAGATATGTTTGTCTATTACATTATTTACATTGTTTTCCTTTTTAATGAAATGTTTTAAAAGTATATGTATTTTAATTGAATGGAAGTTAATCTTAAAGGATAGGAATATTGTTTGGCAGTATACCACCTGTGCTTAACTAGCATAAATATATTGTTATTACATACATGTAATGTTAAAAATAACTTTGATTGCCCCCAAAATTTGGGAAAAAATTCCCAAAATTCCCCCCTAAAATTTTCAAAAATCCTAGTACTAGCCCTGTATTATTTTGCAGCTCTTTTATGAAAATTGCCTTTTTCCCGTGATATTTTGATGAAATTTGTCCTTTTTATCGCGATCCTTTGACGAGATTCAGCTTTTTCTGCGATTTTTTGATGAAACTCTCTATTTTTTCGCGATTTTTTGACGAAACGCAGTTTTTTTTTCACAGTACTTTTACGAAAATCACGATATTTTTATGAAATTTCCGTTTTTTCGTGATCCTTTGATAAAATTCTGCTTTTTTACGTGATTTTTTGCTGAAATTATGCGTATCACGGGACGCGTAAGAGCTATTTTTTTTTTGCATCTGACTCCGATTTTTCACGTAATTTATGATAGAAATATTTAACACTCCATCTTATTGTCCTGGCACTAACTCTATTCAAACCTCATTTTTGAAATATTAATTGACCGTTTGCATTGGTTTACATTAGCATAATTGCTTTAGCATATATTTTTTGGCATCTAATTTATCTTTTCCGTTACTACATCCCTATTCATTTTATTTCAATAGTTTACTATATAATGCAACTTTATTAAAATAAACATACTTACCTTTCTCCATAAGTTATTCTTTTATTGGTCTTTCTTTAATCTATTTCAGTTTAAAGTAATTCATATATTTATATTATTCATTTACTTTATTTATTATAACTACTGGCTATATTGAACTTTAGGTGCACGTTTCCAGTCTAGAATCGCATGTTTATTTGTATAACTCCCAGTGGTGCTAATAGATGGCATTATGACGTAAGCATAGATCGCTACGCGATTCACGTCATTCTGTCTAGTTTTGCATACGGTGTTCTGGAAGCCAGTGGAATGAAGTTCTGACATGCGTAGAGGTTCGTTTTCGAACATCGGTGGGAGATAAATAGAATAGCTGGGAAGTTCTGATAGCTTAGTAGTGCACATATATTCCTTGAGTGCTTTGATTTCGTCTCTTTGGTTATGTAGTTGACACTATGCTTTCGTATCTTTTAAAGTGAAATGTTCTGCATTATTCTTCTAGTGAGGTTGTTAAACATGAAGCATTTTTATATCAATTTTGTTTAAAAGTAATCTAGTCATTGAACTATTTTTATCTCGGAGTGTCAAGATGAATGTTCTGGTTTGAAGTACTTTGGAGCCGTATTAAGTGTGTTTCCTGGAAGTGCTGTTTTAAGAAAGGATTTAATCTTTCGTATTTTTGCCTGAACTTACCATCACAACTTTTTGGAGAACTCGTTCATGTAGTGGATTGCTTCGTCGATGTTTTTCGTGTTTCCTCAGTGGTGGAGTTATGCATTAGTTTCCTGTGTTTCGCCAGGTTTGAAAGTAAAGCGTGTCTATTTAAAGTGGACATTTGTATCTTCTTTGACTTGGCTAAAATTGATCTTAAAGTATAGCATATTTGAGTTCCAGAGCGACTAGTCATCTCTTACGATGTTATGTGAAGTTTATAATGAAGTGGGCAGGGGCGGATCCAGTGAATCGTTTTTGGGGGGGGGGGGGCGATACCGAGTGACAGATAATCAACGTAGTGATAACTTCTGTTGCTCAAATCATTCCGTGCAGTTAATTATTAAATGAATATGAAATATTTAATGCGATTTAAAAATATTAGAGACTCTCGATTATCCAACATCTGATTAACCGAAACACTCAGTTATCCAACACCTTTTTATATAATCCCGCCCTCTCCTCAAATTATGGTTTATTGTTACTTTTTAGGTCATAAAATTAAAAACGTTATAACAGAATTATTTATCTTATTATCATTATTTATCTTATTTTTTGTTCTTTTAGTTATAGTGAACAACATTAATAACACAAGCCTGCCATGATTGTGTTTTTTAACTTTTGATATTTGATTTTGGTGTATTTTTTAGCACTGAATCCGAAAATGACCTTCATTTTTAACCATCAAGTCACGATTTTCGCAAATCATAAGTTTCAAAGTTAAAAAGTAAAAAATAGCGAAAATCTCACAAAGCAATTTGTCAAAGCCTTAACAAAAGAAAGTAATTGTTTTAAATGCATTTGCGACAAATTTTCCAGCCTTATCAGCTGCCAAACTAAAAGAGAATACCGAGATGATCCCCACAGAGAGGATTAAAGGAAAAGCGGGAAGCAGAGCATGAGCAGTTCAAAGAAACTTCCACGCATGGAATAAAATTATAAAGATTTTAAATACACAATATTTTACATGTTTAACTATAAAAATCCATGTATGAGCAAAAAAATGAATGAATTATTATGAAAAAAAGTTACGTCTATTTTATAGTAGCAGATTTTCACAATATTTCGACGACTTAAAAATTTGCGATTTTTGAAAAAAACTGACGTTATGGTGTGGTAAAAATTGAAGGTCATTTTGGGATTCAGCACTAAAAAATGCATAAGAACCAATTATAGAAAGCTGAAAAACATAACTATCACATCCATTTTTTAATATCAGATTTCTGAAAGAGGATAATCTCTGAAAAATGATCCCCTTCAGAAATCTGAAGGGGCCTTAACATCCTTGAAAGTCAAAAATGTCATCTAAGTGGTGTGTATACCTCTTCACAGGCGCGGATCCAAGGAAGGGAGGAGATCGCCCTGATCGCCACCCACCTCTTGGATCAAAAAATATAAATTCACCGATTATCGCAAATTTCGACAAATGCTCGCCGAAAAGAATCATTTTTGTCAATCGTTCGCAGGTAAAAAAATCGTGCAAAAAACGCAAATTTCATCAAAGGAGTGAGCAAAAAGCGCAAATTTCGTCAAAGGATCGCGCAAAAAAGCGAATTTCGTCAAAGGACAACGGAAAAAAACGCGAAATTCGTGAAAGGGCCACGAAAAAACACGAATTTCATCAAAGGACCATGAAAAAAACACGAATTTCGTCAAAGGATCGCAGAAAAAAACGTGAATTTAGTCAAAGCAGGGATCACTCTAGAGAGGTTTGGCGGGGCGGCCCGCACTCGTGCCCTTTTTAAAAAAAAATCCCGCTCTTCTTGCCCCTTTTCCAGGTAGAAATCCGCCCTCCTTTTTTTCTAGGGTAGAATCTTGCCTTCTTTGTATTGTACTTTCAAAAATTCCCCACTATCATTCCTTTTTAGATTGATAAGTCTGGAGTAATTCTCCCCTTTTCCTCCCACTCTCTTTGTTCTCTTCTCTGTGGTATGTCACTAGACCTCCATTGAACAAAACTTAAAGGGGTAACTGAAGCAAAAAATTCTTTGTCATTGATTCATCTCACCAGCTCTGGTGAAATAGTATTATGACCATTTGTTCTGATCTTTGACCACATGATAGCTTACAGGAAGTCTATAAAAAAATCCAGAAAAAGAATTTTTACTTTTATTCTGTATTCAAATCAACCCATTTTTCTAAAAAAGGAAGAAGTTACCTTAAGTTTTAAAAATGTCATTCAAAAATCATAGGAAAAGGGAAAATGAACGTGAATATATTAAAGGCTAATGTCAGACGAACGTCTTTTTGCACGCTTTTTTGCTTACGTATTACGTAAGCAAAAAAGCGTGCAAGAAGACGTTCGTCTGATATTAGCCTAAATACACAAACAGATGTGCTAAAGTAACGGATTATTTCACGGAAAAGATCGAGAAGGTACTTCCATTATTTTTAATGCTTTTCATACGGTAAAATTACGTAAATTATAAATGTTCTTATAAGGAAGGGCGGCTTTAATATCTACGTTTCTTTTTTTTTTTCGGCGCCCTATGGTCGATATATTGTAAAGAAACTTAAATTTTAATCAAGAATTTTGTGTATTTTCCTTCTCATAGTTTTTAGTGCCCCGAGCAGCCCCCCCCCCCCCCACACACACACCTCACTAATTACAAGAGATCTAAATTCCATCCGAAAGGAAGTCTTTTCATGATTAATTTATTATCCCATCACAAATTAAACTTCCACTCAGTCATCTTTTTCAATAGATAAAATCTTTCTCTTAAGTCTCAAATATCTTCATTTAAAAAAAGAAAAAAGCAAACAAAATCGCAAAATAAAAAGCGGCTTTGTGGACATCGATATTAGCTATTTAACGCAAAAAAATCATTTAAAATGTATTGAAATGCAAACTAGGTATTTCGAAAATTTCACCCATAGGAATAACATTAGCGAGCGGGTGCTTTTGCGTGAGGGAAGTAGTGTCTTAAAAGTCTTACGGCCGCCCTTCCTTCTCTACTCGATATCTTGCAAACTGTAAAAGTGATTTTTAATCATGAATTAGGCGAAATCTACAAATTAAAATTATTGATAAAAGGAATTTATGTATTAGGGATGCGGAGTATTGATTCCGCATCCCCAATAAATAAATTCCTTTAGGCGCAGGGGAGACGGGATGGCGGAATTCACGGCAAAAATGTTAACTAGGAAATTTACATGAGACAAAAAAGCTGCATCAGAAGGCAGTTTGGTTCCCAAATCTCACGGCAGAGCTCAAAAATAGCCTACTTTCAAAAGAAAAAAAAAAAATCTGCGTTTTGTATATATATTTTATCCAAGTACGGGATTTTTACAAAATAAATGTTTTCCAGCCATTTATTTATTTCCATTTTTACCCTCCTATCGTCCTATCTTTCATATATAATACAACCAAAAACAAAACTCCTAAAATATACTGCTCAACTGTTAAACTACTTTTAGATGCTTATAAATTAAATCATGACAGAATGAAATACCTAAACTACATTCTCATTCTCAAGTACTCAAAGATTATTCATAATACGCATCAATAAACAAACATTTTTCTTGAACGTGGTATATCACGTAATCGGAATCTGCAAAGTCAGATAAAAATAAACGATAGTTGAGTTAGAATTTACTATCAGAAGTAAGAAAAAACAAAATTAACTATGCATTGGAAGTAGAGGTCTGTGCGAACCATATTTTTATGCTTCGGCACAGTGTCAAAGAAAAAACTTCGATTCGGTCCGTCCCAACCTGTAAAGAAATCAGTGAAAACAGGACTGACCCGGCCCGTGCAAAGTCAATTAAATCTGGCCCTTTCCAGCCCGACTCAATTTCTGCAAAAAAATTCCAATTTTCTTTTAGATACGCAATTAAGATTATTTTAAGGAATGCTGCACACATATTTATGGGAAAATTTTGCAGTACGTTTTAGATTATGTGTTATTATGACAAAAAATACACAATATAATAATTTAGAATAAAAGAAAAAAGTAGCTTTAAAAACATCAACTTTTTAAGCTGTATAATAAAAACATTTCTGAAAATATTTCTCCATAATTTATTAACGCTGAAATCTAAAAGATCCACTTTCTGACACATATCTGAATTCATTTTTTTCAGAAACGCAAAAAAAAAATAACAGGTGCCCTTATTCAGAAACTATGTAATCGAATGGCGTTTCGATGTTTTAATACAGACAAAAGATCTTTCAGAAAATACTTAATTTTCTTATAGGCCCGTTTAATTTTTTCGTCGGCTCGGCCTGGCACGATCCACGGCCGATTTTTTTATTATTAGATTCGGGCCGGCCATTAATCTTTTTTCTGCTGATATGGTCCGGATCTGGATTTCTTTGGCCATATCAGTCTGATAATTGTTTTTCAAAGTTTTTTTCAAATTGTGACAAAATGCTCCTTTAATAAAGAATGGAAAATGCAAACGATAAGACGGAATCCCGCCCCCCCCCCCCCCTTTCTTTCTTTTATCTTTACAAGAAGACATTATTGGATTCGTGAAAATTTTCGACTTCCGGTTTTCGACAGATTTATACGTTTTAGAACGTCCTGAACACGATTTGACTGTTTTTTGAAAACTGTCTGCCGGTCTGTCCATACATGACAAAAATTTTATGGGTGCTCTATCTCAAGAACTATTGCACAGATTTTAATAAAACTTTAAATTCAGTTAGACCTTGATATAAATGGGTGCTGATTAGTTTTCAGTGTAAATCGCTCAACAGGTGGCGCTGCTGTGCTGCATTTTTCACGATTTCCGCGATAACTATATCTGAAGAACTAATTAAAGGAATTTCCTCAAACTTCATATTCTGTTAGACGTTGACACAAATAGACGCTGATTAAGTTTTGGTGTAAATGCCCGAACAGGTGGCGCTGTTGTGCTGTATTTTTCACAATTTCTGCGATAAGTATATAGTTTGAACTTATGTACAGATAAGCACCAAAGATACTCACCAAAACCAAAATTTTGCATAAGGCGGAAAAAATATTTTAAACATGAAAAGCATTCTGTTTATGAAACTTTAAAACTGATATACATACGTTATATACTCAATGCCGAGAATTTTAATTAAGTTCCGTAATAGTTTAAAAAAGTTTATTTTTAACTAGAAACTGTTTAAATTTTAAGGAATTCTTGCATTTAAAAAAGGAAATTGTCATTTTTCCTATATAAATTTGCATGTTAAAATTATTATTATTGGAAGGATGCACATTTATGAAAATAAGTATTTTCTAAAGTACAATATATTTATGCTTTAAGGCAGGGATATGTTTAGGAAAATTTTAGGTCCTTTAAAGGACTCTTCACAAAATAATTTATCTTAAAACAGGACCCTTCACAAAATTATTTATCCCAAAACAGGACCCTTCACAAAACATTTTATCCCAAAACAGGACCCTTCACAAAATTATTTGTCTCTTAAATAGACCTTTCACAGAATTTTCTCACTTTTAAATTGAACTTTTCACAAATTTAGTTATTTAAAAATACAATCTGGCCTGTAAGTAAACAGTTAAACTCACCAAAGAGCATTTTATTTAGTGTTTTATACATGAAGGATAGGACATGAAGACATCGATAATTTAAAATTCACAAAATTATGATTAGAATTTTCACAAAAATAAGAAAAACTTCACAATTTCTCAAAAACAGGACCCTGTGAGAAAAGTCTGGACAGACCCCTGCTTTAAGGTTTTACTCAAATTCAAAGTACCGTGTTTACTCACGTAATAGTCACACTTTTTTTTGCCAATTTTTCATTGTGAAAGTCTAGGTGCGACTATTATGCGAGGAAATCTACTACATAATATTGTACACTCTAATGCTAAATCATTACTGGTATAATTAAACACATAATAAAATTTTACTTACTAAAGGTTTCCAGATTATGTGCTGTTTATTAAATATTATTTTCCTTTTTACGGTAATACTTTTATGGACATAAAATTTACAAATAATCTTTGTGAAAATTTTGACAAACTCTCTTAATAAAGGGTGAAGGGACCCCATGTCAAATCAACGTGGGGTCTGGACCTCAACATCTCAGATTTCCATAATTTTTTGTTTATAGTTTGTATCCATGAAGTATATGAAAAATCTAATTTTTTTTCCCTAGTGGATTTTTTTTTACGGAATTTTAAAAATTGCCAAAAGTACCAAATTTAACCAAACTCTCAATCACAAAATCCTTTACAATTCTTTAACAAATTGGGCTAGAGAGTTAAGTTATATCTCATTTGAAAGCTCTTTTTATGGGCTTTAATATGATATGCAACACTAACAATTTTGTGTAAAATAAATTTTTTGACAAATTTTCAAAATTTTTGAATTTAAATTTTTCAAAAACACTATCTTTAATTTTTTTCAAAAAAATATATGTTAATCTTTTACTTTTTGGCTACAAGTATGCCAAATTTCAAGATGGAGAAATGATGGGGTTTTGAATTATTAATTTTTAAATATGAGTTATACATGAAAATTTTCAAGTATCAGGGGAAAATTAACAACTGTACAATTTCTTTTCATATATAATTCACACTTCTTTTTCATTAAAAATTTCAGAGTTTGATGCTAAGCAAATTATTTCTAAGGCATGAAAATTTTCTAAAGCATATTTCTCAAAATATAATTATATAATTTGCCCTTAAGGGGACTCTTCATTCACTTGAAAGCACCTGATCGGTAAAGTTCAACCTATGGGCAGGTTGTTTTCGAATTTTTCGTTTAAATTTGAATCTTTTTAATTGATTTTTTTTTTTACATAGGATAGTTGATGTCGATCTCTCATGTCTATTTTTTAATTTTTCGATTTCGGTTGCAGATTTTTTAATAAATGTACTTTCACTTTCGGACCGGTTTCGAAAGTTACAGTACCTTTATTTAAAAAATCTGCAACCGAAATAAAAAAATTAAAAAAATTCCCTATTAAAGCTTGACCTCAGTTATCCTATGAAAAAAAAAAAAAAATCGTTTAAAAATATTCAAATTTAAATGAGAAATTCAAAAACAGTCTGCCCATAGGTTTAGCATTACCAAGCACATGTTTTGAAGTAAGTGAAGAGTGTTTTCACCTGGCACTTCTATCTTTTGATAGTTTAATTCTACAGCCATCACATATTTTCATGCCCTTATTAATATTAAATCTTAAACTGCACTACCAAGTTGTTAAATTCATAAGTTTGCCTGATTTTGAATGAATTGTTTCTTTATAGGGATTGATCTGGATGGGTTACCTCATCTATATAGCTTTTCTATTTCCATTTTAACTCATTTAATTATGTCTTTTTCTTAAAATCACTTTTGTTTTATTCTTTGTTTGGCACAGCATGTCCCTAAAGCGATTTTGCGCAATAAAACTCAATACAACCACCTTTATAAGGATTGCAGCTTTTAACAGAAAATAATGCCCAGTCTTTCTTATCTTCTGACATCATTAATAGTAGTAATTCAAGACTTCTTTGTTAAAGCATTTGATTAAAGTAAAATGAAGCTTGTTTATTAAATAGTTATCCTTCTATATGTAAAAAAAAATAATAATAATAACGATTTGGGAATGTGTCAAACAATTTTGAAAGGAACCAATGAAAATCTGCATAGATACCTCAAAATGCATCTGATTAGTCAGTTTTCTGACTTTTCTTAGCAGGAATTGCGCTTGGCGGAAACCATGAAAGTAGAGAGGATGGGTGGGGAAAGGGAAGAATCTTCTGCATTTCGATAGACTTATTTAAGGGGTCAATGGCAAAAGTGATTTTTACAGAAAGAAGATAATTTACATTAACTAATGAGAAGGGGGGGTGGTCATTTGCATTTCGATTGTCTTCTGCTATTTTTTTATGAGGGAGGGTATGTAGATTATTTAATTATTATTACTATAAAAAAAGATAGAAGGAAATATTTATATACAGGGTGATTCAGCTCGTCGGTGACAAACTTTAAGGATCGATAGAGCACACCTAGACGAACATTTTTGAATAGGGAATGTAGGGTCCCTGACGCGATGGTAAGGCGCTAGGCGCTTTCGAAAATTTGGGTGCCGAAATTCGAAACGTCATAAAAACTAGGGAAATGGTTAGATTTTCTTGCTTGTTGCGTCGAAATGATTCTGTTTGTTTAGACTTTCTTCAGTACCAATTTGATAAGCGTATCTCTTAAAACATGGATAGGGGGCGCTGCAGACTTTGGAGAGCTAGACAACAACTTTAAGCCCGTTATTTTGATAATTTAACACATGCTCGCCAAAGTTTATACTCTAACTTAAAGTTTGAACCCAAAAGTAGAGCCCTGCAAAAAGCGTAAGAGCCGGAATAAAATGTCAAAGTACAGGGTGGTCGAAACTCGAAGGCTCCTAAGAGATAAACAAACAGATTTCTTGACTTATGGCATGCATTTTCATGATTCTGTTTGCTGGGGCTCTCTGAAACTCAGTTGAACGGTACAAAAAGAAACATCGATAGGGGGCGCTTTGGGCAAAAAACATAATTCGTTGACATTTCGGACGCTAACTGGAAACGGGGCGCTACGATCAGTTAGTAATAATGAAAACACATTTTCTACCTCTGCTCAACACTTCTGAATAAATTTAGACCAAAAACATCAATGATACTGGAAATTTATTTACAAAAAATAACACTACAGAAGATGCTCGAAATTTCGACCTTGGGCCATGATGCAGGCTTCGCACCTCCGTCGCATTGAGGAGTGTGTGTTTCCAACAATGCCAGGAGTATCTCTGATCTGCCCTGCAGCTGCCACAATGCGCGCCACAAGTTCTTCAGCACTGCTGACAGGTGTATGGTATACCTCGGCCTTCAGGTAACCCCAAAGGAAGAAATCCAAGCAGGTGAGGTCTGGTGATCGGGCAGGCCAGTGAACTGGACCCCCACGCCCGATCCACCGCTGGCCATACCTTGCGTTTAGATGGAGACGCACGTCGTTCGTGTAATGGGCCGGAGCTCCATCGTGCTGGAACCACATCTGGCGACGCGAACCTTCGGGTACGTGCGCCTCATCCAGAAGCTGCGGCAGCACTTGATCCAGGAAAATCAGGTAATTTCCACCTGTCAGCCGTTCAGGTAACAAATAAGGGCCAATGAGGCAATCCCCCAGAATGCCGGCCCACACATTTACTGAGAAACGCTCCTGGGCTGCTCGGCTTCTGGTTTCATGTGGATTTTCATCACACCACACATGACTGTTGTGGGCGTTCCACATTCCCTCCCGGCTGAAGGTGGACTCGTCCGTAAACAAAATGCTGTTTACAAAACGGGGATCCCTGGATCTCATCGCCAAGTACCATCTTGAGAATTCCACTCGAGGGCCAAAATCCTGCTCTCTGAGCAACTGCACCCGCTGGATGTGGTAGGGGTGCAGATTCCGGGAACGTAAGATGCGCCACGCAGTTGCTTGCGAAATGCCAACATGTCTGGCGATATCTCTCGTGCTAAGACCTGGGTTGTCCTCAACCAGGTTAAGCACAGCCTCTTCGTTGTCGGGGGTGCTCACTGATCGCTCCCGTTCAGGCCTGCCTCCGTCGAAAGATCCCGTTGTGGACAACCTCTGGTGTACTCGAGCGAAGAAGGCATGGCAGGGGATTTGCCTGTTGGGGTAACGCTCGGCGTACAACCGCTGAGCGGCTCGTCCATTACAACCAGCAGCGCCATACGCCAAATGCATGTCAGCCAATTCAGAGTTTGTGTACCGTTCCATCCTACTACCGATCTGCAGACAAGTAACCCGAAGCTTAAGTAGGTACCGCACGTTCAAAAGACGTGTCTGCGCATACAACTACGTCATCTCGCGTTGTCGTCTACGCATTACGTATCTTTTGCATATCGATATGGTACGATATCTTTTGCATAAATCAGCAAAAAGCACCTTATGTAAATTTTATTGCGCGCATTGTGCATGATTGAAACCAGCTATGTTTGTTAAAAAAAACAAACAAACTGCAGTTTTAATAGCTTCTTATGATAAGTAAATTACTCTCTTGTTTTGTTTCTAACTGATCGTAGCGCCCCGTTTCCAGTTAGCGTCCGAAATGTCAACGAATTATGTTTTTTGCCCAAAGCGCCCCCTATCGATGTTTCTTTTTGTACCGTTCAACTGAGTTTCAGAGAGCCCCAGCAAACAGAATCATGAAAATGCATGCCATAAGTCAAGAAATCTGTTTGTTTATCTCCTAGGAGCCTTCGAGTTTCGACCACCCTGTACTTTGACATTTTATTCCGGCTCTTACGCTTTTTGCAGGGCTCTACTTTTGGGTTCAAACTTTAAGTTAGAGTATAAACTTTGGCAAGCATGTGTTAAATTATCAAAATAACGGGCTTAAAGTTGTTGTCTAGCTCTCCAAAGTCTGCAGCGCCCCCTATCCATGTTTTAAGAGATACGCTTATCAAATTGGTACTGAAGAAAGTCTAAACAAACAGAATCATTTCGACGCAACAAGCAAGAAAATCTAACCATTTCCCTAGTTTTTATGACGTTTCGAATTTCGGCACCCAAATTTTCGAAAGCGCCTAGCGCCTTACCATCGCGTCAGGGACCCTACATTCCCTATTCAAAAATGTTCGTCTAGGTGTGCTCTATCGATCCTTAAAGTTTGTCACCGACGAGCTGAATCACCCTGTATATATAATTTTATATAGGTGAAAATTGGCGGTCGCCACTCGCCACGTGGCGATTAAAGTTGTAAAAGTGGCGATTAAAAAATCGGCCATCGATCGCCACTATAGTCGTCACTCGCCAAATGGCGATTAAAAAATCTTATTGATCGCCAAGTGAAATACAGCTTTTTTCATGAAAATATGCATCTCTACTTTGATTACATCTAATTAGCAAACTGGTTAATTCTTTTTCCTACCGGATGCAAGCAGATTCCAACGATTTAGCTGTATTTTTAATATTTTCGTCATGTGCTGCTCGTTCTTCAGTTGGATTATTTTTTCAAGAAATACAGTTTTATTCTGCAAAATATATTCATCAGCTTTGATTCAACATGTATTTCAAATAATTTATTCCTTTTTTTTCGCCGGGTGCAAATGCAAGTGGATTTCAACCCTTTCGGGTCTGGTGTACTATTAATAGTAGATGTCTTTTCATCGAGTATTATTTTGTCTTAACAATTACTTTTGTTACTATCTACATATAGTAATGATAGTACATGGCTATGCCTTTCTTATTAGGACTTCATTTATGTTTGGATTTTTAATAATAACAATAACAGTAAAAGTTTGCTTAATTCTCTTTGCACCGTTGGTGATTCCTTTATTTTATACATATATTTCACTCTTTAAATTTAAAATATAGGTTACTTTTCTGAATGAATCACGTGTGATAAAACCCAAAAAATATTAGAAAGTTGTAATATCTGTTAAACTTTGTTGTAATACGGTATTTTTCAAACGTCTCCAAAAACTCTTTCTTAACCTATCATCATATAAATATGAATTGAACAGTACACAAAATAAGAACATTCATTAGAATTCAGACAATGAGATAATCTTTAAACTTCAGTAAATCCATTTGGATAGCTATGATTAACATATTAAACTAAAAGTAATTTTACTCACAAAATTGGAAAAAAAATTCGGACCCAAATATCTTCAATATGTTACATCAGTTAGATCATTTTTCTTCAAGAGATATTTTGTTTAATCCTGCAGAATATGCACTCACCAGCTTAGATTTCAACTGTATGTAAAGTGTGTAGTATGTTAATAACACATTTACTTATTAAATAAAATCGAAATAACATTTTATTGTATTTTATTTATTTTTTTTAATTATTGTTATTGTATACACCTAGCTGTTGGAATTTTGATTTAGTTCTTATATAAAGAAAGTAACATTGATTTGACTGATAATTGTGTTTATGAAAATATACAAATAATCCAAAAACATATTCTAAAAAAATTAATATAACAGATTTTGTGGTTTTAAAGTAATTTTCTTGAATTTCAATGGCTTCCCAGGGGTCGATTCAGGCAAAATTTGAGGCCTATGTAGGGCCCCTTCACAAAAATTCGTTTAATAAAACAGGCCCTTTCACAAAAATTCGTTTAATAAAACAGGCCCCTTCACAAAAATTCGTTTAATAAAACAGGCCCCTTCACAAAAATTCGTTTAATAAAACAGGCCCCTTCACATTATTCCTTTCAATAAAACAGGCCCCTTCACAGAGTTCCTTTAAAAAAACAGGCCCCTTCACAAAGTTCCTTTAAAAAAAAACAGGCCCCTTCACAAAGTTCCTTTAAAAAAAAACAGGCCCCTTCACAAAGTTCCATTGGATAAAAACATACTTTTCCATTCATAAAAAATTAAAAAAGGGGGAAGGATTGGACTTCGTGCCAATATATTAAGAAAGCGAAACAATGTAGAAAGACACAAACATAAATATGTATAAAACACATACAGCTGTTTTGAAACCTCAAAGGTTTCATCATCAGTGCTTAAAATTAAAGATAAAATTCCAGAGTTTTAATTTTATCTTTAATTTTAATCACTGATGGTGAAACCTTAGAGGCTTCGAAACAGCTGTATGCGTTTTATACATATTTATATTTGTGTCAACGTTGTTTCGCTTTCTTAATACTTTTTAATGATTTTTTCTATTAAAATGTTTAATATTTAAACAAAATAAACTGACCATAAAGGAAAACTTTAGTAGAACGTTTTAAAGAAGTTATTTATAAACATTCAGTTTGATTTTGAGAAACTATTTCCTTTTTCGATGAGAAAATGTTATTTTTCCCAAAAAAATAATAAATTTCACAAAAATAACTTTTACTTTTCACAAAATGGGACCCAAGAAAAAAAAAAAAACATGTATCGACCCCTGCTTCCCTAATCTTACCATGAATAGCTGGATGGTATAAAACTCTGATTTTTATAAAAATATGTATATATACAACGATTATAGCTTATGTAGATGTCAGGAAAGTTTGTAACATTATAGTGGCCACTAACTTTAAAAAGTGGCCACTAATGAAATTGAGGCTACCGGCCACTGGCTACTAACTCAATTTCCCAGTTTTCACCTATATAATTTTACACATATATGTTGGTAGCGAAGTGAACATTTCAGAGGAGAGGAGATTTATATGATAAGATTATTTACTGAACTACAAATTATCGACTTCATTAGAAAAAAAAATTCCAATAATTTTAATAAAGTTGTTGCTTTTTAAATTTAACATTTTTTTAATTTTTACAATATTTTAAATTTTCTATTAATTTATAATTTTATTTAATTATAAATTTATTTAATTTGTAATCATTCAAATAAATTATAAATTTTACCTTTTTTTAATGATTTTATATTTAATAATTCTTATAATTATGAAACTCGGTATGCTCTAATGATTATGTGCTCGGAGATAGGAAAAAAAATTGTCAGGAGTTGGGGAGGAGCGTATTTTTACCAAGTGGAATCTAAAAATTGAATGCATAGGGGATCGCAAAGCGATCCAGAATGGAGACACGAAACAATTACATATGGTGTTGGCTAGAAGATAGGGATGGCTTCGCGATACCGAACAGAATAGCGAAGTGATTACAAAAGGGGTTGATAAGCGTAGCGAACAGGGGATCTGAGCCCCTCCCCCCTAGTTAAAAGATAATTAATGTAGGACATACTTTTACGAAAACTGTTTAAATGCAGAATTTATATCACTGAGTGTACAAGTAAAAAAATTGCAGTGCAGTTGTAATGCAAACCTAAACTAGAAAAGAAAACAGCTCTCTGATTGGCTGGTCTAATTAAACTAAACTAAAATAAAAAGTGTCTCCACCTGAGTGGCTACAGTCAACTGAAACCAAAACTAAAAACAAGAAAGTAAAATTGTAATTAAGTAAGACATCCAAATATATTAGAATTTTAAGTAAATAAGAACTGAAAAATCTTATTAAAACATCATTATTATTATTATTTTTAATTGTTTAATGGTGTTTTAAGAAGATATTTTAGTTTTTATTGTTTCACACCAGTTTCAACTTATATTCTTTCAATTACTTATAAAAAGAGTAGAAATATAGAACTCCTTATTTCCAGGTATAAGGTACCAGTACCAGTAGTTTCAATAAACCATTCTTATTCAAAAATTAATAGCTCGAAATCCCATCATTTCTCCATCTTGAAATTTTGCATACTTGTAGCCAAAAAGTCAAAGATTAACATACATTTTTTTGAAAAAAATCAAAATCGGTGTTTTTGAAAAATTTAAATTCAAAAATTTTGAAAATTTGTCAAAAAATTTAGTTTATTCAAAATAGTTTGTTGCATGTCATATTAAAGGCCATAAAAAGAGCTTTCAAATAAGATATAACTTAACTTTCTAGCCCAATTTGTTAAAGAATTATAGAGGATTTTGTGGTTGAGAATTTGGTTAAATTTTGTACTTTTGACCATTTTTAAAATTCCGTAAAAAATAAACCGCTAAGGAAAAAAAAATTAAAAAATTAGATTTTTCATATACTCCATGGATACAAACTATAAACCAAAAATTATAGAAATCTGAGATGTTGAGGTCCAAAAATTGCATTTTTCTCTTTGATTTGACATGGAATGACCCTAAATCACTTTCACTGAAGGTATCAGTATCACTAACATAATGTGAATCGGCATCTGAAAAATGGCGTGACCATCAGCTATGTCAATGGGAGTGACAGAACAGATGAATCCATTATGAGTACTAGTTCTGGGAATAGAACAGTTGATGGTATGATCCATGTCAATTCAGGCAGCCAAAGAAAAAATCTTACCTTCATAGTCTCAGAAGTTTTTGAATTGAACATATGTTAAAATTCAATAAGAAATAAGATACTTGTATATTTTGGTTTTGCCCCAAAAAATTCCTGGCCCGAGATACAGGCCGCCAAAGATGGCATCCTGGGCACCATTTCCAATTCGCCATTTTCGATAAAAATTTTAAAGTGCTCTATCTCTAGAACGGTGCAAGATATTTTGTTGCGGTTTATTTTATTTTAAAGATAATATTCTTCTGTTTAAAATGATATACCCAATTTTGAAAAATGTATTCAACTTTTCTTGTGGCAACCTTTTGAAAAAATAAATTTTTTTTCAAAAAATTTTTTTTTTCGAAAATGCCAATCCTAAAAATTTTGATTTTTTTGCTGTTGATCAATACCATTGGGAACTATCTTCACTGTAAAGGAGAACTTCCACTTTTGAGTTTAACAAATTTTAGAAACATTTAAAAAATTCAGAGAATTTTACAGGAACTGTATACATACAGTTCCAGTAAAAGTCACTGAAATTTTGCTTATTTGTATCATATTTGTAAGGATAAGCCTACTATATATCCTAAACAAGTTAGAAATTGCAATATCAAATGTGGCAAATGAGGTGCGTGCATAGTATTAACTAGTTTTATAAATATTCAGATCTTGGTGCAATAAGTGTTACACTCTTGGGTAAAAAGGCATGAATACAAAATTTACTATAATACCATATATTAGATTCATATTACTTCCGTATTACTGAATTTATCTTAAAAGGGCTTAATTGCCATGGCAACCTAGAATCATTGCCTATCATGGTATATCATTGAATCAATTATGTATTATAGGATTTTTAAATAGAATGAAGAAAACTTTTATTAATGTCTTTTATGTTTTAATTTGATTTCCATAGCATTTAAAGTGATACATACTTTATTGCAGAGGTTTACAAAAAATTACTTCCTGTGTCATAGAAAGTGCATAGTGTTTACAGGGACACACTAAAGATTTCAGATACTTTACCTTATTGGAAATACTGTACATTAGCGATGATTGCTAGAGGTGCATTTTTAGTTGCGATATGAGTTTTTAAGTTTAATTAAATATTTCCATATTACGTTGTGTGTATAAAGGCTGTAGATCATATACAGGGCTACACAAAAGAAATCGTAAGGGTATTGCTGGAAGTGCATTTTTAGTTGTGTTTGAGTTTTTAAGTTTAACTAAATTTTTCCATATTACGTTGTGTGCATAAATGCCGTAGATCATATACAGGGCTACACAAAAGAAATCTTAAGGGTTTACTGAGTATGAATGAAAGTAGCTTAAAGGTGATTTTTAAATGTGTTATGCATTTTTACGCTGAACTATATTTAGTATACTAAGATATGTTTGGAGAATATAGATAAAATGATATACAGGTCCATGCAAAGAATTAGATACATGGCCGTCTATAGATGATAATCTCTGGAAGTGTGATTTCACTGGTTTTAAGGATGTTTTAATCTTAATTAAATATTAGCTAAATAGTGGCATGTATATAAAGATAGTAGGTAAAATACAGGGTTGTATGAAAGTATTCAAGTATGCTTCCGTCTATTGACATAAATTTCTAAAAGTCAAATTCCGACCTATTTATGTGTTTTTAACAATTTCCAACATAGTTGAAAGTCTTTATGGATTTGATTTGTCTGCCCATCTGTCTGAACTCTAACTTGTATTAATATAATTTGTATTGCTGTGTAATTGATATATGTTATTGAGATTGTTTTACTATGTTCGGTATTGAAAATAAAGTATGTATCACTTCAAATGCTATGAAAATCAAATTAAAACATAAAAGACATTAATAAAAGTTTTCTTCATTCTATTTAAAAATCCTATAATACATAATTGATTCAATGATATACCATGATAGGCAATGATTCTAGGTTGCCATGGCGATTAAGTCCTTTTAAGATAGATTCATATTACTTCCATATTACTGAATTTAATATATGGTATTATAGTAAATTTTGTATTCATGCCTTTTTGTCCAAGAGTGTAACACTTATTGCACCAAGATCTGAATATTTATAAAACTAGTTAATACTATGCACACACCTCATTTGCCACATTTGATATTGCAATTTCTAACTTGTTTAGGATATATAGTAGGCTTATCCTTACAAATATAATACAAATAAGCAAAAATTCAGTGACTTTTACTGGAACTGTATGTATACAATTCCTGTAAAATTCTCTGAATTTTTTAAATGTTTCTAAAATTTGTTAAACTCAAAAGTGGAAGTTCTCCTTTACAGTGAAGATAGTTCCCAATGGTATTCGTCAACAGCAAAAAAATCAAAATTTTTAAGATTGGCATTTTCGAATTTTTTTTTTTTTTTTTTTCAAAAGATTGCCACAAGAAAAGTTGAATACATTTTTCAAAATTGGGTATATCATTTTAAACAGAAGAATATTATCTTTAAAATAAAATAAACCACAACAAAATATCTTGCACCGTTCTAGAGATAGAGTACTTTAAAATTTTTATCGAAAATCGCGAATGAGAAAGGATGCCGGGGATGTCATCTTTGGCGGCCTGTATCTCGGGCCAGGAATTTTTTTGGGCAAAAGGAAAATATACAAGTATCTTACTTTTTCTTAAATTTTAACATATGTTCAATTCAAAAACGTCTGAGACTATGAAGGTAACCCCCCCTGCCTGAGTTGATATGGATTCAGCCTGATGATTTTCTAAATAAAAGTCAAATATGCAACTGCGACTTTTATGCGAAGAGAATATTTTGACGATTTTTTCTGCTTCAAAACGGGGGTGCGACTATTGCGCAAGTAAACACGGTAATATCTTATTGTCTCATTCCTGAAGTTATTTTGTCTGTGTGTGTGTTTGAGTGTAAACTTCAAATATGCAGGTACTAAGAAATTTAATTGTAAATCAAATCACTACATGACTATATCTTTGTTACACACAGGGTATGAAAAAATAAAAAAAATCGGATTTTTTTGATTAAAATTAACTAATGACATTATTTTAAACTTTGAAGGTTATAACATGTCATTTTCAATTATTTTATAAATACAATTTAGATAGACACTTGAAAATAGTATTTCAAAGAATTTTATGTATATAAATCTTTATATAAATATTTATAATCAAGTGGTATCGCATCGCAATTTGCGATTCAAATTTAACTAAAATGCGATCCAAGAAATGCATTAAATCGCAATCGTTGCGATGCATATTTCCCACACCCTTTGTTATGTCATCTACACTTAAAGTTAAAATTTAAAGGGGTTTTTACATGACATACGTTGTGTTTTCACCCTCCCCAAGTGTTTATTTACAATGGAAGTACAGTGAGACGCCATTGCTGGGCGCAGTTTTCCCAGTAAACACATGATTTGCTCCCGCTCTGACGCTGTGATTGATTACTGAATCACTGTTACTCGCTAATCCCGGCGTTTACTCATAGAAGTTTGATGTGCGTGTTGTAGTGATTCTAATAAAATGAACACTCACTGTTACGATCCTTATACTTTATTTATGCATTGAAGCGGACAGCACAGATTCTGACACCACTTCTTCGCTCCGACCGTACTTCGCTTACCGTACGCATTTGTTTCACGCATCCGCTCTGCACAACTGCTCTCTCTGAAGCAAAGAACTCGAAAGAATTTCTCTCTCGCTTTCAGGGAGATTGCCGTAGCCACGTGACTGTAGTCGCATTTGAGCGCGATTGTAAATAGAAAAAAATTAGTGATGGAAATTCGGTTTTCTCTTTTCTCAGTGCTGTTGTGTTTTATATCGTTTTGGTTTTGTACGTTACAGTTATGTGTTAATTGTTTTGCGAATTGTTAATTATTTAATAATATGACTACAGTTAAACTGGAAACAGCTACAAATTGGAAAAAAATTGTTGATCCCGTCAGAGAATGGTTAGATTTTGAAACAGATGGGAAAAGCAATGTCATATCAATACGATGTATATTATGTATACAATGTATATGTTCGAAATTCGCAGGCAAATTGAAAATGAAACGAAATTTCAACTCAGGATTCATCAATGGAATTACCGGAACCAGTCTAAAAAAAGATAATGTTGTCAAGCATTCCAAAAGTGACATGCATGTTACGGCAGTGAACTTGGAACACAAGCCAGACAGTGTAAAAAAAATAATGGATATACCAATTGGAAAAGCAATGTTTCAAGCCAGCAATGAAGAAGAAAATAAAGTTGGCAAGTTAATAGATATTTCCTATTTAATTGCCAAGCAAGAGCTTCCATTCTAGCTATTTTTTACTTGCTATACAAAAGTGTCTAACTGCTATTCAAAACTGACTTTGTATAGCAGATACTGCTATGCAACTTTCTTTTTCTAAATCGACCCCTGGTACCATCCATTGTCTTTTAATGGCCCACTTCCCAAAACAAATCCCATCATTACATATTATTTTAATTTAAATATATGTTATTAGTACAATATATAAAAAGATTAATACTCGTAACAAATGCAAGACTAAACCCAGAATAAGCATCCAATAAAGTACAAGTGCATTCTTTGCTCAATTTAGCTAATATATATTTTCATATGTTTAAAGCTTAAAATAAAATTAAAAATACTAATTTTATAGCTGGTCATATTACAAACTGGTGTTAACTAAAATAATAATAAACTAAGTTCTGTTAAACTCTTATAATACAAATTCATAAAATACTGACATTTTTAAAGAAAAAAATGGACAAGTTATCAAGGTAACCAATTATATTTATTTACTTTCTTTAAATCAGGAAATGTAATCATGGAATTTTAAATAAAAAACTAAGTTCTTTTCAAATACAAAATCTTTTGGACAAGGTATCAAGGTAACTAAGGCAAATTTAATGCTTTGTAGAGAAAAACTAATTTTCCTGGACCCAACTTGTTTCGAAGCGTAGAGTGCACTAAGCCATAAGCAGAAAATATTCTTTCTACAGAAGCAGAAGTAGCTACTGCAGAAAGTAGTTGCTTTATCACATTTTGGTCATCTACACAAACAGTTGTTTTGAAATGCACCCTCCACCATTCCAAAGGTGACATTTGGGATGTGATGCTTTCCTCAAAAAGTAAAGGATAAAAAGGATCTGCCTTAGCTAAAAATTTCATAATTAAAGGCATAAAGGAAGTTGAATATTTTTCATTTGCAAATTCAAACGCCTTTTTTTTTTCCAGTTCAGTTAACTTGCTTCCACAAAATCGTGGGTCTGTTAAGTATGCAAGAAAATGAGGTGCACCAAGTGCTTGATCATATCGAGTTGAGAAACACTTAAAAAATTTTTTTTCAAGCTTTTGCTCGATGAATTTTTCTTCAAGTTTTTTCCAAATATCAACAGAACCAGCAATAGAACAATTATCTTTCTGTACAGAATCTAAGGAAATGGCAATGGGTTCAAGTCTGTTTATCAAGTCTTCTGCATTTCTTTTAATAGAGGCATAAAGGTTTTACACTTTATTACTGACAACTTTATTAATTTTTTCTCTGTGTTCCTCGCATATTTTCATTAATGTTGACCAGTGTTTTATATAAGTTGATAGACAGTCAAACATTGTATTCCAGCGAACATCCTGTGGCATTACTAACTTTTGGCCACCTTCTTGTTTATATTTAGCAGCTGCAAATAAAGATGAAAATAAGGAATTTTGCTTAGTGGCCACTGGCTGGTAAGTTGATTTATTTTAGTAGCCAGTTACTGGCTAGTGAGAATAATTTCTTTAGTCGCCAGTAAGTACATTTATGTCATTGAATATGTAATTTAAAAATATATAAGTTTAGAGGTAATAAGTAAAAATATTTTAATTCATATTGTTTTGAATAAACTTGATACTAATTTCCAATCTATTTTATTAACAGCGAAGTTATATGTAACATGCTTATATTGCTAACTACATAAGTCCACTATACCCAGGTACTTTTAAAAATTAAAAACAATATCTAAAATTTACAACAAATTTTCTGAGCTGTAAAGGATGTCTCTCCTGGAAGTAATTATGCATTTTCTTCATGATACTTTAACAAAATTCGCATTTTTCCACGATCTATTGGCGATGTTTGTGTTTCTTCTGCGATCCTTTGACAAAATGTGCATTTTTTCACAATCTTTTGACAAAATTCGCGTTTTTTCTCGATTTTTTTCTTGAAATTCGTGTTTGTTTTCACGATTCTTTGACGAAATTAGTTTTTTTTCTGCGATCCATTGACGATATTTTGCATTTCTTCCGCGATCCATTGACGATATTTTGCATTTCTTCCGCGATCCATTGACGATATTTTGCATTTCTTCCGCGATCCATTGACGATATTTTGCATTTCTTCCGCGATCCATTGACGATATTTTGCATTTCTTCCGCGATCCATTGACGATATTTTGCATTTCTTCCGCGATCCATTGACGATATTCTGTGTTTTTCCGTGATTCTTTGACGATATTCTGTGTTTTTCCGTGATTCTTTGACGATATTCTGTGTTTTTCCGTGATTCTTTGACGAACTTCGGGTTTTTTAGCGATCTTTTGAGGAAATACAGGTTTTTCTGCTATCCTTTTGACGAAATGGGCAGTTTTTTGGCGATCTTTTAGCATAACTCTTTTTTTTTCGCGATTCCTTGACGAAATTCACGTTTTTTTCGCGATCTATTGACGATATTTGCGTTTTTTCCGCGATCCATTCACGATATTTGTGTTTTTTCATGATCTTTTGACGAAATTCTTGTTTTTTTCACGATTTTTTGACAAAATTCTTGTTTGTTTTTCGCGATCTATTGTCGATATTTGCGTTTTTTCCGTGAACCGTTCACGTTAGCTGCGTTTTTTCCGCGATCACTTGACAAAATTTGGGTTTCTGAGCGATCCTTTAATGAAATTCGGGTTTTTCTGTGATCCTTTGACGAAATGTGTGGTATTTTCGTAATCTTTTGACAAAAGTCTTTTTTTTTTTTTTTCACTATTTTTTGACGAAATTCGCTTTTTTCGTGATCTATTGACGGTATTTGGGTATTTTCACGATCTTTTGACAAAATTCGCAGGTTTTTTCTGTGATTCTTTGACAAAATCCTGCATTTGGCCGGTACTTTCCACATATTTAGTCGCCAGTTTTTCAAGTTTAGTTGCCGGGTGGCGACTGGCGAGTGCTTATTTTCATCTTTAGCTGCAAAGTGATTATTTTTGAAGTATTTAACCACATAAACAATATGTTCTTTCACATCAGGAATTTGCAAATCACTGGCTAATAAATTTAAAAGATGTGCAGAGCATCCATAAGTAAGAATATCATAATTTTCATCCTTTTCAAACTCTTCACGCATACTTTTAACGTTAGCTGCATTATCAGTTACAAGACTTCTGATAAAACAATTAAATTCTGACTGATATTTGGATATTGTTTCTTGAGCAATTTTAACCAGATATTCTTTTGTGTGAGGATGACCTGATGTGTCAATCGAATCTACCAGATATAAATTCCCATCACAAGTACTGATGTTGCACAAATGATTGGCTCATTGTGGACATTTGACCACCCATCTAAGTTCGTACTGACTGTTTGGCCTTCAAGAACTTTAAAGCTTTTCTGTCTCTCTTCTTTATAAATTTCTTCTAAAAGAACACCTCCAACTTCTTTACAGGGTGGTGGAGTATAACCAGGACGTAGCATAGCAATCATGTTTTTAAATTCTTTATGCTCCACACTGCGGAAAGAATTGGTTGCATAAACAAATCTAGCTACCTGTTTATCAATCATGTTCTTTTGATTACTTGATGTTTTACATGCATAGCTATAAATATTTTTTTTTGCTTGTAGTTTGCATTTCATTTTCAGAGGCTTTTCTTTTTTGTTGTTTAGCAGTGTCCACAGTATTATTGCATAACATCTGTTGTGAACTACATGATGCTGGTGGACAATCTATAAAATTAAATATAAACTTATTTAATAAAAATTAAATTTATAATAATTCATTTTTTAAACATTAATAATTTAAAAACATAAGATAATGGAAAGAAAAAATTTATCACAGTCCCATTCAAGACTGTGCTTTATTTTGCTCATGTTAGTTTTGATTATTTAAAATGGTCATTTCATTAAGTTATATGTAAATGTTTATTCTATTTTTATTAACATAAACATATTTGAATAAAATATAAGTATATTTAAAAAATTAAATTTATAATGATTGTTTTAAACATTAATAATTTAAAAACAAGATAATTGAAATGAAAATTTTATCCCAGGCTCACTTGATCTTGTGTCTTATTTTGTTAGCTTGGTAGTTTAAAATGATTTAAAATGGACTTTTTATTAAGTTACTATATATAAATGTTTAATCTATTTTTATGAACATAAATATATTTAAATTACACACATATTTTTCTTTTTTTTTTAAAGCAAAAAAAAAAAAAAAAAAAAAAAAAATTAACTACTTACCTATTTTATCACTTTCAATTCAATCTTGAAATTACCAGCATCATCAGTAGGATTTTCACATATCTCTTGATGTTTTTTCAGTCTTGCAACTATTCCCATCATTTCTTTCCCACATGTTTTGTATTTAGCTTTCAGACCTTTGCCTGAAACTGTTGATATCTCTGAGAAATAGTCATGTGGGATCTTTCTTCCTACCAGCCATTTTGTAAAAAAAAAAAAAATCCAATTTGTCCTATACTATATCAAATTTTTCTATCTGCAGTTCTCTAACTTGAAACTTCAAGCAAAGCTTGTAATAGTATAGTTGATTCAAGTATTTTGGACCAAGTGTTCATGCAAAACAGGTTTGAAACTAATCCCTGTTGGTCAGTGGACAAAAGAAAGAAATTCTTCTTTCTTATCTATTTACTCTATACCTTTGTAATCCCAAACAATGAAGTCCCTTATCTCTCAAATGTCCTGATTCTGCCCTTAACGGAATAAGCCGAGTAGGAAATCTCCCATTCACGTAATCCATACCGATGTTCAACAATTTCCAATTCTGCCCCAAACGGAATAGGGGAGCAGCATTTGACCTCTCAATTACAAGGTCAACGAGTTTCGACTAGAATTTCGACCAATCGCTTCCAAGGACACATGTGGTCTCTTTATTTGAAACTCGAACATGTTTGGTGCGACCCCTTTAAAAAGAGACCTTTAATTGGCACTATGATTATATATTGATTTTTTATAGATTAATATAAAGTGAATTATATAATATCGCTATAAACAGTGTGTAAAGTTTTAACAGGTGGTGAGTTATAAATAATCTTTACGAAGTTTTAAGATACAATTATATAATTTTTAATATTACTTAGAGTAAAATTAAGGGATTATTTAAACAAAAACTATTTGCAATTACACTTTTAAATTAGTACAATTTTTAATCTTCTAATATATTAGCATGAACGTTTTCTTTTTTTCGATATAAGCTTTAAAATACAAGCTATATCGGTCAAATAATTGAAAAATTATGTTTCACGCATAATAATTATTTTACATTCACAATTACCGTATATAGTCGTGTATAAGTCGAAGAATTTTAGACAAAATTTGGGAGTTGAAAATGGGGGATCGATTTATACACGAGAAAGTAAAAATTCACAGACTACTGCGATTGTTTTTTTTTCAGTCTTTTAAGTAATTACATGAGAGATAAAAGCGGACAAAGGTCATTTCCAAGTGACTGACAAACAAAGCTCAATGTCCCTGTAATTGTTTTGCACCCATTTTCTCTTGTGACAAAAAACCCTTCAATATATTCCTTTCAGCATTTTAATCCCCTTTTTAAAAAGAGTCCAACTTGAGAATGCTTCTAGATATCTTTCTTAAAAGTCCTACAATACAAAGAAGTACTATATTTTAGCAGTCTAAGAAGTTGTTTACCCTTGTAAACAATGCCTGAATGGATTTTTGAAAGAATTTTATCTTTTTCAGTATCATTGAATTGATGTGAATAGGTTTCAAAATCTGTTTAAGCTTCTTCGATTATACATAATACAGGTTTAAAACGTTGAATTAAAAAAAAAATCTGATTAGAAACGTAAAAAAATTACTAATTTAATGAAAATTTATTAAATTTTTCTATCCTCGATTATAAATTATTTTTCAGCATGCTACCAGAAATGTGCTTCGACTTATACACGAAAATTCAATTTTTTTCAAAATTTTGCTTAAGAAATGGGAGGAGCGCGGGTCGACTTATGCGCGAGTATATACGGTATATAATTTTTTATTAATATTTAGATTAAAATCGAGGGATTATTTAAACAAAAACTATTTGTAATTACTCTTTTGTGAAGATTAAAACTTACTGTATTAATTCAAATATATATTTATCATAAAGTCTTTTTTTTATGCGAGTACGCTTTATTAAACTAACTTTTTCAATACAAGCTTTCTTTTTCATTTTTTTTTTTTTTTTACAAGTATTAAAATACAAGCTAAGTCAGCCAAATAATTGAAAAATAATGCATACTCATAATTATTTTACAATTACATAATTTTTTATTGTTATTTAAAGTAAAACCAAGGAATTATTTAAACAAAAACTATTTGTAAATACTCTCTTGAATTAATACAGCAAGTTTTAATCTTCTCAAAAATATATTTTACCATGAAGGGTTTTGTTTTATTTTTATGTAATTACACTTTATTATACTAACTTTTTTAATACAAGCTTTTTTTTTTTTAATGTATACAAGTTTTAAAATACAAGCTATGGTAAATCTCTAGGCCAATTAATTGAAACTCATGCTTTCTCATAATTATTTTACATTTAAATTTTAATTATTATTATTATTAGAATAAAATAAACGGATTTAAGCAAAAACTATTTGTAATTATACTTTTGGATTACAACAAGTTTTAATCTTCTTAAAAATATATTTCAGCATGAAGGTTTTTTTTTTTTTTTTACGAGCTTTAAAATACGAGCTATATCAGTCAAATATAATTCAAAAATTATGCTTCAGTCGTGATTATCTTACATTTACAATGATATAATATTTATTATTATTTAGAGTAAAATTAAGAAATTATTTATACAAAAAGTATTTGTAATTACATTTTTGGATTAGTACAATAAGTTTTAATCTTCTCAAATGTATTATTTAGGATTATTATTATTATTATTATTTTGAATACAAGCTTTAAAAGCTCTATCAGCCAAATAATTGGAAAATTAAGTTTCACTCATAATTATGTTACATTATATATTATAACATTATATATTATACATTATGTATATATACATTATTATATATTTTTTTATTGTTTAGATCAAAATCAAGGGATTATTTAAGCAAAAATTATTTGTAATTGCACTTTTGGATTAGTGCAATAAGTTTTAATCTCAAAAATATAATTTAGCATAAAGATTTTTTTTTTTAAATATAAGTTTTAAAATACAAGCTGTATTAGCCAAATAATTGAAAAACTATGCTTCACCCACAATTAATTTACATTTAATTTAAGGTAAAACTATTTCTAGTAATGAACCTAACAAAGCTGAATAATAATAATAACAATAGTACAATGCGAATATACATTTAACAAAAATTAGGTCTATCTATCCTCATTTACAAGAGATGCATATCTCTTGATATACAGAGACGCCATCTTAAACCGACCCAAGTAATGCTTTCCGGCTGATGATTGCAGTCGGGATGAATTACGACGAGGCAACCCCGGTGAATGGGAAATAATTCCAACACGTTAGGGGCAGAATTGGAAAATATCACTTCGTCGGCACATTACGAGAAAGTAACCCGTTCCGAGAAGGGCAGAATCAGGACACAGGTGACTACAAAGAAAAGCTTTTAGAGAATTTCTGTTGAAAATGAAAGATAGAGTGCATTGAGAATGTACATTTTTTAAAATTATTTAAATACCATGTACTCTTTCCAAGATTATTTTAATTTAGTGTATAGTTAAAAATTAATGAAAAAAAATTGTAATTTTAATCAATGATTTTTAAAAAAAAAATCAAGTGATTTAAATCATGATTAAAATCAAGCTGATTTAAATCAGCGCACCCTGACTATCTACTTAATAAAATGATCCATCCAAGCTTCAAGTACAGAATCCTGTATCTATCCAGATTCCATGATTCATACAATGCTCCTGCACGACCACCCTTTATACGTAATTCATATGTACAGTCGTGGAAAAAAAAAAAGTAAACACCCCCTACTAACTCCTCAACAAATTATCGTAGAAGAAAGTTACTGGTACAGTACGATTTGAAATAAAGTCTACTTATAAATTGTGTATATAAAATTTGCGTAGGGTGCCATCTACATATTAAAACGAATCCAAACTTCATTTTTTTCAATGACAATACCCAATTTTAACAAGAGATTTCAAATCTTCGGTTCAAATTATGCCTAGACACCGAATTTCAAGTCATTAAAATGATAAGTTTTTGAATTATAAACATTCAAAATTTAGTGCTTCTAATGTTAAATTACATTTTCATATTTTTATTAATATCTCTAGAAATTATGCTCCCAATGTGCTAATTTTTTTTGTAGCAATAATACTAATATACCCAAACATAAATACGCTGAATTTGCAATTTTTATAATTTTATGATATGAATTATGGATTATGAAATTAATATTCGAAAAAATTATGAATTGCAACCTACAATTTTTTTGATGGATTTAGATTTATTAAGTCCTACTTTATGTAAATCTGAAATTTCACATTTTTCTTCCAAGTAGTTTTCAAATTATGCTTAAACGGCAAAATGATGGTTTAAGGGGCCGTCTATAATAGAAGTGACTAGATATTTTGAAATTTCTTCTGCTGTATTGTAATCTAGCAGGCTTCATTGACTTCTTAAGGTGCCTTGATCAAGATGGGGGCTCTCTCGGTTAATAATCGATTTCCGAACTTCAATTTGGATACAGTCCTTAAAATACGCTCGTTTTATAATAATTAATTTCTCGGTTATGTTACGAATTGCATAAAAATTTGTTTTTAGGCTAATTGGAGGATGTAGAGTTCATTTATGATGTCAGAATTGTGTACAGCTATTGAAAGAAACAAAGTTATGGTTCGTTTTAATATGTAGATGGCCCCCTAAGCAAATTTTATCTATATCATTTAAAAGTAGACTTTATTTCCAATCGTTCGGTACCAGTAACTTTCTTCTACGATAATTTGTTGAGGAGTTAGTGGGGAGTGTTTACTTTTTTTTTTCCCACGACTGTACTTACTCATAAACTGCGAATGGAAGAATGTATAATGACCACTAACTGATATACCAAAAGGAACACTAAACATTATCTTTCCTTTGGTTTCTGAATTATATATATTGCATTGCATTGCGTAAAATTTTTTAAGCTGGACTATTTTGGCTATCCATATCCATTCCAGGCTCATCAACGTTAAAAATTCTTTCAGGACTTTTGTGTGGACCATTTTCTTATATAATACAAGTATAGGTATTAGAAAAAGTAGTTAATGTGTTGGTTGTTAAACCAGTTGGTGTAACCTTTTGTAAGCAATTTGGGTTTACACTTAGTTAATTCATTCACTTATTCTGAACCTATTAAAAATTAAACCTAACCTTTTTTAACCGCCATATTATAAACTATTATTAAATAATAACTATTTGCAGTTAGTTTTTAATATTTATTAGTATTTAATAAAGTGGCATTGTACATAATGAATAATTTAACTCAGATCAAATATCTATAAGTTAAGCCTAACCCTATGACCACTTTACCCTATGTAACTAAAACTATTATGAAATAAAATCTGTGATAAATATTACTTAGCTATAAATGAAAATATGTTCTTGAGATATGTGTAAAGCTTTCTGAACTGCCAATTTAACAAAATTTGGAATAAACAAAATGCAGCAGAAAAGTTAAAGAGTTAAAAGAACAAGGTGTAACAAAGACAGACAAAATGAGTGCTCAGTGACTTAAACATGTTACTAAAAAATGTTTTTTTAACTGAGAAACTGTGATCAATACTTAATAAATCTAAAATTAAAAGAAAATTATATTCAAATTTCTATATTAGCCAGAATTTTAGCCCTTTTTATGAATTATGACCACTTTACCCCACCTGACCCTACTGATATCCGATTTTCAAATGTGCTATTTCTAAAGTGTTTTCTTGGGTATCTTATTTACATTATTAAATGGCGAAGTCTCGATAAAGCATTTTAGAAGTGTTGGAAAGTGTTTTATAATCTATGCTTGGTGCATGATTTTTATTTCTTATTTCTTATTTTACATATTAAAATTATAGTCTGATATTTATTTTTTAATTTAATTATATATATATATAAATAAAGTGTGTGTAATTTACAGAAATAAATTAGGATTAATTATATGTATTCGCTGACCCGCCAGTTGTTCCCTTGGGCTGTGATAATTATTTCAAACGTGCCAAAATCAGTGTTGAAGGATTTTATATTTTAAAACTAAAATCTTTACGAATGATCACCATGTTGGAGGACCCAGTGCCTTTGGCTGCGTACACGGGGGGTGCTACGTAGCCGTCGATAGTGAACACACTGTATATGCTGCGTCAGGCTGTCACAGTCAACTTTTTCTTTTTTGTTTCCTTTTTGAGCATTTAAAAATTTTATGAAAACTTAATCATACATATTGCATCTATCTACTTATGTAAATAAGAAAAAAATTTAATTTTTATGTACCATATTTTATGGAAGAAATGCCGCACTCCTCAAATTGGCCTGAATAAGCTTAAAAATATCGTAATCGCTGCACCCGTTGTAAACGCTGCATCCATCAGAACACTACTTTTGTCGACAGCATCACATTGACCTAACTTTAATCAAAATTTTTTGAGCAGTGTAGGATGCCTCGTTTTTAATATCTTAAGATGTCTGAAGTTTTATTTAAAAAAATTGATGAAATATAAATGGGAAAATTAATAGGAACTTTTTTCTTTCATTTAAATATTACTTACAACAGGTAAATAGTAACAGTGGAAAAGATTAGAAATTATGAAATCAGCAGTCTTAACCCTTTCAGGGGTAGTGCTATGTTTATGAAACCACTTAATTTTGATTCCCAAACGCTGCAATGGCACCTGAATTTTGCTAAAATCTTTTCCATTTAATATGTATCTGAAATATAGCTTTTTTCTTATTTCCAAATTTGTTCATAAATTCCAGTGCCAGTCATTTATTTCAACATTTTAGTACTGAAAGTACTTGCCCCTGAAAAGGTTAAAGGATGTTAATGATAAGTTATGTGCTCATGCAGCTGCAAAAGAACAGAGCATTGACCGAAAAATTTTAGGAAGGTTTTGTCAGGTTCCGAGAAATATCTGCTATTAGAACTGGATTTCTATATAATTTTTGTCTTAATATATTATATGGGCTGTGTACTGGAATTTCAAAATAATTCTTTCCTTATCTAAAACTGGATCTAAGCTAGTGAAAGTGTATAGATTGTATGAAGGGGAAAAAAGATAGTTGGAGAGGGGTGTGCCCAGCCTTTGAGATGTTGTGGAAGATGGGGAGACAAAAGCATTCCACGAACGAAGAAAAGAGTTTGGAATGGGAGGCAGGTAGAAAACCCCGGAGGGGTTATGTTGAGAAGTAGCAAGGGGTTGCTGGAAGGCAGTCTCTTCTGCTGAGATAGTCAGTTTGAGCATAGCGTGCAAAGTGGACGTGTGTTCCTGGGTAGAGCTCTGAGAGATAGAGCGGAGGGTTCAGTTGGAGCCGAGAGCGCCAAGCGCCAGGTAGTTACTGTGTATAGCTCTGAGATAGCGC
>OZ010787.1:548362896-548480896 GCA_963932465.1 Maratus speciosus | reverse complement strand
TAACTTTTTATACCCCACCCCCTCCCCTTCGAACACATATTTAGATAAGATAAATTAGATTTTATAGAAAATTAAAGTAAAAGTAATAATAAAGCTGTTTTCCCTCTTATAAAATAAAATCTAAAACTGGTATTAATTAAAACAAACATACCTTTGAATATTATCTGCTCTTTCATACACAGTACGGGTCAGTGGCAGAAAAAAGTAAACAACACCTTCTAACTCAGCAACTAATTACAATAGAAGAAAATTACTGGTACCAAACGATTGAAAATAAAGTCTACTTTTAAATGATGTATATAAAATTGGCTTAGGAGGCTATCTATAAATCAAAACAAGACCAGACTTTGTTCTTTTCAACAGCGACATCCAATTTTGACACTATATTTTAAATTTTCTATCCAAACTATGTCTAGAAACGAAATTTTAAATCATTTGGATGATAAGATTTGAATTATAAACATTCAAAATTTAGGCTGTTAAATTACATTTTTATGTATTTATTAATATCTCCTGACATTATAATCCTATTGTGATAATTTTGTGTGTGGTTATAATACTAAAAAATTCAAATATAAATACATTGAATTTGTAATTTTAAAAATTTCATAATATAAATTATGAATTATGAAATTAATATTAAAAAAATATGATATTACAGTTTTTTTTGTTTTTTTTGATAGATTTATATTCATTATATCCTGCTTTATGCGAATTCTGAATATAAAAAAATTTCCCAAGTAGTTTTCGAATTATGATCAAAAACTGTCAAAATGGTTTAAGGGGCTATGTAGAAAAGCATAATTTGAAAAATTATATTTTACTCATTTTATTAAAATTTTAGGCTCGCAATAATCGAAAGATATTAAGCGAGTGAAATAGTCATATTGGCAAGAAATAATACATTGAGGGTATATTAAAAAATATTTTCCCACGCTCAACAACTCAAAATTTTCGGACGCATTTTCAGACTCATTTTTAAAGGTGAAAACATGAAACTTGCTGACACGATTTTGGAAGAGATGTATAAGTGGACGAGTGTTTTTATTTTTCGTTCAGTTCATTAGAACTTGATTTATAAACAATTATTTTCTCAGTACGACCATCATTTTCGTTCTCAGCTCTCTCGCTCCGGGAAATTCGGTTCAAAACACTTACTCTGACGGCATTTTTTTTCCAATATAGTCTGCCTTTATCAAAAAATCGACAAGCACGGCCCATTATATAGTTACTGAAAACGAGAATCTGCCAATGGGATGCGTTTCAGAACAAAAATAAATTTAAGATTGAATCGGAAAATAAGTTGTTTGGATTTTAAAACACCCTTAATGGAAGTGAGATAGCCATTCTGTAGCATTTCAGTAATCGAGTACCGAACTTCAATTTGGATACAGCCCCTAAAATGTGCCCATTTTAAAATAATTTATCTGATACTAATCATACGAACTTCATGAATTTTTTTTGGCTAATTGAAGGGAGTAGAATTTATTTATGGTGTCAAACTTGGGTATTGCTATTGAAAAAAATAAAGTTTGGGTTTGTTTTGATATGTAGATGGCCCCCCAAGCAAATTTTATATACATCATTTAAAAGTAGACTTTATTTCCAATCGTTTGGTACCAGTCGCTTTTTTCTACATTAATTTGATGCAGAGTTAGTTGGGGTAATTTTTTTTCCACGATTGTAAGATTCACAGAGAATGTTAGTTAGCCAAAGCAAAGAGCTGTAGTTAAATTATTATCTTTAAGATGAGACACAGAACCTGATATCTATACATTGCTTCCTAGAATTTAGCTTAGGAGTTCTACGACCAAGGTCATTTTATACAAAAGGAGAATAGATGTCTTATCTCAGAAGAACGTACAATAGAGGTCCCACTTTGAGCTTAAGGCATCAAAAAATATCCAGACCTTGTTGACCACCTTGTTTCTTAAAGATCAATCTCATAGCTGGCATGTCTGTTGTTATGTTGTATATTACTTATGCGACTTTGACTGTGCCCCCCACCCCCTCTCTTAAACAGTAAACCACAATTTGCGTTTTATTGGGTCTTGTTATTGTAACTTATCATTTATAGCTCTACTGCTCTTTTAAATAATCCTTTTTTCAGTAAAAAATATATATATAATTTTTTTTTTTTTTTTGGGGGGGGGGGGGGGTTCTATTCAAAAATATGGCGGCGGGGGATACCCATGTTTAGGAATTACAATGTGAATATATAATTGTGTTAAAAATTGAAAAGCGTTTGCTAAATAGAGGAACCCGCTTTTCGTATGTGCCGCTATGGAGATCTTATTGCATATAGATTTTTAACCTTTTTATTTTCGACATTCTTTTGAAAATTCTAGCCTTCCCGAATCCGACCCGCAAGAGTCAAAACAAATTCTGAAACCGAACCAGAAACAGAAGGCCAAGTCCTTCGAAGAGCAAAAGGACAACTTTATGACACAAGTTTAAATTTATTTTTGTTTGGAAATGTATGAAACTAGAAGGTGTTGTTGTTCAGAAACTATGTCATCGAACTGTTTTTTCCGTGTTTTTGGAAACGCAATAGTTCTTTCAGAAAATAGTGTCAAAGTGGGAGTTTTGAACCGAATTTCCACTCGGATTAAGAATAACCACTCAAAAAAGGTTGAAAAAGTCTTTGTCACGTGATCAAAATCGCTTATAACTCAATAGGTAATTTATTGATAAAAAATGGAAAACACAGTTCGATTCCAAATCGCTTCCCTAGCCAGGCCTTCCAGTTTTATATCTTTCCGTTAAAAAATGAATTTGTAAATGTGTCAAAAGGTTTTGCACTTCTTCAGCAGAGCAGTTGAGAACAGCCTTAAGTATTCTACAGGCAGATCTTTCTCAACATTATACAGGCCACAAACAGTGTTGCTGATTTTTTATTCAGATTTCGAGTTCACATCATAAGATTTTTAATGCTAATTCTCTTTCATTTTCTTCGTTAAATGTTTATAATTATAATAATCAAAAATAACTACTTAAACTTTCTAGAAAGAATTTAGAATATTTTAATGACAGTTTTATAAGTGACAGATGAAGTGCATCAGAACATGTATAGTATTAATTGTTTTGAATATACATTTATTTTTACGTCGATATGCTTAAAATTTTGTCTTGTGCAAAGGAGTTCTGACAATGAAAAATAATAATAATAATAATAATATATATATATATATATATATATATATATATATATATATAAACAGTCTCTTTTTATGTTTATATTGTTCATTTTAAATAAAAATGTCATAGACCAGAGATCTGCACGGCCTGGGCCTATTTTCATTCCCAGCAATCGGGCCGGGCGGGGCCTAGTTACTACTATTTCCGGTCCGGGCTCGGACCTTTTTCCTGAAGGACCGGACAGGGCCTAACTTATTTTCTCCGTACCGAACCGGGACTGTTATCATTCTTCCTAGTCTTCACGGGCCTAAATTTTCAGTCCCGGTTTTGACACAGCCCGTATGAAAATTATTATCTAGGCGTGGCCTAGTCCATTGAAAGATCAGTAAAATTTGGCCTGGCCCAAAAATTTTTGCAAAAAATGCATATATTTTTAAATTGCGATTATTCTGCAATTAAACATTTAATATTATTCTTTATAAAGAATAGTACATTTCTAGGCTTATTAACACATTTATGCCTGAATTTTTGTTTTCTCAAATATTTTTGTAAAATCACTTTAAAATGTGGCAAAATGAACTGAAAAAAATAATAAAAAAATTACGCTAAAATATTTTTGTATTTATTTGATAAAATGCAAACATACTAAATATGGGAATATCCATACGTGGAAAAATGCATAATTATATGTTTTGTCTAAATTTATATAAATTAAGCTCTTAAATTGTATATTATATACTATAATTAGTATTTTTATGAACTATTAAAAATATATTTATTTCTTTACAGAGACTAATAACATTATAAGTATTATTAATAATGAATTAAGAACAATCGTATTTGAGGATAAAAAACAATTTATTTCAAAATCATCTTGAAAAGGACTTTACATAAATAACTGCCTCTAAATGGCTATTAGAAATATGTACCCATTTGCGCCTGGCGTCCTATATTTAGTACGTTACAAACATGCATAAAAATAGGCTTGAACCTATAATTTCGATATTTAAAAAAATACATATTTAAAAGAAGTTTACAAGCTAAGATTATGGTTTATTTATTTGGATCTTTGATACAAAAAATACACTTATTGCATACTTAATTTTTACATTTCGCTATTTTGAAAAATGAAAAATTTATAAACACCGAAAAAGACCTTCATTTAAACAAATAATTGTCAATCTTGTGCTGTCATAGAGGTCTGCACGGGCCCGGACTTGGCCCGAGCCCGTACCCGGACCGGCCGGCAAGGTGAAGGCGACTTTTCAAAACGACCAGTCCGGCAGAAGTAGAACAACCTTTTCAACGGACCGAGCAGGGTCGATAAAAAAAAGAAGCGGGCCTACCGTCCGCTATAAAAAACTTAATCGAAGCTGATAAAATATGAATAATTTTCAATGAAGGGGACTTTCGCGAGAACAAGAATAAATGTGCATCACGAGCCGATGCCAGTTTGACAACATCAATACAGAAAAGTAACATGTCCAGCGTAGAGATCAGCATCGGACAGTTAAATGGTATCTGAGCCCGGGCTTTTTCTTTTCAGCAGACTCGTGCCGAGATCAGGGTTGCATTTTTTTTTTACATATTCGCGCAAGTCTGGAACTGGATTTTACTGTTCTCAGGATGTGTAGGGAAGGCAATATGTTATGTAAAAACATTAATAGCGATAACGAACTTCTGTTAACTAAATTTTTGGAAATATATCTTAAGGTGGTTCTCAAATTCACTGCTCAACAATGAGAAATTTTCTAACACATTTTCTTCTGACTCATTTTTAACTGTAAAGGCATAAAATTGACAGGCCTGAATTTTGAAGGGATTTGGAATCGAACAATGTTTTCCATTTTTTATAACTAAATTACTTATCGAGATATAAGAGATTCTTGTCTTGTGACTTGTGGTTTTTCTCCTTCCCGTGCTATCGATTGTGGAAATTCGATTCAGAATTTTAACTTTAACAGTATTTTCTCAAAGATATATTGCTTTTATCAAAAAATGGATAACGTTATTCGATTACATAGTTTCTGAATAAAAACACTTGCCAATCTTATGCGTTTCCGAAAAGAAATGAATTCAGAAATGTATCAGAAAGTAGTTCCTTTGGGCTCGAGAAAAGCCTTATTAAATGGCAGAGAAATAGTTTTACAAATCTGCTTTTTATTATACAGCTTCAAAAGTTATGTTTTTAACGCTCCTTTTTTTTTCTTTTTTTCTAAACTTCATTAATTTTTTAATGAATTCTTATTTGAATAATGCTGAAACGTCTAATATTCTAAGTAATTATTAATGTTACTATTATGTATTTTTTATCTTGTGAACACATAGTAATTTTAAAATATACTGTAAATCTATCCCATAAATATGTATGTAGTATTATTCTTTAAAAGAATCATAATTGTATGTTTAGAAAAAGCTGAATTTTTTGTTGAAATTGAGTCGGACCTCATTTAATTGATTTTCCACGGATCGGGCCTATTTTCACTGACTTTTCTACGAGCCGTGCCGGGCCGTGAACTGTGAAAATATAAACAGGCCGGGCCGGACCGGACTTTTAATTTTTTCATAAGGCCGGACCAAGATTGCTTTTGTTCGGTCCGGGCAGAGCCAGGGCCTGGAAATTCCGGCCTGTGCTGTCATCTCTCGGTAATAGATAAAGACATTTATAGGCAATTATTTCATACAATTTCCATGCTGTAAAGAAGAAGAAAATTATAAAAATTTATTAAAATTCGAAACGTCCCAAAAATGGGACGCTAGGCATAAACGGGTTAAAATGTAGCTAAATTAAAATATAGTAAAGCGTGTGAAAAAGAACCTGTCTATGACGAAATCTTCTCTTAATGTGAAAAATATGTTGATCCATGTAAAATGAATGTACTAATACGTAAGAAAATGAGTTACACCTGCTAAGAAGGGAACTTGTCTATAACGCATTTTTTTTTTCTTTCCTATGCAATTCCGTCTTAGAAGATTTTACTGTATAGCATTTTTCAGATTTTTAAGCCTCCAATACATGGAATATGGATCAACTATATTAATTATAATTGAAACATTTATATGCAACAAATAGCGATTCATTAAAAAATAAATATCGCAATAAATTCTATAAAAATGAAATCTATAAACATGACAATAAAAAGCATAGAAAAGTATTTTTGGTCAGAACTCCTCGTACAAGACAAATTTTTAACTAAATCGACGGAAAAATTTATTCGGGCCAGGCCGGTCTTGGACCGAACTTTTAGCTGTGATACCTGGCTGGGTGAGGCCAATAATTTTTCTCTACGGGTTGGGCCCATATTTTTTTATACGGCCCGGGCAGGGCTCGGGCAGAACTTTTAATGTTTATACCGGGCTGGGTCGAATTTTTCTTCTATGGATCGAGCCAGGTCCGGGCCTTGAAATTTCGGCCCGTTCAGACCTCTACCACAGACTGCATAGCACAGGGACCTCCGCTCCAAAATACTGTTTCTACTACATTTCTTTCAATATATCCTGTTGTAAGCTATATTGATTTTTTAATGGACCTTTATTTGTATGTATATCTGAATTATTATTAATACCATTAATCCATTTACACGGCTTGGAGACTTAAAAATCTGAAAAATTCTATATCGGAAAACCTTCTAAGACGGAATCACACAGGAGAGAAAAAAATTGTTATAGTTAAGTTCCTTTTTTACCAGGTCTGTCGTCTCTTGCAAATGTATTATTTATTTTCAAACGGATTATTATATCTATTTTGAAGATCCAGTTCCACCGATCAAAAAAAATTTCCGTTTAAAACAGGATCTCGCCATACACAGATTCTTATAACAGGTTTTATAGTACTGTATCCTCACCTCTAGAAATGTACATGCACTACTATTCTTTAAAGAGAATTTTAATTATAGAATAATGTTAATTTAAAAATATATGTATTTTCGGAAAAAAATGTTGACCTAAGGTAGTTTGTTCCTTAAACAGCTTTTGCATGAGTCAGACTGGGACGGGGCAATGATTTTCATACAAGCAGGGGCGATTGGGCCAGAAAATATCTGTCGGTTTAGACTTCTAGGAAGAGTAAAGCACAGGGCCAGAAATAAGTCCGGTTCGGCCCGGGCACGACCCAGAAAAGCTGATGATAAGACTCAACCCGTGCAGAGTCCGTTTAGGCCTTTAAATGGCATCTGAATGGGAAAACGTGTTCTTAACGGCTGGAAAATTAAAAAATAAGTCAAGAAAAAAAATCGAATTTTAGTTGTAAATTCGTTCAAACTCACGGATTTTTTGAGCTTTCGTTCAGTTCACGTTCGTTTATCAAAGAGTGTGTTCAAGAAGCACGCGCGTTACGCGCGCGAGCTCAGGAGACAGGAACATGGAGTGGGTCCATATCATGTATGGAATAACACGTAGTATGTTCAGGAACAGATCATGGATTTGATTAATTACGGTGCTAATTATAAAGATATTTTGTTGCAGAAGGAACGTGTGCTGGATGGCCGAATGGATAAGGCAGTGAACTCGAGACTAGGGATTGTGGGTTCGAATCCCTCCAGTCCCGCATTGTGTCACAATTTTTTTTTTGTTTTGTTTATTGGTTGTTTTATATTTTTCATAATGAATAAGATATTTTTGATGAAGATATATTTTTTATTTTTGTTATACAGAGGCACGTGTATTTTTATTATAATAATAAAATACTCATTTAAATGTGAGAAAATGAGGTATTTCGAGATGAAAGTTTTAGATCTGAACGCCTTTTAAATATTCAAAGTTTTGTTTCTAAGTGATTATATATGTAGTATGTATATGTATAATGATATAAACATTAAGCAAATCCAAATGAAAAAATAATATATATTGTGCGAAAATATCCTTTTGCACGTAGAATAATTCCTTTTTTTTTTTTTTTTTTGAGTACTTTACGAGTGAATTTTTATCCAGACTAGGCTAGAAATCATATTCTACTTTGAACATTATAAAAATAAAATGTAATAGTTGTAAATTATTTTAACTAAAAATATCTTGTACATATATTTTTTAAAGAGATAAAATATATAGGTCTGCTGCCTAGTTTGTAATGAATAAAGTATGATTAGAATGTTTATAAATTTTTTACTGAAAGTATAAGTAAGTATTTTGCTTATACTAACAGAATTTTGAATGCCATTTATTTCTCATGTTTTATGATGTATTTTGGTCTGTTATCCACACGGTATTAAAATATGCAATCATAAAATAAGAAATATATATATTAAAACCTACTCTGAAAAACTGTCTAACTAATAGTGCAAATTCCATTGAAATCCATCCAGTATAGTAGATTACAAACAAATCTCATATGTTGATATCAGAATCTTGGTTTACTAACAGCATTCTCTTTATCACAGAAGATATAAATCAACTGATAAATCATTTTTAAATAAATAAAAAGAAAATTGTTAAAAAGTTAAAATTTTTAGATCACCAGTTGAATTCTTAAATTGTATCAATCAACCTACCAAATAAAGCACAACCAATAACACATAAGCAGAAAAAGCACAATCACGTGATCAAATCGCCCACACAATTTTTTTGAGCAGCTCGCGCGGAGTTTGCGTGCGGTTGGTTAACTAATTTTAAATGCTAAATGGGCTAAAGTAGATAAAGAAGGTCACGTGATGTTTTTCCCGACTATTTTAGATTTTATCTGAGTGAACATAGGCATGTATTCCTGTTACGAAAACCATGTTTTGGAAGGATGAAGAAATATAGTCGTTGGTTTTACCTTTTTTGAACCATAAAAATAATGAAATAATAGAATTATGTTAAAATTCCTTTCTTCGATAAGACCTACTCCATGGCATAAACTTCTGAGCGCGCGCGCGGCGCAAAGTGCACCTCTGAACACGCTCAAAAAGTGAGTCAAGTTCAACTCAACGTTCACAGAAAGTGAACCATGTTCATGAACTTTCGTTCAATGAACGCGTTCATACCCAACACAGGTTTTAACAAATTGGTTTTTGTCAGTAAAACCATTTGGAATTTTTACAACAAATCTAATATAATATTTTTCTCTTTTTTATAATTTATGTGTTTTAAATTATTAATAGAAGTAATTTCTACTTTTCACACTTCATCTCAGCAGTCAACATGATACATAATGAGCCAAGGTCATGTTTCTATGCATGTAGAATGAAAATTAGCATGTGACGATGAACATGTCTCGTACCCTAAAAATGTATCTTAAAATGTGAAATTAGAAAAGATAAAATAGATAAATAATATTCAATATTTAGCATAAAATACTTTCATTTAAAAAATGCAGATTATTTACAGGCAGTTAAAAACAAAATACAATGATCTTTAAGATTTTGGTCAAGTTGTAAAAGAAAATTTTCCGGATTGGGGAAGATTATCCAGAATTTAAAAGAATAACTTAAGATATGAAGTTGAATAACACAGCTTGCAAAATTTGGGTACAAATTATAGCATTTCAATAATACCAATCAATCTTTTCTGTTAGTTGCTGAATCTAATGGCCAAAAATGTTGACTTGGACACTTGGGGCCATCACTCAGAAAACAAAATAACCAGAAGTATTTGGATATAAAAAAAATAATAATAACAACCACAGAATAATATATTATATTCATGAAACTGCATCAAATGTTTATTGATTGATTATTATATTATTAATCAAAGGATTCTTCATATGATTTTCAAGGTATCAATGTTTCACTGTGTAGAGCAGTTTACTTTGAATATAAGACATAGCTGTTACTAATAATGTTTATATTAGAATTTATTTTAATTTTCTATACACTGTAAAACAAGTTGGAAATTGCTCGTCAAACGTGGCAAATGAGGTGCGTTCGTACTATAACTAGTTTTATAATTATTTTTTGCACCCCATATTGTACTGAATGTATATTTTTTTGCACTTCATAAGTGCATAGCCTGTAACATCATTAAAATGTACTTGCAGTAATTTTTTCCCCATTCCCCATAATGTAACGGAACACTTTTAACTGTCCCTGTAATTAAACTATAAATCCGATTTTCATAAAATTTGAAATGGCTCGCCAAAATTTTGCAACAATTTTATATTTAAAATTTCAGACCATTCGGACGGCTAAAACATCATTAAAATGCACTTGCAATAATTTTTTCATATTGGCCGTAATGTAACGGAAAACTTTTGACTGTCCCTGTAATTAAACTATACATCCGATTTTCATAAAATTTGAAATGGCTCGACAAAATTGTGCAACAATTATATATTTAAAATTTCAGACCATTCCGTTGGGTAGTTTTTGCTGTTATATGCGAATAGACGGACGGACAGACAGACGGACTGAACGACGACTATAGGTGCTACGTATTTATATAATTACGAACGCACCTAAAAAAGGGACTATAGTTACGCTTAATTTGAGTTTATGAAATGCCAAATGAGGATTAAATATACTCTAAGTTTGGTGTAAACCCCGAATAAAGTGTCATGATACACTCAAAACGGTTTAATTTTAATCTTTTAAAGAAATTGTGGAAACCGAACACCAGTTCGAGTGTAAAGTTTTTAAACGACACATAATCTGCCATTTTGAATGTCTTCTTTGGTTAATTTCTTCGGAATAGGGTAAGAACTTAAAACTTATGTTTAACTTCATATTTTTGAAAAATTCCCAATCATTTTCCAACATTTTAATACCTTCTATGTATATCTAGCTGCTATATTTATAATTTTAGAAGTATATGAAGTTACGTTTACAGTGTATTGGTGGCATTTTTGTCACTTCTGAGACGCTCAATATACAATGAATTCCGCTTGTTAACTTTAAAATAATGTTCGATTCAACTAAATTAAAGATCGTAGATTATTTTTTAACCAAGAATTTTAAGTTTTCAATAAGTTTTAACTATTTTCGAGCCATTTTAAAAAGTATCGTGTTTAGGATTACGACTTTCGTTTTCCCATAGGAAATACATTATGTAAACAACGATATTCTTAAGCTTTTTTAACTACAAAAGCTAACTTTTTCTGAAAAACTAATGTAATATTCAGCTCATTTAAATCTTAACCTTCAAGATTTTATCTAGCTTTAAAAGTTTTGAACACTTTTTGTGTATTTTCTGAGCGTTTCAAAAGTTGACATTTTTCGATTTTTCAGTTAGCTCCGCCCATTAGAAATACACGGGATTTTTACTGTTGTTTACATATTTTAACATAGCTTGTTTTCAACTTTTTATTAATCATTTTGAAAAACTAATACTTGTTTTATGTTCTATAAAGTACGGGTTTTGCTCCACCACCCACCGTGTATTACTGGGTTGAGTTTAGATATGTTTAAAAAAATCATGAAATTTGGTATAAAGATGTTTGTCTCAGACCGCTTTCCCATAGCGTTACGGGTGTTGTTTACTTTGTTTTGCACCTTTTTTAACTATTTAAACCTTATCATTTTGCTTAACTATTAGTATCTTTTAAAAGCTTAAAGTTCAAGCTTTCTAGCGGTGTAGTGTTTATTAATTAATTATGTCATTAAGTATTTTTAATTTTCATTTTAAAAATGATAAAAATTGTTCTTTAGCGCGTGAGAGGTTGGTGTTTTTTAGCTCTCTGTATCTGATTTTTGTACAATTTGCAATGTTTAATTGTATTTATGGTATGTTTATTTTAATTTGCTTAGACTATTTATTCGAAAACCAGTCAGGCCTACGCTGAGTTTTTTTTAAAAAAGAGTCAAGTACACGTGCGGTAAATCCAGATGTAACGAACGAATGATTTGTGAGGAAATTTCGTTGTTTACCAAAACTAAAATGTTTAAAATATATGTTTAATTGAGATAATAAATTATCGCAGTTAAAATAATGTTCAGCAGCCTCTTTGCACTAAACTATTTTTTGTAAATTATGGTTGCATTAGATTTAAAATGTAATTTTTAAATAGTTTTTTATTTTACTATTAATGTGCAAACAAATAAGCAGTAGTGTAAATTTACACCAGATAAGCAGTAGCGTGAATTTACACCAAAAATGGTGGCAACTAAGTTGTCACTAAAAGTGGTGTTTGTTTACACCATTTGATAGCTGGTGGCTCATTACACCAGTTTACAAATGGAATTTCATTACACCACTTGGGGTGGCAACTTAGTTGCCAGCCTTTTTGGTGTAAAGTAAGGGAATTTTTTTTTACAGTGTATAATTGACTGTAATTATTTAATTTAAATATTTTCAAAAGTTATATTACTTACATAATATCCAAAAATGTTTATTTTATCAACAGATATGCATCTGCATGCATATCTGCTTAGGAAATTATATTTTAAAAAACCTGGTTTAAGCCAAATAAACCATTTTTTTTTTCTGTTTTCTACAAAAAAACCGTTTTTTTTTTTCAACCCTGTTTTAAAATTTTATTTCTTGAAAAATTTTGCATATTTTTCGTCTAAAAATTACGAAATTGATAAACTAAAAACTTTTCACTTTCCCTACCATCTGACTCTGGTTTCATCTTTCTACCACCATAGGGTACTACTCCCTTATGGAACTTTTTATATTTATCCTCAATCTCTGGAAATTTATCCAATTTTCAAATTTTTTTGTTTCATTATTCCTTTCAATCCTTATTAAAATTCTCCAAGTTCTTGATCCGATCTAGCCATTAGGGCCCTCAATCTGAAGACGTTTTGGCCACATTAGGCCTGTCTTTATATCTCAGGCCCTAATAATACACTTGGTTCGTTTAACAGTCTCCTCATTTTCGCCTAAACTCATCTAGTTCATCTAACTCATCTAAATTCATCTAGTCAACTTTAATCCTCAATCTCTCTCACTGTCAATTTGGGGCTTATTTGCTCCCCTTGGGGGGCAAATTTTCAACCATCTCCAGACCCATTATGTAATAACAACTTGCTGGAAAGATCTTAGTCCCATCCTTAATTTTCAAACCTTGACCAAAAGTATATTTGACGTCGCCATCAGTTTTATTCCCTCAGTTAGCACCCCTGACAATAGGGGCTTAGTTGCCCCCTGGGGGCACTTTCATTTTTTCTGACACTATCATGTCATATATACATATCACTAGAAAGTTTATTGTCTCCAAATTCATATTTTGCTCTGAAATTCATATATTTGTGGGAAATTAGCACCAGAAGTATTGATCTATTCCCGTTATCATGATTCACTATCAAATTATCGCTAAGTCTTGAAATTACTGTTTTTAAGTTTATTTGTGTGAGTATCAAAGAATCAATTCTAGAACATCTGATACTTGAACTTTGGAATGGATTCTTATGCGATAATCAATGTTTTATGCAAAGTCTATGTTTATCAATACAGTAGACTCCCTCAAATCTTCAATCATTAAATCTGTAAACGCCTAAAATCCACATGCCATCACAGATGTAAACAATGAAACTTTCAAATAAGATGTAGGGACAGAATTAGGCTTTTTGTATTTTATATCAATTCCGTACATATTTTAATATGTCATTCTCGTTAATATTGGGTGTGCAAAAGTTCTACCCGTTTTGAGATTACGCAAATGTCAAATGAAGTATGGACGTTACAGATGGCGTTTCCAGGACAGGAAAGTGGAAAATAACGCGTGGAGCAGTATAGTATGTATAGGCACAATGTTTGTCAGAATAACTCATGCGGAACGGGAAACAACATGGCAAACAAGAAAGACCACATCAGACACTGTTTACTGTACGAGTATGATAAAGGTGTTACAGCAGCCGGAGCTTGCCGCAGTATTTGTCAAGTGTATGGGGAGGATACCGTGGGCGATAGCACCTGCTGCCGGTCGTTTAGGAAATTCCGGGATGGAGACAGGAACTGTAAAGATCATGCCCATACTGGACGCCTATCATTGGTTTCTGACGAGGATCTGGACACAACCATAACAAATTCCCTACATTCAACAGTCTAAGAATTAGCGGAAACGTTCTCGGTACGCAGAAGAATAGTCGAAAGACGGATGTTGCGCTTGGCTTCACCACAAAGCTCGATCAGTGGGTAACTCACCAGCTTACAGTAAGGCATCTAGAAGAGAGGATCAGCACCTGTGCTTCTCTGCTTTCCTGTAACAGCAGTGAACCATTTCTGAACTGAATTGTAATGAATGATGAAAAGAGGGTATTGTACGGGAATGTAAATCAACTGAAGGACCATGTGCCGATGTTGCAGAGGGTACTGCATCGACCTAAACGGGAGAACTTCATCCCGAAAATGTTTTGCTAAGTGTATGGTGGGATGCCAAGAGAATAACCAACTAGGAGGTCCTCACACCGAACCAAACGATCAATGCAGACCTCTATTGCCAACAATTGGACAGGCTACGAGGAAAACTCACGTCTACGCGACCAGCACTCATCAATCGCAAGGGGGTTGAGGGGTTCTCTTTCATCAAGATGAAGCCAGGTCTCATGTTTCTTTAAAGACTCGGCAAAAATTACTGGCCATTGGTCAGGAAGTTTTACCTCATGCTGCGTATAGCCCCGACCTTGCTTATTTGATTTATCACCTTTTTTGATAGTTCCACAATGCCTTCTCTCGCCGAACTTACAATGACGTGGAGACTGTAAAAACGGTGTTACAACAGTATTTTGATTTTAAAGCAGAGGGGTTTTATCGGCGTGGTATTCAATTACTGTAAGACAGATGGCAAGTGGTCATACATAATGATGGTGCTTGCGTGAATATATAGCTACTTAACTTTTTGTGTTCTCCAACTTTTTGTTTTCGCTAAAAAACGGGTAGAACTTTTGCACTCATCCAATATTACTGAAGTCATGCTTTTTTGTGAAGGAAGTATAAATTTCTGAAAAAATTAAAGATGTTGCTGATATCACTGGTAATCGCAATATTTTTATCAAATATATATTTATGTATTCATCAAACTTTTTTGTTTATTAGGTCTAGCTAAACCTGAAATAAAATTTCTTTATTTTAAGGTTTTGATGTGAATTAGTAGGGTACCTTTACGAGGCAAGTTTCATTAAATAATTTAGGGAAAATATATCTCATCATTATTATACATGTTTAATTATACATTATTATTTACTTGGTCGTTACTTTTAATATTTGAATCTTTTTTAAAATTATCTAAATTTTTATTAGTTTATTACTTTACTTAATTATTTTAACATTTTGCTATATTGTAAGTATTCATTATAATTTCTTTCAAATTACTGTTTAAAAAATGTAAACAAAGCAATGACTAGAAATCTGCTAAATTCTAAAATCTGCACAACCTCTGTTCCCAAGCTGTGTGGATTTGAGGGAGTCTACTGTACTCGATTTTTCCAGAATTGCAATTACTTGTTATGAATACTTACCATATTATGTCACAAATAAAACAGTGCAGCATGGCAGGGGACACTAACAGATTATTTTAGAAATTGCTGATTAATCTAACACCTTAAAAATTGCTAAAATATAATTTAAATTTCTAGATTTATTGTACCATTATGTTATATTTTCTTTGTAAACATCTGGACAAGGTAGACAGGTTGCCAAAAATGGTTGTCAATTGGCAATTTTGTTTATCATTGTCTATTGCCAACTATGTTTAAAATAGTATTTTAATGTACATTTAATAAACACATCAAATTGATTAAAATGAAAAATAATATGATAGCAAGCTAAAATAACACATAACAGTTACTTAGAATACATTTATTAACTACATAGCATCAAATTGACTGCTTTTAGCAAAAGACCATATTAATGATGATAGTTTTATTTCCAGTGGTTTCAAGAGTGATTTACTATGCCCACTATAATGAATATAGTATAAAAATTATTTAATGTAAATATACTTTATCAATAAATGTAATGGTACTATATAATTATGTGTATATAAATACTTCTGCCTCTGCCTTTCATATGGCAACATATTAACTATACAACTAAAATAAATACAGCAAAAATAAATAAATAAATAAATAAAGGTTATTGTAATTAATATATTTGATGCCATTGTTGGTGCAAGAAATATGACTTGGCCTGGATAATATATAAATAAGTATTTGGTTATGATTTCTCATCCTTTTTTTTTAATCAAACTCGAAAACATGTCAAAGACTTTTTAAATGGCTGATTTCAGAGAAAATACTGAAATTTTTCATGCTTTAATTTACCGCGAACCTGTACTTTCATTCATAATAAATAGTTTTTTAATATTCTACCTGAACTTTTATTCCTACAATAATGAATAGATTTTAGAAAACTTTTCAATGGGCTTACCGTGCTGTGAAGATATTACAAGAAGAGCTTAAAATGGCCACCATCCACGTCTTAAATTACACTGAGCTAGACTGTTCATGGATTGTAGCTGACAGAATCTATTCTTGCCATTCATAAATCTAAAAAACATGGAATTTTAAAGCAATTCATTAATTTAGCAATTATGTTGAACAGGACCATGCTATACATTGCTTGGAGGGAAACAAAAGCTTAACCCTTTAGTGCACAGCTTTGCATATTTGCAAACAACACTGTTTTGAATTTAATAGATTTTTTTATTCATATATACATATTCACAGCAGAAAATTAAAATAGCAATACAGTAGACTACCTCAAATCTGCAACTCTAAAATCTGCACATCACAGATGACAGTGAAACTTTCAGTTCAGATGTAATGACAAAATTACAGAATTTTTTAGTTTTATATCATTCTGTATACTGCATTTTAATACGTAATTCTTGATAATATGACTGAACTCATGGTTTTTTATAAAGGAAGTATAAATTTACTTTTGAAAAAAAAAAATTAAGATATTGCTTATATCACTGTTAATCACAATCTTTTTACCAAATATATATTTATGTATTAATCAAGTTTTTTTTTTTTTTGTTATTAAGACTTGCTAAACCTGAAATAAAACTTCCTTACTCTATGATTTTGATGTTAAGTAATAAGGTATCTTTAAGAAGAAAGTTTCAGTTAATACAGTAGAGGATCTTTATAACGCAAACCTAAAAACACAAAGTTGTGCGTTATATGGATCACATCATTAAATTCACCTTGTAAACATGGCAAAAAGTGTCTGAAATATATCAAAATACATTAGAATATCGTTATACTGCATTCCTTGTTACCAAGAGTTATCCAAATTATAAATTTTTGCATAATATAGGTCAGACATTGTTAAATTTACTTTATAAACATGATCCAAATATAACTGACACAACCATCGCTTATATTAGACATTTTCAAAAATGTTTATTGTAATAATAGCATTTTTTTCCTTAAAAAGGTCTTAAATTAGAAGATAAAGTTGAACTAATGTATTAAATTTAGTCATCTAGAGAGTAGCAATATTTTACAATGTGAAAATGCAGGTGCTTTTTAACTGCAAAAATCATTGTTTACATCTGATAAGATGTGCGTTATATGGAGAATTGCGTTATAAAGATCTTCTATCAGGGGCCTCGCTAAAGGGCCTCCCCCCCAAACATTCGCGAATGTTATTGCACTTGGCAACTTTACAAACTTAGTTGGCAAATTTCTTTAAAACTTTAATGAAAACTATAATATATTTTCTATTTCTGATACACGTGGCAAAAATTACAAAACTAATTAGGAATATTATTAAACTTTTAACAAATAAGAACTCTGTATTACATTTTCTAACTGTGGTAAATTAGCAAAATTATAAAACGAGTTGGAAAATACTGAAATTTGACTTGGCAATTTAAGGTTCTCTCCCCCACCAATAAAAAGTCTTAGCGATGGCGCTGTCTTCTACTGTAATTCAAGAAAAATGTATCTCATCGTTATTATGCATATTTAATTATACATTATTAATTATTCACTTGACCTTTATTTTTAAGATTTTAATCATTTTTTAAATTATCTGACTTTTTATTATTTTAGTTTATTACTTTACTTAATTTTTTTAATATTTTACGATATAGCTAGCATTCATTATAATTTTGACTACATTATTATATTTAAATTACCGTTTAAAAAATGTAAACAAAACAATGACCAGATTTATGCAAAATCTTAAAATCCACGAAACCTTTGGTCCCAAGCAGTGCGGATTTGAGGGAGTCTACTGTATTTGCTTTAAGTAATAACAGACATTCCGTATTTAAATAAAGCAAAATTAACCATTGAAACTTTCTGGTGTAAAGTCAGTTTCTCTGAACCACGTAATTTCTAGAACATATCAAATCATGGGAAAATTACCACTGACATGTATTTACACACAGATTTGTTTAATTTACTCTCCAATCATGGGCGTACCCAAGGGGGGAGGGGCTGATGGGGCTACAGCCCCCTCCGAAATTTTCGAAAGTGATATGAAAAAGTGCTGCTTTTTCGTCTTTCTTTTTTGGAAAAAATTTTAATTTTTTTCAATCATACAGCGGATTAGCCATTTTCATAAGTCCCATATTAGTCCACATTGACAACAAAGGAGAGAAAGGGGGCAGACGGGGTTACAGCCCCCCCTCCTCCCGAAATAGTCGAAAAATGAAATGAAAAAGTAATTTTTTCTTACTTTTTTAAGGTAAATCTGTAATTTTTTCTTCCGTCATATAGCAAAATAGACATTCTCGTTAACACCATATCAGTCCACATTGACATCACAGCATACCCAAAGATGGGGAGGGGGCTGATGGAATTTCATCTCCTCCTCTCGAAATGGTCGAGAATGAAATGATAAAATACTGAATTTTTTCTGCCTGTTTAAGATAAATTTGCATTTTTTTCACTATCGTTCAACAGACTATGCGCTTCCTTCGCATAGTTCCATAGTAGTCCATATTGACCCCAAAAAAGAGAAAGGGGGCTGACGGGGTTACAGCCCTCCCCCCCCAAACCAGAAATAGTCGAAAAATTAAATGAAAAAAGTGTTTTTTCCTTACTTTTTTAAGATAAATCTGTAATTTTTTCTTCTGTCATACAGCAAAATAGCCATTCTCGTTAACTCCATATTAGTACACATTGGTATCACAGCACACCCAAAGATGAGAAGGGGGCTCTTGGAATTACAGCCCTCCTCCTCTTGAAATAGTAGAAAATGAAATGAAAAAAATAGTGCTGATTTTTTTTCTGTCTGTTTGAGATAAATTTGCATTTTCTGCCCTATCATTCAACAGACTAGCCGTTCCCTTCGCTGTAGTTCCATATTAGTGTACAGTGACACCACGTTATACCCAAAAAGGTAGGAGGAGGCTAATGGGTTACAGCCCTCTCCCTAAAAAGTCGAACATGAAATGAAAAAGTGCTGATATTTTTCTCTTTGTTTGAGATAAATTTGTATTTTCCCCCTATCATTCAACAGACTGGCCGCTCTCTTCTCTTTAGTTCCATACTTGTGCACAGTGGGCCCACATTATACCCAAAGAGGTGAAAGGGGCTAATAGGTGCCCCCTTCCTTAATAGTCAAAAATGAAATGAAAAAAAAGGTTGTTTTTTCCTTCTTGTTTCAGATAAATTTCTAATTTTTCTTCTGCAATACAGCGAAATAGCCATTCTCGTTAAATCCATATTAGTCCACATTGACATCACAGCATACTGAAAGAAGGGGAGCTGGTGAGCTTATAGCCCCCTCCTCCCGAAATAGTCGAAAAAAATATTGCGTTTTTTTCTTTCTGTTTGAGATAAATTTACATTTTTTTCTCGTATTATTCAACAGACTAGCCACACTCTTCTGTTTAGTTCCATATTAGTGCACAATGATACCACATTATATCCAAAGAAGTAGAAAGGGGTCATGGGCTTACAGACCTCTCCAAAATAGTTGAAAATGAAATGAAAAAAGTGGGAATTTTTTTTTCTTTTTGTTTGAGATAAATTTGTACTGCAATTGTTTTCTGCAATACAACGAACAAGACTTTCTGGCTAGTGTCATATCAGCGCACGGTTACACCACTGTATACCCAATGAGGGGAAGGAGGCTGATGGGTTTATAGGGCCCCCTTTCGAAGTAATCAAAAATGAAAAAAAAACTCTTTTTTTTCTTTCTTTTGAGATAAATTTAAATATTTTTTGTGCGACGCAGCTATTCTGGTTAGTCCCATATACTAGTGCACAGTGATGCCCCAGCATACACCCAATGAAGTCGATGGCGACGGGGGTTATGAGGTTACAGCTCCATTCACACCTCCGAAGAGATCGCAGTGAAATGAAAAAAAGGACTGATATTCCTTCTTTTTCAGTTAAATTTGTTTTATTTTCTGGCATGCCACGAAAATGTTTTTCGTGTTAATCCGAAATCCTCCTCAGTCCTGCGACCAAATTTACTTGAAACCACAAAATCAATTTTCAAATGACTGAAAAATAGCTCCATGCCTATTTTACTGGATAAATGAAAACGTATATGGTCAGTTCAAGAGACCTACAAGTAAATTCGACAAATCTAAAAGTAGTTTAATTTAAGGAGATTTTTAATCTCTCTCATATTCGGCGGACACCAAGATTGTCAATGCGTAAGTATGTTAATGCACAGTAACACTACAGCTAATCACAAGTCGATTTCGGGTAAATCGGAAAACCGGAGGTGCGGAGGACTGTAAAAGTAGCTTATTAACTTTCATTTTTCTGTCGCATCTCCATGCCAAAAATTTGTGTTTTTTCCACGGTTTTATGACAAAATTTGTGTTTCCTCAGCAGTCCTTTGAAAAAATTCGCTTTTTCTGCGGAAATTCATGGGTTTTTTTGCACACTCCTTTGTCGAAATTTGCGTTTATTCCACGGATCTGCGACGAAATTTGCGTCTTTTTTCCGTGATCATGTCGAAATTTGTGTTTTTTCCGCGTTTTTCATCGGGTTTTTGATGAAATTAAAGTTTTTTTCGCGGATTTTTGCCGAAATTCGCGTTTTTTTTTACGAAATCCTTCGTCGAAATTTGTTTTTTTTCGTGGCTTTTTTGACGAAATTCGCGTTTTTTCTCGTCATTTTGATGAAATTTGCTTTTTTTCTGCTGCTTTTTGACGAAAGTAGCGTTTTTTTTTGCGGCTGTTTGACGAAATTCGCTTTTTTCCCGCCGTCTTTTAACGAAATTCACGTTTTTCTAATGCCCTTCTTTGTGACCCTGCTTTTTCTTTTTTGCGATACTTTAAACGAAATTCGCATTTTTTCCGTTTCCCTTTGACGGAATGCGTGTTGTTTTTAGTGATGCTTTGATGAAATTCGTTTTTTCCGAGGTCATTTGCCGAAATACGAGTTTTTTTTACGCAATCCTTCGTCGAAATTTGCCTTTTTTTCTCGTCTTTTTGATGAAATTCATGTTTTTTTTGCGATCCTTTACTAAATTACCATTTTTTTCACAACCCTTTGACGGAATACGTGTTTTAAGCGATCTTTTGTTCGTAATTCTCGTTTTTTCCGCGGCTTTTTTGACGAAATTCACGTTTTTCTGTGGCCCTTCTTTACCCTGCTTTTTCTTCTTTTTGCGATCCTTTAACGAAATTCACGTTTTTTCTGTTTCTCTTTGATGGAATGCGTGTTTTTTTAGCGATCATTTGTCGAAATTTGCGTTTTTTCTGATTTGCTGAAATTAGCGTTTTTTAATACAATCCTTCGTCGAAATTTGCGTTTTGTCCGCGGCTTTTTGACAAAATTTGCACTTTTTCTCGTCTTATTTATGAAATTTGCGTTTTTCTCTGTTCTTTTGACGAAATTCGCGCTTTTTCAGCTTTCTTTTGAAGGAATGCGTGTTATTTTAGCAATTCTTTGTCCAAATTTGCATTTTTTCTGCAGCCCTCTGACAAAATTTGCGTTTTTTCGGAGGTCATTTGCCAAAATTTGCGTTTTTTACGCAATTCTTCGTCGAAATTTGGGGATTTTTGACGAAATTAGCTTTTTTTTCGCAGCCCTTTGTTCTAATGCGTGTTTTAAGAGATCTTTTTTTCAAAATTCACGTTTTCTTTCACGACTTTTTGATGAAATTTGCGTTTTTTCTGCAGCCCTTTGACAAAATTCGCATTTTTCCTGTGGTCATTTGCCAAATTTCCCCTTTTTTTAGGCAATCCCTCGTCGAAATTTACGTTTTTTCCGCGGCCTTTTGACGAAATTTGCTTTTTTCTCGTCTTTTTGATGAAATTTGCGTTTTTCTGCGGTGTTTTCACGAAATTCCCATTTTTTCTGTGTCCCTTTGACTAAATTCGCGTTTTCCCCGCTTTCCTTTGACGGAATGCGTATGTTTTAGTGATCCTTTGTCGAAATTTGCGTTTTTTCTGCGGCCCTTTGACAAAATTCGCATTTTTTTCTGTGGTCATTTGACGAAATTCGCGCTTTTTCGGTGGCCATTTGACGAAATTCGTGCTTTTTCGGTGGCCATTTGACGAAATTCGCGCTTTTCCCGCGGCTTTTTGACAAAACTAGCGTTTTTTCTCGTCTTTTTGATGAAATTTGCGCTTTTCTGTGCCCTTTTGACGAAATTTACGTTTTTCCTTGTCCCTTTGACGAAATAAGTTTTTTTGCGATCCTTTACGAAATTAGCTTTCTTTTCGCAGTCCTTTGATGGAATGCGTATTTTTAGCGATCTTTTTTCGAAATTCGCATTTTCCCCCAGAAACTTTTGATGAAATTCGCGTTTTTTCTGCGGCCTTATGACGAAATTCGGGGTTTTTTTGTGCTCATTTGACGAAATTAGCGTTTCCTCCGCGAGCATTTGACGTAATTCGCGTTTTCTCCCTGATCATTTGACGAAATTTGACTTTTCTTGTCACAATCCTTTGACAAACTTCGCCTTTTATCCGTGGCCCTATGACAAAATTTCGTTTTTTTCCTTTTCGGATTCTTTGAAAAAATTGGAGATTTTTTTTTCTGCGACCGATTGATGAAATCGTTTTTTTTTTCGGCGACCATGTCAAAAATCGCGATATTTTTTAAGTCCGAATTTTCGGAAAATTGGGAACCAAGTCACCTCCCTCCCCCCCCCCGCCTACAGCCTTATTGGGAAAAATGATTTCTGTTCATAACACAATTAAACGTGTTTCGTAAGATTTAGAACATTATGGAAATTTAAGTCAGCCCCCCCCCCCCCGAAATAAAATCCTGGGTACGCCACTGTCTCCAATACACTATCAATATATTAATTGTATTAAGTTATGTTGAGAGTAAAGTATACTGAGTTGTCTAATTTTATAATCAAGAAAATCTTAGTAAAACAACTCTAAATGCAAGCAATATATATAAATCTGTAGGTAAACCAATTCCAAATAATAAGAAACTTGACATTAAAGAATGAAGATTTAATAACAAGTAAAAATACAACTGTTGCCAACAAGAAAAGTAATTCCTTTGGAGGATTAATTGATTTTTGCAGCAAGTGTAAATTTGAAAAATCTATGATTTCATGTGATACACTATAGTTAAGATTTGCAAATTGTTGAGCAGAGAAATCTTTGCACAGGAAGCCCATTATGGCCATGGATTTTTAGAATGATACACATTTTTCATGAAGTAGCATCAGTTTTCACTACAAACTACTAATTATTTTGTACTGTGCTACTCACAACCCTACATTATTGTAAACGTAGCAACTTGTGCTACACAAACTGCTACAAAAAGTAGCGACTACTGTATTTTCAGTATCCACAACTCCTGGTCATGTAAAGTTGTGTTTTTATAATAATTAAATGTGTGTATTTTTCATTAAATTTGCTGCTTTAATTATTATTCAACTTCACACGGTAGGATTAAGAATTCTTTGTTTCATTTATAGTGCATCCTTCATCTGAAAATTTGCCCTTTGTCATAGGATAGGATAGTCGATAGCTTAGAGGTCATACAAAATTTCCATAAAGATATTAGATACACCTACATATTAGGTGGGATCTGGGATGTAAATTTTTTTTTTTTTACTTAAAGGTGATTGGGTACCAATAAAGGTTGGGAACCGCTGCTGTAGTGTACACCCACTGCCTAACTCATATCTGGTATTTTTACAACTGCAACACTGAATAGAATTAGTCTGTTAATATAAAATTCTCAGAACTTTTGAATGTTCAAGTAATGAAGAATATCCAGATGAATAACTTTTATGATAAATATAAAATTAAATTACTCTCTGTGTTAATACTTTTTTCTTAAGATATCTGATAATACACAAATTTATACTAGATGATTCTTTTGACTGTGAATTATAACTGCATTTTTCACTACAATTTATTTTTCCTGTAAAATCTTTTTTTAAAGTACCAATTAAAGCTCTACTCTACATACTTTTTTTAAGAAAAAAAGTTTTCATTAAATCTAAATTGGTTGAATGCAATCTCATTTAGCATATGTGTCAGTCCTGCTTCAAATTCTTCACAGTAAGTACAAAAATGTCTAGTCTAGTTCATTTCATAAGTATAAAAATTCCTCTCAATCAGTTATTATTTTTAATACAAAGAAATGGATATTTTCAAAACTATAATTATTTTTAAGCATTGTGAAAAGTAAGTAAAATATCATAACTCTTTCGGAGCCATAACAGTAAGGAAAAGACCGACGTTTATCTCATAATTATAACTATAGTTAACACTAGAAAGATGGCAACTTGCCTTATACCTAGAAAGATGGAAGGGGCCAATTTGGCCCCTCGACATTTCTTGATGTTTTGAGTAGTGTAAATGCTAAGTAATAAGAGAAAAAATGAGAAAAATTAAAGAAAAGGCAAATAAACTTTATACTGACCTGTATTTCTTTACATTTTACACTTTATGCTTTCTTAACACCTTGGGGACGAGTGACACGTATACGTGCCGGAAGTAGGCCTAAGGATCCTCGTTTATTCTCACCAGTAAAATTTTACTGTAAAATTTGCCTTATTTAATCCGAGCATTTTCCCGATTTGAATAGGCACAAACTTCTGTTTTTTAAAACCGGTAGCAAAGTAATAAACATTTCGTAAAAGGCTCCCGTCGCGAAGGGTTTAAAGGAATCAGTACATCGAAATTCTGTAGATCTGCATTTGCCACAAACTGGTCTTTTATATTTGAGGCAAGTGTTTCTGGTATGATTTCCTTTGCAGCATGTTTTCACTTTGCATTTTGATCTTTTCGTTCCATTGCTGTCTTTTATGTCATTTGCTGGAGTCACATTAGATTCTGTAGCACTTCAGAATGCTCTATATGGAGCCCGCAGCTCTTCACACAATTGCAGAATAAAATTTCTTTGACTGAGTTTCTCCGTTCCTGTCACTTCTTTATATAAAATCCAAGCATTTAGGGCGGACATATCTAAAACATTATAAAAGACGTGCATAGGCCAATGGCGTGTTCCAGATTTAGTGGTATACAGGCATATCATTTGGTCTACAATGTCCACTCCATACTTTGTCTGGTTATAAAACTGGACTGTATCGGGTGTCTTTTTAGGTGCGTTCGTAATTATATAAATACGTAGCACCTATAGTCGTCGTTCAGTCCGTCTGTCTGTCATCCGTCCGTCTGTCTGTCCGTCCGCATATAACAGAGCAAAAACTACCCGACCGAATGATCTGAAATTTTTAATATATAATTGCTTCACAATTTTGTCGAGCCATTTCCAATTTTATGAAAATCGGATGTATAGTTTAATTACAGGGACAGTCAAAAGTTTTTCTTTACATTACGGCCAATGGGAAAAATTATTGCAAGTGAATTTTAATGATGTTACAGACTTCCGAATGGTCTGAAATTTTTAATATATAATTGCTGCAAAATTTTGTCGAGCCATTTCCAATTTTATGAAAATCGGATGTATAGTTTAATTACAGGGACACCCAAAAGTTTTCCATTACATTACGGCCAAAGGGAAAAAATTATAGCAAATGCATTTTAATGATTTTACAGCCTTCCGAATGGTCTGAAATTTTTAATATATAATTGCTGCAAAATTTTGTTGAGCCATTTCCAATTTTATGAAAATCGGATGTATAGTTTAATTACAGGGACACCCAACAGTTTTCCGTTACATTATGGCCAATGGGAAAAAATTATTGCAAATGCATTTTAATGATTTTACAGCCTTCCGAATGGTCTGAAATTTTAAATATATAATTGCTGCAAACTTTTGTCGAGCCATTTCAAATTTTATGAAAATCGAATGTATAGTTTAATTACAGGGACAGTCAAAAGTTTTCCGTTACATTACGGGGAATGGGGAAAATATTATTGTAAGTGCATTTTAATGATGTTACAGACTATGCACTTATGAAGCGCAAAAAAATATACATTCAGTACAATATGGGGTGCAAAAAATAATTATAAAACTAGTTATAGTACGAACGCACCTCATTTGCCACGTTTGACGAGCAATTTCCAACTTGTTTTCATTATTGTCAATGGTAACATTGGGATGTAGGGAACTTGTAACAGAACATGTTTCTTCTTCTTTCCCTGATAAGACGTGATAGTTATATCATGTTCCTTTTGGAATAACGTTGTAGAGTAAAATTCTTGATTCCGTATCTTGGCTGTTGGTGGCACTTCTTTGCGATCTTTCCTAAGTGTTCCAACTAAGTTGTTGAGTTGGCTCTCAATTTTTCGCACAATTTTACCGATGAAAAATAGTTGTAACTTGTTACATTTCTACCTTTCCTTAAATATCCTTGAGTGAGCCTCATCACTACATGTTCATGAACAGCTTGATCTGCAGGTCTATTGATATCCTGGCCAGTATACAGAAATCCATTGAGGATATATTTCGAATCTACACAGACAAGCAGCCAAAATTTTATCCCAAACTTGTCCGGTTTATTTGGAATGTACTGTGTAAAAGGACACCTGGCTTTTGATGGCAACAATTGTTCATCGACTGTAAGATTTTCTCCTGGTTTGTAGCATGCTGCACTATTTTCAATGAACGAATCCTATAGTTCTGATGCCAAAGCGAACTTATCAGTTTTTAATCTCTCTGATCTTTCTGTTTTCAAATCGAAACGAAAGAATCGAATTATATCTTTGAAACGATCTCTTGGCATAGTTTGTGAAAAAAATGGCGGCCCCCAAACTGATGACCATAACATATTTACAGGAAAATCCTTTGCTCCGTATACTCCTCTTGCATACATAATGGAAAAAACAGCATCCAATTCATCTAATGTTACTGTCCATGTGTCATTTCCAAGTTATCGGCAAGCTTCTACTTCGGTACATTTTTTTATATGGCGCACCATTTTATCACTGAATATTAGACGCCATGACTAATTACATTATCCGCATTTAAATACCTTTTCGCATATGAGGTAGGCCCTTGCAATTCTCGTAATATGTTCTGTGTTGCACGACGTCCTTTAGTAGCAGAAGGTGCAATCACTTTCCAAATTGTCCCGTCGACAGCAGTGTCTTCGTCTCCAACTAAAGGTGGACCAGGAAGACCAATAGATGTCTTCCGAGGAAGTTTTTGACCACGCTTTTGAGAATGCGCTCGTCCTCGTGCCGTAGATGTTGAAGGCTGGGAAGTAATTTTGAAAAAATCACCATCGGAATCACTTTCATAGATAGCTTTGCTTTCTACTGACTGTAATTTCGATGATAAAAAATTATCAGACAAGCATATTTTTTTTCTGCATTTCTTATTAGATTCTTCTTTAGTACAGTACAGGACCTATTATCCGGAATCCTCGGGACCGAAGGCTTTCTGGATTTTGGAATTTTCCGGATTTCGGGTCCTCCTGAATTCCATCAAAATATCACGGGAAAAACGCAAATTTCAAAGAGTCGGAAAAGCTCCCGCAATTTCGTCAAAAGATCGCAAAAAAATCCGCAAATTTTGTCATTAGATCGTGAAAAAAACTGCAAATTTGTCTAAAGATTGCGAGTAAAACCAGAAATTTCGTTAACAGATTGAAAAAAAAAAAAAAAAAAAAAATGAAATTTCGTCAACATCTCGTGAAAAAAAACGCAAATTTTGCCAAAAGATAGCAAAAAAAATTTCTTCAAAGAATCGCAAAAAACATGCAAATTTAGTCAATGGATCACTGGGAAAAAACGCAAATTTTGTCAAAAGATAGTGAAAAAAATTTCTTCAAAGGATCGTATACAAACGAGGATTTTGTTTAAAGATCGCGGAAAAAACTCATAATTAGTGCCGAGGAGCCCCCGCCACCCCCTCTTCTGTAAACTTTAAAAATATTTGCTATGAATTTCAGAATTTTTATTTATTTATTTATTTATTTATTTTTTTTACTCAGAATCACCCCTGATTCAAGTAGCACAATTGTGTAGCCATAATATTTTATCAAAGTGAGGGAGGGAGGATGTGAAATATCTGACGATTTTTTAAAAAAATGAATCGTAATATAAATTTTAAATTAAAATTTGGCAAAAAACCGATGTTTTTCTAATTTCGGGAGGGGGGGGGGAACCCCCCATCACTGATTTAACGTATTTTAGTGGTTACACATTGCAACACAATAGACCAAAAAAAAAAAAAAAAATTAAAAATCTGTAAAATTTTCGAAAATTTTCAAAAATTGCAAAATTTTAGTAAAAATTTACAAATTTAGAAAATTTTCAAAAAAAAAAAAAATTTCGGATTTCGGGTCCTTCCGGATTTTGGAATTCCGGATAATAGGTCCTGTACTGTAGTCTTATTTCTGCTTTATTGAGAACTTTTCACTGAAGCACTATTTCGAGAAATTGCTTCAATTTCATTTTCAGTGGAACTGCTGCTTTCCGTGTCTTCTTTCGGAGGAATATATTCTTTATCTCCATCTAAACTGCTGTCATCACTGTCACCTGACTCCATTTCATCTAATCTTCTCAATTCCTTCAAAATCTCTCAGTGAGTGAGACCACGTTTACGAAACATCTTTTCTATTCTTTGTCACTTGGGTAACTGACAATATGTTCTCATTCTATAGGTCACATGGGTAGATCTTCAGGCACGCCCTCCAGTCTAGTCAAACTGCCGGTAAAATCCATTTTTACGAAGTGAGGGGGAAAATAAACAGAATGTAAAGGGGGAATATGAAATCGAATTACTGAGATGCTATTTACAAGGTCATTTCGAGAATAAAGTAGTGACATGCAGATAAAAGTGAATGCGAAAAAAAGGGGGATGTCATAGAGGGCCAATTTGGCCCTTCCCGTCATTCTAGGTATATTGTTTGAAATCGGTGATTCTATTGAAGTTGGAAAGAATTTATTTCAAATATAGTGACAGTAAGCCAAATAAATAAAAGTCATGAAATATTGAAATATATAGTTCATTAATATAGAAAATTCAAAGTCGCAAACAGCGATAGGGGCCAGATTGGCCCCTTCCGTCATTTTAGTGTTAAAGCAATAAACTGCTATCATTGGTTATGCCTGAATGTAGGTCTATATATGGTGTACATTTTCTTTGCTTTTTTGGCGATTTAAAAAATTGACTTATACAATTGAAAATATATTTTTAATTTACATGACACGTGTAGATTTTACAAAACTGAACTTAGAGAGAGGATTCTGTATTAAATACAAAAATTTAAATTGTCAACAGTTTCTATTATACTACTTAAAAAAGCGAAAAGCCGTAATTTAGGAAAACAATAAAGTTAGTTACATCTGGATGAGATAATATTAAACACAGCAATATGATTACCTTTATTTTTCTGCAAAATCTTTTTTAAAAGCCACGCTCGTCTCTACAGCTTTCTACAAACGCATTCGCTAACCCTAAATTGGATGCATCTTGGATACATTTTTTTTTAATCTAAAAATGTTGGAAGATCCTATGGTTATATTTAATTGTATACACAATAAGTAACTTAAAAAAAAGATTTTAACGTGTTATTAATTAGTTAAATTTCTTTTAATTCTGCTACAAATTCGCTGGAAAAATACAGAAGTAAAAAAGTAATCGATTGGCAAATAATCAGGATTCATTCATTATAATTTAAGAGTCATTCAAACTCCTCGCTCGTTTAGCACATCTTGTTTCTTTTAAAAAGATTTTGCAAAAAAAAAAAAAAAAAAAAAAAAAGAAATAAAGTCATCATATCGCTGTGTTTAATATTATCTCAGATGTAACTTTACTGTGCCGTTTTCCTAAATTACATCTTTTGTTTTTCTAGTATAATAGCTGTTGACAATTTTAACTGTATTTAATAGAAAATCTTATCTCTAAGTTCAGCTTTGTAAAATCTACGCTTTTCATATAAAATTTTTTACACGGAGGCAGAATTTTTATAAATAATTTACTTTTAGAATTTTTTTTCTTTATCGAAATCTGAAGTATAAAGAAGAAACAGCATGAGCTAAAAGAACGATTCAGTTTGAATGACTCGTAATTTGTAATGATTGAATCCTAAACTTTAAGTTACGTTTTGCTCATGGAATAAGTGCTATTTCGATGCTATTTAGTATATGGTAGACAGTATATCTCGCCAAATTCATCGCCAGTTGTTGGCGCTGTCTTTAGGGTTATAGGTTTTGATCACATGACATTATTTATATTTACAAATGGCTGGGCTTGTCGTCGTGGTGCTTTGCAAATGAAATTAAAAAGGTAGGAATTTTGTTTTGAAACTTAACTAGCATCGTTTATTACAACTTGCATACTTTCCCCTCTCACTTTTTATCATTTAATAAAGTAAAATCGTTAAAAGAAATAGAACTTTTATATATATATAAGTTGTATACGTATTTTGTTTATCTTTGTATTCGGTTATCCTGATTATTTTATTCAAAATTGGTCATATATTATTTTATGTGCTTTAAAAAAAAAAAAAAAAAAAAAAAAACTTTCTGTCATGAACGAAATGAAAATTTCTCAAATATTAGTGTTTTGTAATACCTTTTATAAAAATTAATTTTAATAATCTATTTGAAAATATGAATTTTTATGTCTGTTTTATTCTCTTTCGACTTTTTTCTCATGGTGTTATGATTTTACAGAATAGAACATAGTAAATAGTACGTATTTTATTTAATTCATTTTTTAGTTGTTTATTTATTTTGCGATTTTACAACTTTCCTTAGTTTATGTAATTAAACTGAAATTAAATACATGTATAAAGTTTATCATTTTAAACCTCGTAAAACGAATTTTTAATTCATTAATGAATAATGCTTTAAAAAATTTTAAACAAGTCAACACTTAGTCACTCTTTGTTTAAAATAATTTTACTAGCATTAGCACATAGACTAATTTTAGAATTTCGAGTATATCTTTAAAAATCTCATTTTGGATTTTAATTGTATATCTTGCATAAACAGGAGAATCTAAGATCATAGTCCTAATCCTAATCGACAACGATATTAATGTTTTAATATTCTTGAACACAATATGATATTTAAATTACATATCTTTATAAATAATCAGTGATTAAAACAAAATTTATTGGCAAATGCACCTCATGGAATAAAATGTATCAACAAGTTATAGTATTTTGTTAATTCATTATCACAGATTAAAGATTTTTTAGATTTATCACTAACATATATGTACTATAAACATTTCTTCTATTTTTCTTTTTAAGCAAAATAACATAGAAATGAAATTTCCCTTTAATTTTTTTAAAATTGTTTTTTATATAGTACTCTGATTTAAAAGTATGCACAATACATGTGAAGATAGCATATCATGAAATTGGGAATAAATGATACATAGAAGAATAAAATAAGAATGTGCAAGTAAGAATTATTTTTAAAATACAAAATGTATAGTAAATAATAGATATTATTGGTAAGTCCAATCCAAAATTATTTAAAAATGCATTTAATATAAATAATAAATTAAAATTGTTTTGTGTTAATTGATACTACCAACTCTAATATTTATTTATTCATAATACAGATATAAATATTTAAAAACACATAATATAAATGTATAAAAGTATTGGTACTTATTAGTTATCCTGTCGACCAATTTCGCCAAATTATACAAATTGACACAATTTTTATTTTAAATAACAAAAGAACAAATAAATTAGTAAAGCATTAATAAAAATACAAACAAAACATCGAATTAATGGTTTTATTGGTCATTATTGGCATTTAATCTCACAATTAATTAATTAATGGCAACCATTATTGGCATTTAATCTTACAATTTGGCAACAGTAATTTGGTCGACGGGATAACTAACAAGCACCGAAGTACCTTATAATAAATTGTATACTTTGTACAGTAAACAGGTTTCTTATTTATGAACAAGTTTGTGTATCAAGTGTAATTTAATCTATATTAATTCTTATATGTTATACCTCTAATATGAAGATAAATCAAATTGGTACCATACAGCCAGAATTTGGCTTGAAGAGAGGAGGGGTTGTTGATAATTAATCCAGTAGTTGCTAATTATTTTAACCACTAGTTAATGTAATTAGTCTTTTTAATAAATGAAATCATAATGCATAGCTGCCAAACTTCTTTGATTTTTTTTTCAAAGTAAAAAAAAAAGAAAAAAAAAGTATTGAACCATTAAAAGTGTTTAATAGAATTATCTAGTGTCTTATTTTTTTTTGCAATGGATGTTGGATTTCTTTTATTAATTCAAATATCTGATTCAAGCATTTATTATTATTATTTCTAATACAGTAGAAGATCCTTATAACGCAATTTTCCATATAATGTACAACTTCTCAGGGGTAAACAATGAATTTTGCAGTTAAGAAGCACCTGAATTCTCTTATAAAATTTGGACTAAATTTGATACCTTAGTTCAACTTCATCTCCTTACTTCAGAGCTTTTTAATAAAAAAAAAAATTATTATTGGAATAGAAATTTTTGTAAATGAGTAATATATAATAAATGATCTGGTCCAAGTAGTGTTGACTCTAGAAAAAAAAGGCCCCTGGGCGGGAATTTTTCAAAAGGAGAATACTATTCTAAGAAAAAAAGGGGGTACATTTTTCAAAAAGGGAACACTATTCTAAAAAAGGGCACATTTTTTTCAAAAAGGGCACACCTGTACCTTGTTCACAAAAAACATTTTGAACTGGTTTGTTTAGAGTCTCTAGAATTTGTGATATTTTCCCGTGATCAATTGAATTGCCACGGGGTGCATAGGAAGTGTTAAAAAGGGCAGCCGGCACATTGGACGGTTTAAAAGAGACGCCAGATGCAAAAAAGAAATAAAAAGGGACGCCGGGCACTGTGCCCCGCTAAAAGCGGCTTAGAGTCGACACTAGGTCCAAGTGTATTTCGATCAAGTTTATAAAATAAATTTAGCAATGTGGAAATGATCTATATAATGCAAAAATTGACAATTTGGGTCACTCCCGTCTCTTGGATCATTTAAGAAGGTAAGAAATTTTGAATTCTTACCTAAATTGTAATATATTTAGTTATTGATCTTTAGAAGTCATGTTATATGACTATATTTTATGAGGCAGCTACCGGGCAGGGAAGTTGGAGTTGTCACAGTAACACTCTACTGCCTACCCAGCAACATGACTCATGAATTTCAGCACTTAGGCAAAGCTGTTTTTAAAGCTTTTGAATCATACTGGGATGATGAAGTATTGCTCCATTTCACTCGTCACCCTGATAGACAGATCACTCGACTTAGATTTGGGAAAATCTTTAGGAAGGTTTGGAATCGTTCGATGACTCTGTAAACATAATTTCAGGCTTTCAAGCAACTGGAATTTTTCCTTTCGATCCAACTATAATTCCAGATGAAGCCTTCACGCCTAGTGACGTTACTGCAATTCCGGAACCAACAGCACAAGGGGAAGAAAATGCATCAAATTTGGAAACTGCAACAGATGTTGAAGCTCCTGTTAACAACATACCTTTTCCTGTTATTGACTCACCTTCATCACCTGCTAGATCATTTTCCATGGAAAATTCCTTTACCAGTGTGTTATCGATGCCAACTGTAAGAAGGAAGAAGACACAACATCGCCCCAGCCAATAAACTCAAAAGGCATCAAAGTAGTTAAAATCCTTGTTCAACAAGATACCATCTGAACAATCCTCCAAGAAACATCCTACAAGGAAAAAATCCTCCAAAAAGCCCTTGCAGAAAAATCAAAAGAAGCCTCCCCTTCAGTAGGGTATCTGTTGGCGAAATCGCAGGTACCAGCGGTATGACTTCCTCAACAAAGGAGAGCTGGTACTGCTTCTTATGCAGTATTGATGCTGTTGCAGACATGGGGCTGTGCATCACATGTGGCAGATATGTCCATGAGGACAGTGTGGGACTTACCGCCCATGATGAAGAAGTTTTTATTTGTCCATCCTGTGAGGACTGAGTAATAACAGATGCAAATTCTGCAGACAGATGCAATAAAGCTAAGCAAAACCAACTATATTATTCCATTATATTTTGCAGTAACTGGGGTGCTTTGCATGGGTGTTTCAAGAGCCACAACCGAAAATGACCCCCCCCCCCTCCTTCTAAAGTGCATGTTCTGAAGATATTTACTGTGCCCCCTTCCCCCACAATACTTTAAGACATATTTCTTTTATCCCCTCTCTCTAAAATCCTTTGGAAGAGAGGTTCTTCCATACTCCCTGTGTAGTAGGTTAATAAGGAGCCACCTGTCCCTAATATGGACATGCATGCCCATAATAGGGACAGGTGGTTCCTTATAGGGACACTTGTAAACCTTTTTTGTTTTTATCATTAAAATTAAACCACAATAATTACAAGGTCACTAATTTTAATAATGATAGTAAATAGTCCAGGGATAGTGGTCATATATTTTCAGAGTCCTATGACATGTATATGGGGGTGAAAAAAATCAATTTTCGTTAGGGTGTCCATATTGGGTACAGGTACCTTATAAAAGAAAATTTGAAAGAATTTTTTTATTATTTTCTGTGGATGCAAACGACCTATCTATAGCTATATATATATCTAATATCGGATATCTATAGATGCAAATGGTTTCCTTCTAGACAGCCATAAATTAATATATTCTGATATCTCTAAAGCAAATGATAGAAATCAGTTGTAAAATAACACAATCGTTTATGTAACAATAAAATAGCTTATAATATGAATTTTTTGTAATATGAGTTACTATAATTATTTTTATTAAATAAGTATTTGTATTTTAATTTAAAAATTGTGCAGGTTGTATTTGGTACCATTTAAAATACTTCATCATAAATATACAGTTAATTTGAAAATAACATTATTTTCAAACATACACGATTTTTTTTAAAAATCAAAATAACATTTGTAATTTACACACATAAAAACTAAAATTTGCAATTTGTCAAGTAAAAAAACAAGGATGAAACAGATATATAGTTAACCCCCTCAAATCCGACCATCTTGGGACCAGAGGTTGTACTGATTTTTAGAATTTTGCAGATTTCTGGTAATTACTTTGATTATATTTTTTAAACAGTAATCTGAATTGAATAATGTAACCAAAATGATAATGAATGCATGTAACAAAGTAAAATATTAAAATAATTAAGTAAAGTAATAAACTAAAGTGATAAAAAGTAAGATAATATAAAAATGATTAAAATATTAAAAGTAAAGGTTAAGTAAATAATTAATAATGTATGATTTAATATGCATAATAAACATGAGATGCATTTTTCTTGAATTATTCAATGAAATATTCCTCACAAAAGTACTCTATTTAATTCACATCATATTCATAACTTAAGGAAGTTCTATTTCAGATTTAGCCATTCTTAATAACCAACAAAACTTGATTAACACGTTAAGTGCCAAATCAGCCCCCGGTGGGTCCGGCTGACAGCAAACTTTCCGTTTAAAACGTGTCATTCACCAATGACTGACGTCTAAAATATGATACAAAACTGACAAAATATACATTGTTTTAAATAATTACTGAACAAATATTTAAAATTTATTTACCTTTTATTTATTACAGGTAGGGATGCACCGGATATTGATTTTGCCGGATACCGGATATCCGAAGCTCCTTTGCCTGCCGGATTCGGATATCCGGCACTAGATATGTTTTTAGTTATATGGTGAATTATTTCCTTATATAAAACGCCATCTCAGAACAATAAATTACAAGCATGTTTCACATATCATTAAAACATTTTAAATGTATTGAAATATAATTTACAAAAACTATATCTTTGAATATCAGGGCTTGAAATTCAAGTTTTCCCCTGGAGGCGAGTTTCCCACCCAACATTTAAAAATGCAGGGGAGTAGAACTGTTAGAAAGGGAAAAAAAATCTTTAAAGCATGTTATTTTTTATGTGCCACTTAAAGAATTACATTTATACAGACATGACAAAATACCATTAAAATAATTTAAATTAACAACTCAAGATAATTATCCAAAATGTTTATTTTTATTAAAACAAAGGAACAGAATCAAGTTTTATATATATACCATGCCTATCTTTCAACTTTCACCTAATGTTATGGGCAATTAACAATGGGGTTCCTAAATGAATTTCTTAATTTAGATTTTATTCCATTTTGCGTGATTTAGCCTCTTTCACAAGTTACACTTTTGACAAACAGCACAGACCAACTTTTATAACTTTAGAAATTATCGGAAACGCATGGTTATGCTCTGTTAAAAAATTTTAGAAAACTTTGCAAATCTGATGTGCATTAATTTTTAACAGTAAGTTAAAAATGCATGAATAATGCATATCGGTGATTCTATTGTCAATATCCTACGGTGATTGTATGTCACTTCTGAACAAACTTGTTTTATTATATCCTTAATGGAATTATAGTCAAAACTGTAGTCCCTGGTATTTTTGTTAATTGAACTTATGTTCTATGCATTGGAATTTTAAATCCATATCCAAAGTTTGAAAAGGAAATAGTCATTGATTTTTTCTATTACACGATAAAAAGTTGATTTCAAAAAGTCATCTAATCTGTGAATTGCAAGAATCAACTAGTTTGTTATTTCTAAACATTTTTTTTTAAGTTCAACCAATTTTTTTTTTCTTCATGTGCACCACAAGTGTAATCTCATTTTGTAAAGTACTGACTATTGGCCAATTTGATAGGGATTGGTCTCCGGTGGCCATTACTGCCCTTTTAGTTATTTGCTATTTTGGGCATAGGGAAAAAACATCGCAAAATATATAAATCGGTCATTAAAAAAAAAATATCGCCGATTTCGTCAATCATGGTGAAAATAAATAAAAAAAATTTGTCAACCGGTCGCAAAAAGAAAACTGAAGTGCAGGGGAAATCGGCAGCGGGAAAATATCACAAAATTCGTCAATCGATCTGTCATGAGCAAATATCGTGAAATTTTTCAGCCGGTCACAGAGAACAAACGCAAAAATTTTCAATCGGGGCAGAAAAACAATCATTACTTTCACCAGTATGTCGCAAGAACAAACAGGGAAATTTGCCAATCGGTCACAGAATAAAATTGCTATATTTATCAATTGATCTCGAGGGAAAAAAAAAATCATGAAATTCATCGATCGGTCTCTAGAAAAAATTGTGAAATTCGTCAGTCGGTCGTGGAGAAAAAGAGCAAAAATTTTCAGTCAGATGCAGAAAAACAACCATGAATTTTGTCAATCTGTCGTAAGGAGAAACTGTGAAATCTGCCCATCGATAGTAGAAAATATCACGAAATTTGTCAGTCGGTACTAAGACTTGCACGTCGTTTTACAAAGAAACATTTTCGGAAAATGATTTTTTGGAAACAGGAGCCGCCCACTCACAATAGGGCATAATAAATAGGGCACAAATCCTGCCATCCTGCTTTGAAATTCAAGCCCAGTATCTGCCATTCAAGCCCTGTAATGTATATTAATAATATTGCATAAAAATGTAATTTAAACATTAAAGTATTCTGTTTATTTGTACAATGAAATGCTGATAATTGCGACTGGATTTGAATATAGGATTGCCTATATCGATAATTGCTAATAATTAATTTGTACAATGAAATGCTGATAATTTGTACAACAAATTTTAACCAATTAATATGTGTATAATTGTAGAGTATTTTCACAAAGAAATACTACATACTTTCTTTTTATAATTTAAACATAAAATATCTACTAATATACCCATGATTAAAGAGTTATTTTCTCCAAACATAGGTTTAGTTGATGCCCTTTTTCTGTTTTAATTATTTAATATTGTTTTTGCTTTAAGTCACTTTTAGTTTTATTTTAAGTTAAATTATTTTTATATTTAGAAGTAAAAAGAAAATTACTTTTAATTTTAAATATTTATAATGAAGTTACAAAAAACAACTATTTGGATTTGCCAATCACAAAACTTTCTTCTATCTCATACATCTTAATATTTCAAAAAGTAATTCCAAATATTAATACTTCAATATTATTAGTTCAATATTATACCAACTTTGATTTTGGTCTAAAATTTCTGCTTCAGTCAATTAATCAGAATAAGAATAAGTTAATCTCGATCATATTTATTAAAATCAAAAATTTTTTTGTTATTCTGTTGTACATCAGCTGTTTGTGAATAGCAGGATGCAAAGTTCCCTTCGCTTCATGAGCTGCCAATATACAATACAAAAAAAAAAAAAAAAAAACTGCAAAAAATCGAGAAAATTTTACCAAAATCTCTGTTACAGTGCCACCTTCTGGCGGAATATTTCCAAATTCAAGGAGAGACTGCTGTCCATAGTCAAAAATATACACCACAAAATTGGTTCAATTCTATGCTTAACTTCATACACTTTTCAATGGTAAAATAATGAAAATAACACAAAAATCCGTATTATAGCGCCCCCTTCCAGCAGAATATTTTCAAATTTAAGAAGGACCTGCTGGCCATAGCCAAAAACATACCCCCGAAAAATTGGTTCAATTCTATACATAACTTCATACACTTTTCGATGGTACAAGAATGAAAGTGGCACAAAAATCGCTATTGCAGCGCCCCCCCCCTTTCCAGTGGAATGTTTCCATATTGAAGGAGGGCCGCCTGGCTATAGCCAAAAACATTAGCAAAAAAATTGGTTCAATTCTATGCATAACTTCATTACGATGGCAAAAATCGCTATTATCCGAAATATCCCCATCCTGGCGGAATATTCCTTATTTAAGGAGAACCTGCTGGACATAGCCAAAAACAAATACAAAAAATTTTGTTCAATTATATGGATAACTTCATACACTTTTCGATGGTACAATAATGAAAAGGGCACAAAAATCGCGATTACCGTGCCCCCCCCCCCCCTTCTAGTGGAATGTTTCCATATTGAAGGAGGGCCGCCGCCTGGCTATAGCCAAAAACATTCACAAAAAAATGGTTAAATTCTATGCATAACTTCATTCACTTTTCGATGGTACGATGGCGACATACGGACAGACAGACATTTTGTATAAACATGTTTTGGGATATTTGACCCCTAAAACATCTAAATCCGTCGAAAACCAGAAATCGAAAAAAGTTCTATTACAATACTTTCTTCTAAAAATCCTGTTTAATTGTTTGTTTAGTTGCCTGTTTAATTGTTAAACTTAAAAGAAAGAAAGAAAATTAAAGTCATACTAAACAACTTCAAATTTTGTTTTACACTCTGCAAGTAAAGGTACAATTTTCTAAACGAAGTAAACGTAAATTCTTAAATTTATTATAAAGAGTTCAAATATCAATGTTAGGAAAGCTGGCAATTCTTTAAACTATTGAGAATTACCTTTTACTCATGAATAGTGAACTTACTTTCATATTTTACATTATAAACAAAATTGTTCGGCATTGTTTGGGGTCAAACGATTTCTGTTATCCTTATATATTCGCTTTGCTGCACTCTGCCGGATATCCGGCAGAGAAGTCGGATATCCGGTGATTGTGATTTGGATATCCGACGGTATTTCGGATATGGAAAAATCAGCCGGATATCCGTTGCATCCCTAATTACTGGATTATACTTTCTTAAAAATTACTTTAAACATTGTGAATTTTCAGCGCTTCAGTGTCAGTCATCGTGGCACTCAACGTGTTAATACATAACCATATGTAGTAAAAAGATTGTGATTACCAGTGATATCAGCAATAACTTGATTTTTTACCCAAAAATAAATTTATACTTCCTTCATGAAAAGCTACGATTTCAGTCATATTATCGAGAATTACAAATTAAAATACATACGGAATGATATAAAATAAAAAAAATTCTGTAATTTTGTCCCTATAATTGAACTAAATGTTTTATTGTTTACATCTGCAATGGTGTGATGATTTTAGGGTTGCGAATTTGAGGAAGTGTTGGACTTTAAAAAAAAATGGTAAAAATTAAGCTGTGAAAATGGAAAAAATTTCACAATGAACATGAACTGCTGTTTGTGATAACCTTAGCTTGCTGTATTCTTTCAGAAAGTTTATAAAATCTTTCAGTCTCGTTTTGTACTCATTCTTCTTTTTCACATCTTGTACACAGATATTTTTACATTTAATTCTTTAAAACCAGATTTTTTTTTTTTTTATCTGGATTTACTCACAATTTACATAAAAAATTTATCTGCATAATGTAATATTCCTGTATTTTTTTTTATTAACTGAATTTTATGATCTGATTTTCTAAATTTATTAAAATCAAAGCTTACATTTGTAGTTTTAAGTATTTCTTGAATTTCAATTGTTTTTGTATGTTAATGTGCTGAAAATGTCATTATTGAAATTGATCACAAGTTACTTGCAAGTTATCCGGTCCAGGAGATAAAACCATCACTAAAAACAGTTGCGGAGATAATGTTTATTAAGTACAAAAAATTGTTTGAAATGGTAAATACTGTTAGTTTAGTAAAATTAATAATTGGTAAATAATATAATAACTAAGAAATGTCATAAGAAATGGTAAATAATACAATATGAATTCTAAAACAATAATTTAGCATACATTTACTAAATTTATAGCATCAAGTTGGCAATGTATGTCAGTAATAGGTACCAATGTAATATATTGTGGAACAGATGTCATATATTCCAGTGGCTGCCATTTTGGATTTTTTCTTGCCGTGAAAACCCCTTTTCAGCCAAGTAGTAAATGTCGCCAAGCACCGATTTATGCAGATGTTCGGCTTAATGAAAATAAAATGTAAATAATAAAATATAAACCTGAAAAATGCAGGAAACTCCTTAAAGTGGCAATTAGTCAATGTAAATATGAATGCTTCAGCAAACTTCTTCTGCAGCAATCTGAAAAATGCACGAAACTTGTTAAAGCCACAATTAGTGAATGAACATATGAACGCTACACGTTCATGAACAGAAAAACATAACTGGATTCAGCAAACTATTTCTGCAGCAATCTGAAAAATGTGTGAAACTCATTAAAGCAGAAGTTAGTAAATGCACATAAGTTGCTGTGTCGCAATCTCAGAAATGCATGAGAAATATACAATAAACAGCTAATATAAAACATTACAACAAAATATGCATAAAATTATTACCATACCTTAACAGACATCTCCTTTCTAGAAAGCTCAAGCACAAAATACCTGCTACCATCACCTTCATTTCACAAAATAGGCCTATGACTACACACTCTAAACAAACCTCCTTTTTCCTTCAAAATTTCATAATTACATGAGCAACAGCGGGTAAACGGACTACAGAAGCCATAGTCAAACATATAAATTCATCAAACTCACAACATAAAAACAGCTCACATCAGCTAAATCCACGACTGAAGTTATTTCAAAACACAATCTTGCCAAAAAATGGAGTTGCCAGAACAGGTCACGTGTCGGGGTTGCCATGTCGATAAGGATCGTCAACAAAAAATTGTCAAGAAATCTCAAAACGTCCAAGATATCGGCTGCAGGAATATGCAGCATCTAAGCCACCAATCTTGTTTATCATAGCCGCTCATGTTCAAAACAGTAAATTGAGATAATCTTTGTTACATAACATTGTTTGAAATGGTAAATAAAGTTAGTTTAGTAAAATTAATAGTAATTGGTAAATAATATAAAAAATACGAAAGAATAAGAAATATCATAAGAAATGATAAATAATATGATATTAATTGTAAAACAATAATTTAGCACACATTCCTAAATGCATAGCATCAAGCTGCCTATTTATATCAGTAATAGGTACCAATGTAATATAAGCACTTGCAAAATAAACACTGAATGCAAAAATGGTTGATTTTTCAGAAACTTACAAATAAAATCATTCCATTATGTTGACTTTATTTCATTCTGTGGCAAATGTTAAATTCCCAAAAGGATTTCGGTTTAAAATATTTTGCCAAATATAAATCAATTTTTTCTTTCTCAATTTGCATATTTTTAGTAGTTTTTTTTTGTGTGTGTGTGTGTTCCACAAAAGTTTTTTAACATTTGTAAAGGAAATTCAATTTCAAATTCAAGTTTTAAATTTGTCAAGAAGTCAGGTTTTCAATTCGGCAATAACTCTGGTTTTAAATTTGACAATAACTCTGGTTTTAAATTTGACAATAACTCTGGTTTTAAATTTGACAATAACTCTGGTTTTAAATTCATCTAATAATATAATTTTGGTTTTAAATTTATCAGCAACTCTGGTTTTAAGTTTGCCACTAACACGTTTTAAATTTGTCAATAACTCCAGTTTTAATCTTCTAGCTCATTACATTAAAATTTCTTTAGTTGCAATCTTATAAATACACAAATTTGCCACAGGAAGCTCTAGACTTATTAAATAAAATAAATAAATATTCACTTACTGTGATTTCCGATCTAGAATCTGTGGATAATCTGCCAAAAAAATGAAAATTTTTGCAATGCAGATAATCAGCTGCTGCAGATTATCTGATTTTTTTTTTTGTCTTTTTTTTCACTTATGAAAAAAAAACGAAAATTTTTTGCATGTTTTTAGTTTGGTTTGCTACTTTTCCAATAGATACCAGCACCACACAATCGCTTAACCTGGCTGCCTGCTTACGTGCACTTGGTACTCATTATGTGCATGCTCTGTAACAAACGAGCTTATGCCAGAAAGAAATTACAGGATTTTTCACAGTAAATACTTTTTGCCGCCATCGCCATTTCTTTAGTGATAGCATCAGTGTATCTTTGAAAACATGCCTTGCAAAAAAGTACAAGTTATACCGCCGAATTCAAACTAAAAGTTGTAGGAAATGCAGAAAAGAAGTAACTCGCAACTTTCTTTTACAATTAATATTTCGCTGACATGTTGGGAATTAAAAGAAGTAAAGACAATCAGATTCAGAAATATTCGTTAAAGAGTTTAAATAGTAAAAATACCATGTGAAAGTGGCGATAAAATACCGAAACACAAATTTATGAAACAAGCTATATACACTATGACGCAAAAGTTTAGACAATGAAGAAATTCTTACATACTTTGAAAAATATTTATTCAATTTTCAAATCACTGCTTGAAATTAAGGTGCTGTACATATAAACAATATTTATAACAAAGAAAAGTGGAATTGTGCATATTGCAATAAATTAAATGGTAACAAAAATAAACTGCTGTCTCAAAAGTTTAGACACAAATTAAATAAAATCGAAATAAACAATTTTTAAAACCTGGTTGCGCATCCATGCTTATGTATTACGTCATATACACGAGATTGCATGGAAGAAACTAAATCTTGCATAGTTTGTGGATCGATATCGTACCATGCATTCTCAATAGATGTCTTAAGTTCCTTTTCAGAAGAGTATTGTCTAGCGTTGCTATAAACTTTGCGACACATGATGCTCCAAAGGTTTTCTATAGGGTTAAGATCTGGGCTACATGCTGGCCAGTCGAGAACTCTTATATTATGGGAATTAAACCAAGATTTTGAATGTTTTGCAGTGTGAATTGAAGCATTGTCTTGCTGAAATTCCCACTGAGGACCCCCTAGAAGCTCAGCAAATGGCAGTAGGTTTTCTTCTAATGTCTGTGTATAATGCTGTGAAGTTTGGCGACCACTGGTGAAGGTCAGAGATACTTGTCCATTATAGCAAAAGGCTGCCCAAACCATCACCGAGCCCCCTCCTTGTCTGCGACTAAAAAAACGTCGAGGTTCCTTCCGCAAGTCATGCCAATACGATAAACAACTATCTGGAGCATCCAGATTCCACTTTTTTTCATCGCTAAATATGATTGACTGCCATTTCTCTCCATATGACATATGCTTTCGAGCCCACATAAGTCTTTGTAACTTATGATATGGTTTCAGAGCTGGTTTCTTCTGCATTTTGCTATAAACGATTGTTCCTTTTTCCAAAATTCGTCTACGAATCGTATCCTTTGATACAGAGAGTCCCGATGAGCTTTGAACTCCACGTACGCTCATTTGTTGAGTACTCGCTAGTCTTTGTATCAGGCGATCCTCTCGTACATTTGTCACACGTGGCCTCCCAGACCGACATTTTGCTTTATATTCGGAACCACTCGATAAAACTCGATAAATAGATTTTTTTGACCTATTAATAATAGCAGAAATTTCAGAAACGCTCTTCCCTTCACCTTTCAACTGCCAAATCCTTGAAACCTCATTCACTTGAATTTCTTTAGCTCTCGGCATGTCGACTATGAAGCGCAATCGTTTGCAGAACTTAAGTACTCCAAATTTGTGACATCATCGATTCTAAATTTGCATATGCCAGCGAATATTCAAAGAAATTTAGAATAGTGTCTAAACTTTTGCGACAAGCACATTTGAATTTTTATGAAAAAAAATTAGTATTATAGCAAATAAAACGACTGTCTTTTGTACATAGCATTTTAAATCAGTTTTTGAATATATTTACAGGTTTTTGTAATTCTGACGTCATAATTCTACATTTTAAAGCTGAATGACGTCATTGTCTAAACTTTTGCGTCATAGTGTAATGCCATTTTACGATTAAATTTTCGATAGGCGCGATGATACCAAATCACTTTTCAATAATATTCGATTAATAATGTTCCATGCTGCGATCTAACGCCATAAATTTCGATAAATTTCAGTAAACTGCATTTCGTGGGTTAGACGTTATATGAAATATGTAGGATAGTTTGTTAAAAGGCCTGTCTTTTCCCGCTTACAGAAGCTTGAGCAGGCTCTTCAAGTATTTTATATAAAATGTTCATCTAAAAGGTCCATATACAGTAGACTCCCTCAAATCCGCACAGCTTGGGACCAGAGGTTGTGCGGATTTTAGAATTTTGCGGATTTCTGGTCATTGATTTGTTTACATTTTTGAAACATTAATTTGATTGGTAGTTAAGCAAGGGAAATTATAATGAATGCTTACAATAAAGTGAAACATTAAAATAAGTAAAATATTAAAATAATTTATTAGTTTAAAGGTAAGTAATTATTAAAATAATTATGTAAAATAAAAATATTACGAATGAAATCGATTCAATTCGATTTCAAAAGTCCTATGCTGCCATCTAGTGACAGCAAGGAGAACAGTGTTAATGCTATTATCAAAATATATAGCTTATTGCGCTCACTGTAACTTTTTTCATTGTTATTTAGAGTCCTGAATGCTTTTCTTATACTGCTTTGTATGTTTAGAAATAAATTTGTCTATAATAAAAAAAAAAAAAAATCGCGAACAATAATTTTTAAATAGCGTTCCGTTCGTGGATTTTTCCATTTCAAACCCTGGAATTTTTGATATAGATATGCTAATTTATATCAAAATCAAAAGTAATGTACATTTATTTAGTAATAAATCAGCTGTAATAGCCAAAAGAGAATGATTAACAAAAAATTTAGTAAGAAAAACATTGCGGTAGACGTCGATTTCGGCGCCATCTTGAATTTTGTTCCTGCAACTTAACTGTAAATTTCATTGTTTACATCCGAAAAAGTACGCGGATTTTAGGGTCGCGGATTTAAGGGAGTCTACTGTATTTATGTATTAATCAAGCTTTTTGGTTATCAAATCTGGCTAACCCTGAAATAAAACTTCCATGATTTAGATGTGAATTAGCAGTATACCTTTATGAGGCAAGTTTCATTCAATAATTCAAGCAAAATGTAACTCATCTTTATTATGCATATTTGATTATACATTATTATTTACTTGACCTTTACTTTTAATATTTTAATCATTTTTAAAATTATCTAATTTTTATATTTTAATTTATTACATATTTATTTTAACATTTTACTATATTGTAAGTATTTATAAAATCTCAATTATATTATTACATTCCAATTACTGTTTAAAAAATGTAAACAAGGCAATGACCAAAAATCCACAAAATTCTAAAATCCGCACTACCTCTGATACTAAGCTGTGCAGATTTGAGAGAGTCTACTGTATTCCATTTCAAGGTGGAGTGAGAAGGGAAACTACAAAATTAGAGTACGCTTTATATCTTTAGATATTAAATGTACAAAAAGAAATATTCATTAATTTAAACGTTGTAAAAGGATTATAAATACTTCCAGTTTTTAAAATTAAAAAATAAACTTTAATAAAATTAGAATAAAATTTATATATTTTGATTTTAAAGATAGAAAAAATATTAAATGTATGAAAAGAAACAATTATCAATGTAAAAGGATTGTCATATGATCTGATTATATCTAAATGAGATTTTGTAATTTGTTAATAAAGCAAACACGCTGATAATATTGGAGTGCTGTAGACTGCAAAAACATTCAATCTTATTTTATCAAAATTAACACCAAGGATTAAGTAGCATTATAAAACACATCTACAAACCTAAAACACTTAATCTTTACAAATCTAGTGTGATGCATCGCCAAACGAAAGATGAAGAAATGATGATTTATGATTTAAATAAATTTTTCTGTGATGTATCGCCTAATGCTGGTATACAGTGGCACACACTGTATACTCTTTGTTTCTAAACTAAAGTTGTAATGAATACACTTGGCATCTTATCGTGACCCTCTGGTATTTTTACAGGTACAGCACTGAATATGATGATTCTGATAATGTAAAATTTCGAGAACTTTAAAATTAAATCCCTCTTTCTAGCACTACATTTTGCTTATGGTATTCGATAATACATAAATTTATACTTTATGATTAATTTTTCCTGTAATTACAACTACATTTTCTCATTACAATTTATCTTTTCTCTAAAATCTTTTCAAAAAATATGAAGCTAAGCCCTATTCTGCATACTTAAAAAAATCAAATAAAGCTTCTGCTAAAACTGGTTGAACGCAACCTTTTTTTAAATTTATGTGAGTCCTGCTACAAATTCTTCACAGAAAATACAAAAAAATATAAATCTAGTTCTTTTCATCATCACATAAAATTTCCTCGAAGTCAGTGTTTTTTTAACTATAAAAGGCTAAACTGCAGAATTAACAACTGCTTGATGTATGACTCTGCGGCGATGAGATAAATTCGCCAATTCTATCAACCTAAATAGTCAGATCCAATGTAAACAAATAATGTAAACGGTAATGTAAATAAATAATATAAACAAATAATGTAAATAAATAACGTAGCAAACAATGTAAACTAATAATTTAAAAAATCTAAGCGATCGTCAATTCTCTAGTCACACCCTATAAAAAAAATGTGTTTAAAACAATAATTATTTTTAATTATATTGCAAAATATGTCGAAAATGATAATTATTTTGGTTTCATAACAGTAAAGAAAAGATCAACCTTTATGTCTTAAATACGGCTACAACTAGAAATTGCGATCATCGGCCATATCTAGTTGTAACGGTGTATAAGTCGACACATAAATTTTCTATGCGTGTTGACGGTTTAAAAAGAAAACTTATATAACGGAAAATGCGGTAAATAAATTTGAAAGACGCTGATTTTATACAAAGCTGAACTTGGAGATTAGGATTCTAAATTAAATACAATTAACAATGCCAACAGACTATATTACATTTAAAAACAAAAGCTATAATTTAGGCAAACAATACTATAAAGTTACTTACATCTGCATGAGAAAGAAAAAAAAAACAGCAACATGATTACCTTTATTTTTCTGTAAAATCTTTTCAAAAAGCCCTGCTGAGCTCTACTCTTATATCATATTTTTTGAAAAACGATTTTACTAACCCTAAATTGGTTTGATCTCTGATGTAATTTTTTTTTATCTAAAACGGCTACAAGATTTAAAGCACCATATTTACTTGGATAGACAACAAGAATCTGCAAAAAAGAATTTTAATGCATAACAAATTATATAAAAATTGTTTTAGTTCTGCTATAAATACTTTAGAAATTTCCGAAACTACGAATTACCTGCAGGTTTCTGCAAATCCATTGAATAGCTGCATTAAGTACTAATCATTCAGACTGATTCGTTCGTTTAGCGTAACCTGTTTCTTTTCACTCGAAAGTAGATAATTGCAGTTTATGATATTTCTGTGAAAAACCTTTCTCAGAGGTAAATTTTTTCGCGTTATTTACCTCAATTTTCGTAATGATTCATTACACTTAAGTATTTTGTTAAGTTATTCAAACAATCTATTTAGTCATGGGGTCACTGTATATGAAATAATCCACACTGATTTCCCGCTGTGATGTACATGTAATTTTAATGAAAATGATAAATGTTTTATTGTTTATAAATTACAGGGGAAATTTACAAACAATAGAAATAATGAATTTTTCATTACTCTGCCAGTAGAATGTTGATGATTTCATTTAACACTGCTGAATATTTTGTTAATTCCAGATCCACTCCTCAACAAGCCTGAAACTTTCTGACACATTTACAGGCTCATTTTTTAAATTAAAGCTACAAAAATGGTAGACCTGATTGAGGAAGCGATTTGGAATCGAAAGACGTTTCCCATTTTTTGATAAATAAAATATTTATATCGTTATAAGAGATTTTGGTTCACATGACAACTAGCTCTTCTCCTTTTGTCTAGAAATTAGATTCAAAATGTCAACGTTCTCAGTGTTTTCTGAAAGATCTTTTGCATTTATCAAAAAATGGAAAATGTCTTTCAATTACATAGTTTCTGAATAACAACAGGGGTCCAGGGTCAACAATTCAGGGCTGAAACTAAGGGGGGGGGGGACATGTGTTTCGGGCGCCAGAACGGAAGGCGAAGGGGGCACCAAATGAAGATTTTGTTGGTCAATTTTTCTTATGTCTATGTTCTTATGTCTATGCACAGTATTGTTAAAATCATTCTTTTTGGGGTAATATCAAAGCATAGAAGAATCCAAGGATGATATGGTATAAGGATCTTGTATAAAGCATATATTTTTTTTAATTCTGTTTACAAGGTTTTACTGCATCAGTATTTGATAAAGCTGATTACGTAATTCAGTATTACATATTTTAAAATAAGTCGGCTATTAAAAATTTTGTAAATTTACTTTGTGGAGGAGGGGGGGGGTGTAGGGTTGCCAGATTGTACATTTTTCCTGTAAGTTGTGCGTTTTTTATCATTTATTAGGGCAACCGTACAGTGTACGTCTTAATTTGTCCCGTACAATGATTTCTTCCATTTTTCTAAGACCTCTGTCTTTTTTTATAATTTTCAGATTATATTTTCTTTTTTATTTTGATGCAAAATTCCCCCTTTTACTGAAAAAAAGTTATACACATGCGCACCAAATGTAAAAACGGCTTGTTTCTAATCAGGATGACAAAAATCTTGGGAGAGTAAGCATTAGATCATCTGAACTTGACGTTATTATAGATATGGTGAGGCGATAAATTTAGTACTATATTTGTAACTTAAATTTTAATATTTTGTTTGATATATTATTTCCCTTTATGCTTAAATACAAGAATTTATTTTTGTAGGCTGTGCATTACTAAAATTTTCATGATCATCATTGAATTGTAAGATGTTTTGTTTAGTATTGTTCTTGTAATTCAATTCATTTTTTATTCTTAATGGGCTATATGACAGCAAAATTAGTTTAAAATGTTAATAGAATAATATAATACAAATGAAGTTGGAAAATAATGAATAAGTCAATTAATTAATAATCTCTTTTAAAATAATTTAGTTACTGAAAAATTAGTGTCATATTGTACATAATTTAGTATGTTATAAAAAAGGATGATAGCTTGATGAAACCAAAACTAACTAGTGTCAATCAAAATCTTCCTTTTTAACCATTTGGAAAAATGGTTATTTTCCTCTGTCAGGGTAGGAAATCAAACACATATCTGAAGCATTTTATTGGTTGAATCCACATTTTATTCGTTTTCTGATAGGTCTACACAGTAATCTGTATTTTCCCTTTACTTTCAACAGAGATGGATACTTCTGTTGCCACTATGACAAAAAAGTAATAAAAACTACAAAAAAAATTTTAATAACTCAGAAACAAATTGAGATACAGCTTTCCAACGAATTGCATTTAAAAGTACATTTTTTTCTCTATCCGACGGTGTAAAAAGTAATATTGTGGGATGTTTAGAAGTTTAAGAATGAAATTTCATTTAAAATTGGTCAGGAATATTAATTTTTAATCCATGGCGTATGTAATGTATGACCAGCTCTGTAGAAGTTTAAAAATTTACAGTACCGAAAAATGTAATCCATGTCGTTGGCATACGTAATGTATGAAATTTCATTTAAAATTGGTCAAGGAATATTAATGTTTAATCCATGGCGTACGTAATGTATGATCAGCTCCGTAGAAGTTTAAAAATTTTCACTACCGAAAATTGTAAAACTGAAATTTCTTTTAAAATTTGTTCATGATGGGTCCAGGAATGTTAATGTTTAATTCATGGCGTACATAATGTATGATCAACTCCATGCGATTTTTTATGTCTTAAATTTTAATCTTCGAAAAAATCATTTTCCAAATGGTCATTGTATATTGTTAAATTGTTTTTTTGTTTGTTTTTTTTAAATAATTCTGGCAACTTTAGGGGGGGGGGGGGTTACCAAAGTCCATATTTGCCCTAGATGCAAAAAAAGCTAGTTTTGGTCCTGACATCACCTGCCAATTTCATGTGTTTCCGTAGAAAAATGAATTAAAACTGTTGTGATAAAGTTGCCCCTTTGGATTTGAGAACAGCCTTAAATGCGAGTGGCACTATAAGAATTCAGTTACATATGATTTACTGAAATTCACAGACATGGATGGATGTGTACGAATAGTATATAAATCAAACAGCAGTTGTTAAAGAAATACAATTGCCTTGAAATGAGGTATCCATAATTATGTCTTTTCCTTTTAGCCACAGTGTCATTATGGTGCTTTGAAACCTGGAATGCATTATCATATACAGTAGAGTCTCAAAAATCCACACAGTTTGGGTCCAGGGGCTGTGCAGATTTTAGAGTTTTGTAGATTCTGGATTAAATTATATATTTTTTTCAACTTACCTTTTTTTTATTTCCAAGAAGAGCATGTAATAATTCAATTTAAGCAAATCAAATCTTGAATTTCTGTTATTTACCTCTACATTATCATTTTAATACCCAAAATTATTTTTTGTTACAATTTTTAAACATTTCTTATCTTTCATTTTCTCTTGTTGAAGTTTCTTTTGAATTCTTTAAACAGTCATTATTTCCTCTTGGTCTATACAACTCTGCTTCTCCAAGAACTTCAAAATTTTCACCTAAAACCAAACCTTCAATTTTTTTTTCTCGCATTCATTGTCAGATTCAATTTCGTTATCTTCAGGTGGGTTCATTATTGAAGAAATTATTGCTTCATCTGCAACATGACTTTAAGACTTTATCATTATTATTCATCCATTCAACAATTTCTTCTTTAAAAACTCTTGTGAACCTGGGTTGGAATTTTTTGCACAATTCAACAGAGTTCAGATACTTTAGCTTGTGGTAAGTTTAAATGAAAATTTTTTATCTTCATTCTCATTAAGGATAAATAAAGAGCCAGGCCATTTTTTATGTCATGCATTCATTAAAGCCTTGCATGATATAAAAAATAAATTAGGTCGCTATTTTCTTTAGCGGCCAATAGAGGATGCCACTACTAAAACTTTTCTGCACTTGTTCATCTCTCGTCAATTTCTATTATTTTACATTTTCTTATATGTAAGTTTCTGTGAAATAAAAGCATTTTATTTGTGTAATATCCTGTGTCATTACTATTTTCCCATAAATTTACGTTAAAAATTATTTTATTTTCGTTCACTGTTATTTGGAATAAAGATTATAAAGAGTACGTCTTAATTGGAAATTTCATTGTTTACATTTTTAAATACATGCGGATTTCGGAAGATTGCGGATTTTAGAAGTGCGAATTTTTGAGACTGTACTGTACTTTTATAAACAAAATACTATTTTACTTTACTAAATATCAGAATATGAATTTCATCTTTTCCGTGGAAAAATTTAACGACTTCACATTCATCCTTTTGCAAATGCCAAATTGTGTAAGCCATGTTCAACTATTTTTTAATACAGTATAACATCTTTAATGTGGACATTTCTAATCCAGAAACTTCTGTAATCTGGACATTTTGGTAAGTTCATTCATTTTTATTTTCAATTAAGGATAATAGCACATATATGAATGAATTTCAGAAAATAATTAAGAAAAAAGAAAAGTAATTTACTACTGTTTTTCAATTTAAAAACTGTAAGAACTTTCTAAATTACATATGTAATTAATGTAGGTGTTCTTTTTTTAATATTAAGTTGTAAAAATTCAGAATTAATGGTAATGTTACTATTTATTTCTCCAAAGATAAGTAGATGATGCCAAAACATCGCAAAATCGGATTTATTATTATTAAATCTTTAAAGTATTTAATTTGTGACTTACTTCGATATTTATAGATGCTATATATTTCATTTTTTATGACTTTAGCCTTAATGTATCTATATTTTATATATAAATATAATTATAAAATGATTTTTTTAATTAATTATAAATCTTATTTAAATTTGTAACTATAATTTTTTTTTGGTTTTAGCAACTTTTTTCAATATTTTTCATGATATGTCTGTTATTCTTGTGATTTATATTATTTATTGAGTATTTATAAATCAGAAATCATAATTTTTAAAAAATCGTACGGTAATTGTTTTTAGTAATTTACAATAGATGGCGACACTGCATAAAAATTGCATAATTATTTAAAAAATATATAGAGCATTTGAATTGATTTTTTTCAATTATCGAATTCCTTGCATTTTTGTTTTGTCATATTAATGTGAGATATTAGTATTATTATTTATCTAAATGCTTTCGTATTTTAAAACTTCTTTTAAACCAGATTTTCCTATAATTTGTAATCGTCGTGATTCTGGATAAAGAAGTTATACTGTAAAGCACTTTTTGGTTAAAAAAGGGTGTCTTAAAAAAAAAAAAAAAACACCAAGTAATAATTTGAAACTGGATTATTGCACTTGTTGATGAGAGAAATAATCAGTTTACCTCATTCTGTGCAAAACTTTGGTGTTCGTTTAAGAGAAAAGCACCCATAATCCTCAAGTTTAATTTCAGTAGCTACACAAATTGATTTGTCATTGAGGCCTTGCTCCTTTTTAAAAAGGGTACTTCTGTATTGTGCCATTGACTACTTTCCCTAATTTAATTTAATTTTATTTATTTATTTATTTCCGCCAAACTGTAGGATTTAATGCCAAAAATGTATGATCATGGCGTCAAATGCATTACACGTATTTGTTAGCTCATCAAGTGATTTTTAATTAGACATTTACCTGTATTTTTCATTGTGTTTTACTGATTTAAAAGTTATTTTGTTAATTAAAATAACAATTATGTGCTTAAATAACTTCATGATATTGAAATAAATGTTGCGATGACTAGTTACCGTAATTTCCGGTGTATAGCCCGCAGATCAAGCAATTCAGTTTGGACCCAGAAATTTTATTCAGTATTTGAAGACCAATATTTACCGTGATCTAAAAAGTTACATTTTATTTTAAAAAATTTCAGGGTCGAAACACAATTGCTTGATCAGCAGGCTATACACCAGAAATTACGGTACATAGTATAATAGATCCATTTAAACTGACATCACAAACATTCCCCTGTTGAGAGGAATAACTAAGAAAATAAATGAATGTATAGTAGACTCCCTCAAATCCACACAGTTTGGGACCAGAGGTTGTGCAGATTTCAGAATTTGTCAGATTTCTGGTCATTGCTGTGTTTACATTTTTTAAACAGTAATTTGAATATAATAATGCATGCAATATCATAAAATATTAAAATAATTTACTAAACTAATAAAGTATTAAAGTAAAATGATAAAAATTAAGATAATTTTAAAGATGATTAGAATATAAAAATTAAAGGTCAAATAAATAATTAATAATGCATAATAAAGATAAGTATTTCTTGAATTATTCAATGAAACTTGCCTCATCAAGGTACACTACTAATTCAATTCAAAGCTATAAAATAAGGAAGTTTTATTTCAGATTTAGCCAGACATAATAGCCAAAAAATCTTGATATAATACTTAAATATATTTGGTAAAAAGTTTGTGACAGTTTAAGTCTGTATTAGTTTTATGCCTATAGATGGTGCAATATGTCGACTGTCTGTTTTTCTCCTCTGAATACCTAATGAATGTACTGATTTTGTTTTCAGTAAGTTGAACTTGTAATCGTTTTTTGACCCTTCTAAATAAAAATTTTTAAATGTTTCTTTTTAATTTAATGTGAATTAGTTTCCTTAACTTTTTATATAAAATTAGATTTATAAAGGGAAATATATAAACATACTACTTCGCAATACCGAATCATTTTTATTCCATAAGTATTAGGAATAAAATTTTTAGAATGTATTAAATTTTTCCTATTTTATGAAAGTTGATAATTAATTATTTATAAAAGGAGACATGCTAGGTCAGTAGATATTTAATCTAAGGCAAACTTCCTACATCAAGAATTTTTACTAATGGGACTTGCATATGTATCCAACTCTCATGTTTCAGATTAACAGCTTCTAAAGCACCAAATGGAACCATTTCTGTTTATCTACTGTTTTTTAATAATATTTATTTCAGAATAAATACAATGATTTTTAAATACTTTTTATGAAGTAATTCAAATTTTCTGAACTGAGTTATATATCACTTTTCGTCTTTTTGTTACTAACTAAGATTTAAAAGAAATACAGTAGAACGCCGGTTATCGGAATTCCAATTAACCGAACTTCCAGTTATCCGAACAGCCTATTTCTTCCCCAAAATTTTTTTTCCAAACTCCCAATTATCCCTTGGCTTGGAATAAAATAATAATAAAAAAAAATAAAAGCAATTTAACAAATTACAACGATTATTTGGAAAATGATTTTGTCTAAGACTAAAATTTAAGACACAAAAAATTGCACGGAATTGATCATACATTATGTACGCCATGAATTAAACATTAATAATGTTATTACACATAAAAATTGCAAGCAACGAAAATCACCTGCGTCTCGTCAGATTTCCTGAAACTTACGTATTATACAAGCATTTCATTGGCTGTTCGAGAAAAGGCTTTTCCATCGTCAGATTTCCAAGAAATCTGACGACCCATTTTAAATGAAATTTCATGCTTAAACTTCTAAACATCCCACAATATTACTTTTTACACCGTCGTATAGAGAAAAAAATGTACTTTTAAGTGCAATTTGTTTGAAAGCTGTATCTCAATTTGTTTCTGAGTTATTAATTTTTTTTGTAGTTTTTATTACTTTTTTGTCATAGTGCAGAATGGTCCATCTCTGTTGAAAGTAAAGGGAAAATACAGATTACTGTATAGCCCAGTCAGAAAAGGAATGAAATGTGGATTCAACCTATTTCCTACCCTGACAGAGAACAATAACCATTTTTCCAAATGGTTAATAAAGAAAAAAGTGATAGTGGATCAGAAAATGTGGAATGTAAAATAATAAAGGAGATGGGAAGAATCCTAAGCTATGAAGAAAATGAAATTAAGGAGTGGTTAAATAGTAAAGTACATGGATCCTGGATATCAGATTTTAAATGATGATGAGATTCATGAGGAAAAGGAAATTGACGAAAATGAAAACGAATGCTCTGAAAATAATCGAGGTCGATCACATGACGAAGCCTCTGAATGTTTGAAAACAGCTATGAAATGTCTTGAACAGCAGAAGAACGTTCATCCTATTCAACTAATGTATTTAAGAAGAATTAGAGATATGATAGCATTGAAAAGAATGTCTTCATTAAATCAATGAAAATCATAAGCTTTTTTTTCTTAAATCATAATACCTAGAGTTCAGAAAATGATAAAAATAGGAAAAAAAATTAATGACAAAAATGTAAACAAAAAGAAAAAAAATTAAAAAGACAAAAAAAAAAACATGTCAGCACTAACTGATGTTGCCAGTCCTAAGCTTAGATAACATGTGAAGGTTTTAGTATAGTCAGAAACATCCCTTAAATTGTCTGTCCATTTATCCGAACTTTTGTTTATCCGAACTAGGGTCGATCCCGACTTGTTCGGATAATCGGCGCTCTACTGTAATTGTTTAATTTATACTTTTTTTTGTTGTTGTTTATCTGATCAAAGTATTTAAAAACTATGCTTAAGTAACTTCAGTGAATTTAATTGAATTATTCAAGCGAATGTAACATTAACAAAAAGGATTTCGTAAAATGTCCTTGAATTGTGACATTGAACAAATTATTAAAAATAAATAACAATGAGTAGTATATCTTTGGAGCAACACTTGTTTACTATTTTATCAATTAACTAGCAGACCCGCCCGGCATTGCCCGGGGTTTGTAAATAATAACCTTAAACAAAACCTAAGTTTGTATGCTTTCATATCTTTGAAAATTCTTTTAAATGAACCTAATTTCGGAGGCTCCATTGCCTTCCGCGGCGTCTAATGTGTTCCCATCAATTTTCTTTCCGAACGAACCTGTAATCTAGATCCCCATTACATATGGCAGCATTTACCGGAAGCGCCCGCACGTGCCAGAGACAATCGAAAACCAATTTGAGTGAGCCAAACCTCGTAGGAATCAAGCTCACACAAACCAAAAAAAAGGAATGCGCCATTAATATTAGAAAATGTTGGTAACTAAAGTCTAAGAAAAAATTTCATAATACAGAAAGTAGCTGAATTGTAATCTAAGTTGAAGGAAGCAAATACAGTTGAAATTTGACCCTTAAACCCGAGGAAATAACGTGCCACCAAGCAGTGGAAGAAGCCTCCTCACCTTGTAAATTTCATGAATCACTGTTAGCATTAACACAATATTTAATAAACCGATGAAATCCCTTCTCTAAAGTAACCTTTAAAGTAGCGCGATTTTTAATTTACGGCTGGACATAAGTTAATGTAAGTTAATGCTGGACATAAGTGGACATAAGTTAATGCTGAAAAAGGAGATTAATGTTCGAAAAATGTGGTAGCTGAGGTATAAAGAAAGACCGGGCCCTGGAGGCCAGGGTCTTAACTAGAATGTAGTTGGGTATAAGAAAATTTTTTAGGGGTTTTAAAGTAGCTGGAAGACGCTAAAACTATGTTAAAGAAAATTGCAATAGAATAGGATAGTTTTTAAAGAAGCTGCAACAAAGGCCCCATGAAGACGATTAATATTCAAAATTGGTGGTAGCTGAAGTCTGCAAATTTTTTTTGTCATTCATGTAGTAGCTGGAGAACCTAAGAAGTTGTTAGGAAAACGAAGTTCGTGAATAGGACCATTTTTAAGGGAGCTATAACAGTGGTCCCAAAAGGGCCCAACTGATACTTGAGAGCAGGTCCCTAACATGAAAACATGTTTAAATGTTTTAGTACTTAGCGTTTTAGATCTTCAATTAGTCAAAATTAATCATAGGGTATGAAATAATCATTAGAATAATATTTTAAAGAAATGCACAAAAATGGGGTAAATGCTTAAAAAGGGGCCCTAGAGCTCAAATAAAAATATGAGGGTGTTGGTCTAGGGGGAAGAGTCCAAGACTCAATTTTAAAATTATGCAATGAGAAGGTGAGAAAATTAGGGTGTAAAAAATGCGTAGCACACAAAAAGTTCAAGAGCCCCGGATCAGGCCCTACAGGACCCTAAGGTGCCCCAGGATTTTAACTGGAATATAGAAACTGGAGAATAACTAAATGGAAAAATGGTTCCAAAAATGAAGATCGGATTAAGAGAGGCAATTTATTAATAGTTTATGGTGCAAAAGCTTCAAGGGGCCTTGTACCGGGCCCCAAAGGGAAAGGGACTTAAGTGGCATGTAGTTTGGTGTAAATAGTAGTTTTTAATGTAATATGAGGACGCTAGAACTGTGGTAAAGAAAATTGCAAGGAATTCGGATCATTTTTAAAGAAGATGCACCAAGGGTTCTAAGAAGACAATTTATATTCAAAATTGGTGGTAGTTGAAGCCTGAAATATTTTTTTTTTTTTTTTGTCGTTCATGTAATAGCTGGAGAACCTAAGATGTTGTTAGAAAAAAGAAAGTTAGTGAATCGGACTATTTTTAAGGGAGTTATAAAAGAGGGCCCAAAAAGGGCCAACTGATAGTTGAAAAAAGGCCCTAGCATGAAAACATGTTACAACGTTTTAGTACTTAGCGTTTTAGATCTTCGATTAGTTGAGATTAAGCATAGGGTACGAATTAATCATTAGAATATAATTTAAAAGAAATGTGCAAAAAATTGGGGAAAGGTTTAAAAAAGGCCCCTAGGGCCCCAATAAAAATATGTGATTGTTGGTCTAAGGAGAAGAGTTTAAGACTCAACTTTAAACTTACGCATTGCGAAAGTCAGAAAATTAGGGTGTGAAAAACGCTTGGCACACAAAAAATTTAAGGGGCCCTGAACCGGGCCCTATGGGACCCTAGACGGACCCATAGTCTTAACTGGAATGTAGACACGGGAGTATAACTAAATGGAGAAAGTATCCCAAAAATGAGGATCGGATAAAAAGGAAGCAATTTATTAACAATTTAGTGTACTAAAAGTTCAAGGGGCCCTGTGCCGGGCCCCTTACAAGGGTCTTAACTGAAATGTAGAAATGGAACGATCAATTTAAAGTTTAGCTATTGCTAAACTTACTTAAAAAATATATGAAATCGTTTTAGTAGTTCCCGAGTAAAAAGTACATCAATACCAGCTGTTTTACATATGAATTCACAAGTCTTGTTGGCTTGTTAAATCATTTTAAGTATGCTCTCAAATCCAAAAAAGCTACTTTCTGACTCATTTTTTAATTCTGTGTTGTTCAATAACGCATGAAATTTGCAGGTTTTTTTATTTAGAAACTAAACCATTTTCCCTTTTTCGGAAAAGCAACAGATCTTTCAGAAAATACTGTCAAAGGTGGCCTTTCTTATCTGAATTTCCACAAGCGACAGCGAGAAAATGAAGAAAAACCTGTCGTCACATAATTACAATTGCTTATAACTCGATAAATCATTTGTATATCAAAAAACTCATTTCGATTTCAAAACGCTTCATAGTAGCATTGTCATTTTTTTGCCTTTGCGTTCAAAAATGAGTCAGAAAATGTGTCAAAAAGTTTCGCATTTTTGAGCAGGGAATTACAGAATTGTCTTTCTAGCCAGGGATAGATTAAACCATGGAAACAGGCTCCGAAGCACGTAGTAGCAATATCTTTGAATGACTTTTTAATCGCACAATTTTCTTCACAAATAAAACAAAAATTCTTATTTGGAAATAGTGGTGAATGTGTGCTTTAGACATGAAAAGTTCCTAGCTTTGTTCTGTTTCGCACTACTCTATCTGGATTCAGGCGCATGTAACACTTAGAAATCGTTTCTGGAATCAAATAGTCTGGTTCAGTATGTTGCGCAGGCGTAAGTAACGTACACTGGGAATAAGGCGTTTGTATTTGACAGCCGTTGTGCATTTTAGGCACTTGTGGCTTCGAAATAGTCAATCCTTTACTGTCAGCTGCGTCTAAGGGTTACTATATGAAATCGTTCATGAATACCAATACGAGATTGCTGATCTACAGAGAATTTCTTAAGAACAAAATAATAAAAAAATATTAACCCCATTTTGGTACTACCATTGTCCCCCGCCCCCAAAAGCATTTCCCGAAAAAAAAAATCGACCTCAAAATTATGCTTCACCTAAAATTGTGCCGCCCCTGTGAAGTTGCACATACCTAAATACGGCTCTGCAAGGAAGCAATTAAAGGGGATGGGAAATCCTCATTTGGCGCAAATATAATTTTAAAGACATTTTCTATACTTTCTCTATATTCTTAGATGAAACTAAGCAGCTAATATTTAAGAAAAATACTATTCATAACCGAAGCTTATGCGAAAGTGTTTTTATTAAAACAGAAATTCTCATTTAGAAAATTTTTAGGTAAAATTTTAACTCTGTGTCTAAGTGTAGTTTTTTCTTGTATAATTAAATTTATTATTTGATTTTTTTACTAAAATACTGTTTTTTAATAGATAGCAATAATGAAGCTTCTAAAGTGCCCATTCAAATAACCAACACATGCTAAAAGAAGACATTTATCTTTTGTGTTGCATCAGGCAAAAATTGATGGCATTTTTATACAAAACAAGTGTCTTATAAGGTATATGTCACGTTATGCTTTACAACAACTTGACTGTATGAAAAGTTCTACATGTGAGGACAAAGAAGGACTTTTCTGTAATATGTATAATACTTGTACTTTTTCTTTATTATCCATCACTATAAGCAGAAATTAATAGTCTTCACAAGAATTTGTTGTATGATAGATATTCTTTTAAATTTAAGCAACATTCATTGAAAAGGATCTCAAGCATGAGTGTTCAACTCATTGACACAAAGAAAAAATCTTTTTTCTGTGGGATATGTAATAAAGGATTTTCTAAGAAATTTACTTTAGACAGACATCACCTCAGTCATACCGGTCAGAAACCTTTTACTTGTGAGGTGTGCAACAAAGAATTTTTTCGAAAGTCTCATTTGAATGACCACCACCGTGTTCATACCGGGGAAAAGCCATTCATTTGTAACATATGCAACAAAGAATTTGCTCGTAAATCACATTTGAATGAGCATCATCGTACTCACACTGGGGTAAAACCTTTCATTTGTGAGGTATGCAATAAAGGGTTTTCTGTGAGGTCAGCTTTAAATAATCATGTACGTATGCATACTAAGGAGAAACCTTTCAGTTGTGAGGCATGTAATAAAAGATTTTCTCAAAAATCCCATTTAAATGTGCATATTCGTAGTCATGTTGGGAATAAAATTTTTATTTGTGAAATATGCAATAAACGCTTTCTTCAAAAATCTAGTTTAAATAAACACATCGTGATTCATTCTGAGGATAAACTTCATACTTCTCAGATTTGTAGTAAACAATTTCCTGAAAAATCTGACTTAAATCTGCAGTTTCGTATTCATATTGGAAAGAAGACTTTTGTATGTGAAGTATGTCAGAAGGAATTTTCTCGAATGTCGGATTTAAGCAATCACTTCCGTATCCACACTGGAGAGAAACCTTTCATCTGCGAGATATGCAAAAGGGGATTTTCTAGAAGATCTTGTTTAAATGAGCACTTACGTCAACACACTGGAGAGAAGCCATTCAGTTGTGAGATATGTAATAAAGGATTTTCTCAAATGTCTCATTTATACGTCCACCGGCACATCCATACTGGGAAATCTTTCATTTGTGATGTCTGCAATAAGGGATTTTCACAAAAGAATAATTTAATTAGGCACCTTGTAATTCATTCCGGGAAAAAACCCTTTATTTGTGAGGTATGTAATAAAGCATTCACTCAAAAAACACACTTAAACGAACACATCTTTATCCATAGTGGAGAAAGAGCTTTCAATTGTGAGGTATGCAATAAAGCATTCTCTCAAAAATCAAGCTTAAATAAGCATTTGCGTACAATCCATAAGAATTAAATTTATATATTTGTGAATTTTCCTTTAAAACTTTTTAGAAGCAGGCATTATTCATACTGTTTTTTTAAAGAATGCAAGAAAAGTTTTTCTGTGAGATCTCTGCTCAAAATGCATAATTTTACACATACAAAAAGAAACCTTTATATTCTAGATGGATTTACTCAAATTAAAACTCTTTCCATAATGAAACCTTTGAATTATAAAGTTTCCTAACGACCCACTTTTTACGGTCATTTATGAGAAACATGATTGCTTTAGAAGACTAATTTATTTTCTATACTTAAGAAAATTCCTCCATTATTAAGTAACTTTTATGTGAATTATAGAAAATAATAGCTTTTGACATTAATTTTAAACTATTTTTCATGTTATGAAAAGGTTTCCTTTTCGCATTTACTTTGTTAATGAAACATGCAGTTTTATTATCCGAATTTCACTTCTGCGTCCCAAGTTCATGTAAAATTTGCAATTCTTGTGTATGAATATTCTCGCGAAAATCTAAAATTCATGCTGTAACAACAGTAAATGCCTTTTGCAAGAAAATCTTTCATCAAATCAAAAAGTTTTTGTTATGAACTATAGATAAAAATCACTTCAAAACACCAAAAGTAACTTAATATTTGCTATAAGTGATAAGAATAAATTTTTAAAAGGCAAAAGATACTTTTATTTATTCACATTTTGACATCTTTCATTGCATCCGACAGAATTAAAACTAAATTATACAAATGATTGTTTACTAGTTTTCAATTAAAAAATATTTGTATCAATTTAATTCTTAAAAACGTTGCTGTCAGACGCATTAAAACATGTCGAAATGGGAATAAATAAATGTATTTTTTTCCTTTTAAAAATTTATTTTTATAACTTATAGCAAATATTAAGTTACTTTACAGTCGTTTGATTTGTTTAAATAAAATTCTGAAGGTACTTTACATTCAACCCGGTTCATAGTTAAAAAATTAATTACTGAATCGCAATAGAAAATTTTAAAAAGCAATTAAAAATTTTGTGAATCCCAACTGTAATAAAATTTATCATCATTAACATAAGTAGGACAATTGTAATTACTTGACAAGTAGCTTTCGCTTCTGAACATTTAAGCATTTCAACATCATATTTATCCTGAAGACGACAGCAGAAGCAGTTCAAAACGCCGATGCGATGCTTTATCATTAATTTTATTTGTAAAAGTTCATATAAATGTTCTTTTTGTGTGTACCATTGAGCAAGTTTATTTGTTTTTCAACATATATACATCTTATTTATCATCAAGTTACATTTCATTGGTGATAAAATATTTACTTCATTTTTGAAAGTAAAATGTTCTAACATATTTTGATTTCAATAGTAATATTCAATCTTATTAATCCTTTAGGGTGTGTATTGTCAGGCTATGAAAACAAATAATACCAAATAACATTTTAATTGTATTTCGTTTTGTTAATGATATTCATCTTTTAGAATTATTATGCTATCGAAAGCATTCAATTGTATGTTCTTAATACTTATAGTACTGTCTATAAATAAATTTACATCTGCATTGAATATATTTATTTAATCTATTCTGAGCCGATTCATTATTTGTAAATTTTAGAATGGGATTCGTAAGATAATCTAGATTTTACATCTGGGTTACTTTAATTGGAAAAAAATTTATACAACATTTAACACGTTTGAAGTGAAAATATTTTTTTCTTCTACATTAATCTTTAATTTTTTTAAATATATGAACTATTTTATAAATTTTATATTTCCGTGTTAGTTAACCGTGTGCATGTAATATGTAAAGTTAACGAAAACAAGCAATAAGAAGCAAAAGACCTATTAATGCAGTCAACAAATATGATTCTGAATTTGCACAAATGGAAACCTAAAAAATTATTTTAATGTTTTCCGAAGCATTTCTATGGAAACTCAGAAAATAATATTTTTACAAAATACCATCCACCTTTAAAACTTATGCCACAAATTGTTTCAATTAAAATCAAATTAAAAGTAGTTGTTATCACTTTGTAAAGTTTATTTTGTGAAGATTGTTATAAAACATGTGTAACAGGGTCAAATCTTACTGTTCTGACTGAGCATGCTATTTTCCACCTCACTTTTCGAATTGTAATCCTTGCTGTATTTAACTTCTGATAACTAAGTAAAACGAAGATTACGGTTCGGAGAAATTGGTGAGAAAGAACCTACCAGTTTGAGTAGCAGGATTCGCTACTGATGTGTAAAATATTCTCTTGTAAAGTAACTCATTATAACTACATACTTGCAAGACTCAAAATTTAATGTCAACTCTCTTGTGAGAATATTATGTTGTATGAATAATTTCATATTTCTGTTTATGTTCATAATAAATGAATTTCAATTTGCTACTTTTGGTCAAATGTTTTCTTGAAATAATTTATTCTTCTTTTTCAGACGTTTTCCTTTTTTGTTTAAAAAAAAGATAGAAGGGAAATTATAGACGAAAGATGACAATCCTTTGTAAATGCGCATGCCATAAAGTTACTAAATATCGTTATTGTAACATGCCAAACTTTAAATAAAAATTCATCAATACATTTATTATGCCTTTATGCTATTTTATTATGCCATTCGTTTGCCTGGCATAGTATATCATGCCTTTAAATGGCCATTTATCTATATCAGAGGTCTGAATATTCACAGAAGATAAAGAATTATCGGAAAGAGAAATTTTAAAAAATGATTACATTGAGGCGTTAAAATTATCCGATGGTATGACAAAAGCTACTTTACTTTATTTTTAGAACCATTAAATAACACCTGTTAGAGTTTTCATGTATGCTTATTTTGCTTGTTATTTTTCAAACTAAAAATTTTTAAAAATCTTCTATGCATTATAAATGTTTTGTGATTGTTTTAATCAAATTCTAAAAAAAAGTAACTACCGCTGTCACCGCCACCGCCGGTTTTGAATTTTTTGTAACCGTTAATATTAAGCAAAATATTGCATACAAAAATCGGTGGAATTATAGAGAAATGTTTGATAAACACGCTGATGTACACAGTTTTCAAATCGAAGAAATATTTTAAGAGATATTTAATGCTAAAGTTGGAAAAAATCGTTCAATTAAATAAGTTTTATAGGAACAAAAACTGTACATCGGAATTTAATCCTTTGTAGATCATTTTATGCGTCGGAATTTCCCAGTGTGCAGACTGCACTTAGTTTTTAATTTGACTCATATTTCGAGGTCTTATTTCTATTTTAAATTCAAATTTTCAGCATTTCGAGAGATATTTTTTTACACATTTTAGAAAATGGTATTAATTTAAACTGTTGCCAACTGCATAAACAGCGCAAACAATAATATTTGCTTCAAATTAAAAACTTACTTTACACGTGACCATTATAAACAAGAAAATATAAAAAGCAGGAACTCATTGAAAATTATCATAAAAACTATATTACACGTGAATTTTGAAAGTAAAAGAATGTTGTAAAATAATAAATTCATTAACATGCGTTAGAAGTCTTAAATAGGAGAAATTACGTCACATTACACATTACGTAAAATGAACAAAAAATAATATTGCAAAACAGTTTAAATTTAAAAATTGCGCGAGACATTTATGTAATATTTTAAGATGATATTTTCAACTATTTTTATTAGGATAGCGCAAATAATATTTCATTTCTAACAAAATTATTTTCACGTGAATAGTAAAAGGAGAAAGAAAAGTTTAGCGAAAATTACGTCAGATTAAAAACGATACATTTAAAGTGTCATTAAAAAAAACTTTCTTTTCGCTTTGCTAAAAAATACCGGGAGGCAAAGACTCTGTTTATTTAATTCATTTTATATTAGCTTATTTTGAAATGTCAACTGATTTTATTTAATCAAAGACGGAAACAGCCACTGTATCTTTTAACAGCCGCTGATTTGGCTTTAAAATTTCCCAATCAAAGAGAAATGAATAGAAACCCGTTTATAGGGAGATCTCCATACTGTTTTTTAACTTATAATTCAATCTTCCGCAATATTTTTAAACCGATCAAATTAGCGTGCTTTTTGAGTCTGCGGTGCCTGAACGGGGGTTGGCGTGCGTAGCTCGTAGGGGGCAGCGCCCCCTAGTTAATCAAAAAATGACAAATGAATTGCATATAAATCAAAACCTTTTAAAAAGTGTCAGTTGATACTTGCTGAAATAGTGTAAATTCAAATAATCCAATCAGCAACATGTCATATGACTTCATTCGTCCGCATAATTTTGATTCTTAACTTATACTTATTAGATAAACTCAAGAAAAAATCCATTTCGTACTCAAATCTTTATTAATAATTTATAAATTATATATTTTCCTGTTCAAGGTCAAAGTTGTCTTTTGAATTTCGTTGTTTTTAGTTATAAATCTGCAGAAATAGTTCCATTAGCTTTTTCTTTTACTTAAATTATCTTTTTAAAGTTTAATTGGAAAATGAAACTTATTAAAGTCATAAAAAAAGGAAACTACTTTGACAAACGTGATATAAGCCTTTGATTGCGAAGTGGGATAAATCCATTTTATACTGTAGTTCATACCTGCATAGAGTCTTTCCCACTGTCTTCGGCAGCATATACGATAGTTCCTACGATTTTATATTTTTAAAGGAAAAATTATACATCGAACATAGGAAAGGGAGCCCCATTGCCTTCAGCCATGGTACGTAACGTTAAATTGATATTTATATGTTTAAACCGATTTCGAATAAAATTATATTATATTTTTTAATTTTTTTCCCAAATAGAAAAAGAAAGATCGAATAGAAAATAAATTCTTCTAATAGAATTTTTTTTACGTTGTGTAATATTAACAAGCACAATCAGATTTAATACTTCTACTACAACCGTGGTGAATTGGCAACATCGGTATACATTTAAAATATTTACTATCTAAATGCGTACAACTTATTTCTGAAAATTTTTCCTATTTTTCCTATGAAACTATTTATATGTTTTGTTTTATTGTAATTTTTCTAAAAAGAATGAAATATCGAAATAAAATAAATAATAAATGAGAGATATTATTCATTTTTTAGGATTTTGTTCACCTGACGAAACATTCATCTCACTCCTCTGTCTGTCTGTTCGTCTTTCATAGAGCTCGTTCTCAGAAACTATATATATTGGAGATTTGAAATTTTCCATACTTATAGCTGAACACTTCACATCAAACGACAAATCATAAAATTTTGAAAACGTCTTACAATTACATCTCTGGGTTCTAACTTGTGTATTTTAAGCATGTTTTTCTAACTGAGCCCCTAATTAAGTTGGAAACTTGAAATTTTTCATACTTATAGCTGAACACTTGTGATCACACGAAAAATCATAAAAATTTCAAAAAGTCTTATATCTACCCCTCCGGTCTCTAACTTGTGTATTTTAAGGAATTTTTCTAACTCAGTCCCTAATTAAGCTGGAGACTTGAAATTTTGCATATTTATAGCAGAACACTTGCAATCACACGAAAAATCATAAAAGTTTCAAAAAGTCTTATATTATTTGCCCCTTGAGCTCTAATTTGTGTATTTTAAGCAATTTTTCTAACTCAGCCCCTAATTAAGTTGAAGACTTGATATTTTGCATACTTATATCAGAAAACTTGCAATCACACGAAAAATCATAAAATTTTCAAAAAAGTCTTTTATTATTTACCCCTCCAGGCTCTAGCTTGTGTATTTTAAGCAGTTTTCTAACCTCCCCCATTTTCACCCGGGGGGGGGTACTTTTCTAACTTTTGTCGACACCCCTTTGACCACTCTTTCATATTATGCACCATACTCTTACATATTTTAGTTCCACTTTTTACCGCCAGGGAGCGCCTACCTATTTCAGGTGCTATGGGCCCGATCCCCTCGACTAATATATCTACGGAAAGGTTGGCAAACGGAGTTTTGTTCCGATAGAGGCTTATTTAGAATAGAGTGCGCCTCTTGATTGCGAAATGTGGAACTAACAGATTTTGCAAAAGGATAATGTGTTTTGAAAGGAATATTAAACGAAACCCTCTGTGCGATCTGTGATCGCACTTACCCATTTGTTTGTAATTATTTTCAATTTAAATAAAATTGACATTTTGAACAAATTACTGCTTTTTAAAATGAGGCAAATTCATTGGCGTATACCAAAAACATGCTTTTTTGCCGCTAACACGTGTAACCATTATTGCATAGTAAATTTACATGAAATAAGACTACAAAAAGTATAAAATTAATCTATTTACTACTTGCAAAGAGTTTTAAACCGATTCAAACGCCAACCAATAGATATATATCATTAACCTAAAATGGACCTACCCCATTCGAACTTATGTTCGAATGGGAGGTCCATTTTATACGTTACTTATACGACTTATATGTTAAATGTACGTACTTTTATACGACTTATACGTTAAATGGTTTGTCGAGAAAAGTATACTGCAGAGTGAAGAAGGAAAAATTATAACACACGAGTTCACTCGCAAATAGTTTCTATTTTGGCAGCCTGTGCATGTTAATCACAATTTTTAGTTCTTCTAAGAGAATGAATTTATCCCACAAATTCATAATTATCTATAATTTGTTTGCATTATAGTGAATGCTTTTTATGGACTACTAATTCGGGCACGTCTGCTTGAGATTCGACACGCCTGATCTAGAGATTCTAGATTTTTCGTCTGCACTAGAATGCCATACCTAACGATAAGGTGACTACTAAATACTGGTACAAATATAGGGTCATTTTATTTATAGATATAAAATAGAAAATAATAAACATACGAATTTGATGAACATCAGAAATGAAAGTTTACTTAAACGTAATTTTATTCGAATCAACCGCCATCTTTATCGATTATCAAACATAATCTCTTATGTCATTGTCTGACTGCGGTACGAATAATTTTAAGATGTAATCTTTCCCATTCACGCAATATGGAGACTTTGAAAAGTCAAAACTTCTGTTTTGTTTAACATTCATTTTAGCTTCTAAAAATATATTGCAATATTCTAAAAGTTTTAGATCCAATGGCATATGTTCTTGCATGATAAATGTCTGATAGTTTACATGGAACCAAGGCTCTATTGATTTGGTTCGGTGCGAAGGTGCAGACTTTTGATAAAATATATAATTTTGAGGGGATGCAATATGTCAGCATATGGAAATAAAAGTGCAACTAACATGTCTGTACATAATATTCTGTTTTTCAGAATAAAAAATTGGCTAGAGGCAATTTTCCACAGCACAGCCCAAATATTCAGTGGAATATACCTTATTAGAAAGTATTATTCTCTCAACACTTTTGTAAGCATGCTGCTTCAGCAGTTACTTTCATCTTTGTAATCTTTTTATTATTTGTACGACAGTTAAACTTTGAACTTTTCTTTTACGATATGGGCGAAAGCCCAGGACTTCGTTTATGATGATTTGTATAGTTCTACGACTCGCGATACGTTTTGAAATAATTTTATTTGTGAAGGTTTTCTATCATTTGACGAGTTCTTTTGACACGGTCTTTTGTACAAACAGAGTGTAAACGATCAAAAAACTGCCACATGAACCTGGTTCACTGACAACTGATCTGAAAAGTGCTCTACCTTCCCGCTCTGTTGAAGTCCTAGATCGCAACTGCTGCCATCTTACCGCTTTAATCTGCCGCTGTTGATTCAATCTTTCCATCATCAGACTACATCGCTTTAACCCAGATATTGAACGTTCCTTTGGTCCAGAGTTGAATTCAGACACTTTTCTTCTCTGAAAGGAATTTCTGTGGCTCCGAGGTGACATTATAGAGTTCCGGTGGCGGGAGATTGCTCTTTTTTACCATTGGAAAAACTAAATCTGAAACCTTCCGGAGGGGACATCTCTTGCTTCTGGGGGGGGATGTCCCCCCTGAACTCAAAACTGATTTCATGCGCTATTCCAGCTTCTTTCAGTTCGATGACATAACCTCTTTCAAACGATAAAATATGCTCGAATCCTCCGTCGAGACACTGTTACAATCTTGTAAGATATTTTAAGTTAAAGTCCAATAAAAATATTTAACATCAGATGGAGTATTTCTTAGTAAAATTGTTTTCGCAAAAGTTTTCCATTCTCTAATGACTGAAACAGCAATACAGGTAATGTAATCAAACAGATTCACGGAAGTTTCTGGCTATAATGAGATCAATCGAAATAAAATTTTTGTTTGTTACTTTCCTAAAAAACAACTTGAGAAACAAAATCAGCTTTCTAAAAGACAAAGACATTGGTATATGATATTTTTCTTATTCGTATTATATAAATCTTGTAAGTTGGAAGTTTGGAAGTAGTTTAAATTAAGGGAAATTTTTCACAAAAATCTGCACAGAATCATCTGAGATATTCCTAAGAACTTAAGCAATAATGTCTACTATTTTTTTTATATGTATGCGTTTATAATGTGGCCCCCTTTATATTTCTTGCTTTGTTTAATTTATTACACCTTAAAAATAAAATGATAACCCAACACTAGAATTTGTATCATTCAGTAAATATATCATAATTCCAATCAAAAGAATATAAAACAATGTATTAATTAAAAGTATTATTAATTAAATTTGAAATATTAATTATGATTTATGAATAATCTGTTTAACTTTACCTGATTTTACTTATTAGAGGTGTTCCGTCGCGGAAGTATGACCAGCTCCCCCTAGCGAGCAATCTGTAAAAAGAATTCAGTAAGCTGTTGATCGCCAAAGCATCCACACGATGTAACATTCCATCCAAAACTACGTGATGGATATTAACTACAATTTATAATCAGCTCAAATTATTCAAGATTTATGTTTGTAAGTGTATTGTGCTGTGTCCAAATGTCAAATAAAAAACCATTAAAAATAATTAATCAAGTTTACAGTCCATTCAAGAACGACATTGTGGTCCTTAAAGAGCCTGAGTGCTACTATGGATAAGTTAAATCGTTTAAAAAGTACTGTAAAGGCTGCTATCACTAGACTAGAACAATTTTTAGAAGCCACCAGGGATGTAAAAACAACGAATATAAGTTAATCAAAAGTAAAAACAAAACAAAAACAGAAAGCTTTCAAAGTAAATTGGAGGAAATTAGAGAACAATATTTCGAAATTCAAGAGATATCTGCGCAACAATTGCAAGAAATTGAGTAGGATATCTACAGTACTAATGAGATACTCCAACAAGTGGAGGTAAGCTTAAAACTTTTATTAGCATCTATTGGAAATAAATATCATATTGTAAATGCTAATGACCAATCAAATGAAAATAAAACAAAGGTTCGCCTCCCAGAAATTCCATTACCTTCATTTGGAGGGGCTTATTGTGAGTTCGCTAATTTTAAAACGCAATTAGCTAACTTGATTATTAATAATGATCAATAAGATAATAATCAGAAGCTATTTTATTTAAAAGCTTCTTTAAACTAGTCGGATGTACCAATCCCAAAACTTTCTTCTATCTCATACATGTTAATACTTCAAAATTCGCTATCACACTGCCAAAATTAAATGGCAATCTATGCATCTCATGAGGATTCTAACGATATGAAATTCCGTGCATTATTTCTTGAGATATGACTATCGCTGAAATCGTCTAAATTCAGCAAAATGCTGCCTAGCAGCGCCACCTATTGGGTGATTTATACCAAATCCTAATCAACAACAATTTATGTCAACGTCTGACTGAATCTGAAGTTTGGAGAAAATCCGTACATTAGTTTTTGAGATAGAGCAATAGCGAAAATCGTGAAAATTTCTGCATAGCAGCGCCACCTATTGGGTGATTAACACCAAAACCTAATTAACAACAACTTGTGTCAACATACAATTAAATCTGAAGTTAGATGAAAATTGGCCCATTAGTTCTATTGATAGAGCTATTGAGGCAATCGTGGAAAAGACAGCAGAGAAGCGCCACCTTTTGGGTGATTTACACCAACACCTAATCAGTAGCAAGTCATATCAAGGACTAACTTAATCTGAAGTTTGATGAAAATCCGTGCGTTAGTTCTTAAGATAGAGCTATTGGGGAAATCGTGTAAATCCTGCAAAATTCATCATAACAGCGCCACATGTTGGGCGATTTACATCAAAACGTAATCATCCTCAATTCATATCAAGGACTAACTAAATCTGAAGTTTGATCAAAATCCGTGCATTAGTTCTTGAGATAGAGCTATTGCGAAAATCGTGAAAAATGCAGCATTGCAGCGCCACCTGTTGAGCGATTTACACCAAAAACTAATCAGCATCAATTTGTATTAGGCACTAACTGAATATCAATTTTTATTAAATTCCGTGCATTAGTTCTTGAGATAGAGCGCCCACAAAATTTGTGTCACATACACACAGACAGACAGACAGACTCACAGAGTCACAGACAGACATTTTGTAAAAACATGTTTTTTGGAATCTCTGACCCCTAAAACGTGTAAATCCGTCGAAAACCGGAATTCGAAAATTTTCATGAATCCAATACTTTCTTCTTGTAAAGATAGAAGAAAGTAAAAATGAAACTAAACAGTTAGAATCACCAAATAGTGATTTTAATTCATTGTTTCAAGCCCTGATACACAGATATGAAAACAAGAGACTGTTAGTCGATTCGCACATTTCTGTAATTTTAAATTATGAAAAAATGCAGTATGAATCCCCTAAAGAATTGCGTAATTTTATTGATTGTATTAACCTTTTGATTACGGAGTTCGGACGTATGTCGTCCTAACTACTATTTATGTTTTCTATTCGCACCACTTTTTGAAAAACATTCTCTGCCATACACTTATTTCTACCATAAGGAGATTATTTTGTAAATTGTGGTGCGAGTGAATACATAAATAGTCCCCAGTACTAGCCTGTAATCTAAAGGTTAACAAAAATATCAGGGCCCTGAAAGTATGGAACGTATGCAAAATAATTTACCAGAAAGTGTATTCATAAATATTATTCTGAAAAAACTGGATATAGAAACTCAAAGACATTTTGAATTATTTCAAAAAACCTCAAATGTCCAAACTTTTGAGTATTTAATTTCGTTTTTGGAAAAAAGATGCGTAGTGTTAGAAACCATAATATTATCGTCTGGTTCCTGTCAGTCGAAATCAAAATTTTCCAAAGCTAATTACGCAGCGAATAAATCAAGATCATTTTCTATCAGCGATAATACAAATAAAAATAATGTAAAGCCATGTTTATTGTGCAAGACTAGTAATCACCCTTTATTCAAATGCACTGCATTTTTAAGCATGAGTGTTCTCGAAAGGAAAATTCTTGTAAACAAGAACAAATTATATTCAAATTGTATACGATTACATCAAGGTCAATGCAATTCTATATTTACTTGTAGGAGATGCAAATCATTTCATAACAGCCTATTATGTGAAGTAAATGATCTGCCAAAAATGGCGGTAATAAATAGGGCTGGATTATTTATCAATATATCGACAAATATTGATATTTCTTAACTATCGCAATAACAATATCGAAACTTTGATTCTGTTGATATATCCCAATAACATAACAGTTAGCAAACACTGCAATTACGAACGTGAACTCCGAAAAAATATCGTCAAATAACTCAAAACTCAATAAAATAATAATATTTTGCGCTCACCGATAGAGCCCCGGAAAAAATTCTATTCGAATGTCTTCAATCTCCTGCCTCATCTGAAACAGAAAATCTACATCGATAATCTTCCTTTCCGTTGATTATCTGCTATAGAAATTATCCCAATCATTACAATACATCCATCCTTTCACTGTAAACCTAAAGTTCGTTCGACTCAATACTGAATAACACTTATCGTCCTTTCTCATCTCTTAACTGCGCCTACACATATTCCAATAACGCCAGATAATTGATACATTATGAATAATAACGCATGAGTATTGGTTATTCATTGTCGCGTTTGATACAGAAGATAGCTGGTGATCATCGAGTCTATACCTAAGTAGATGCAATGCTCGGCTTGCAAGCAACCAATCACAGTCCGCTAATGGGAAAGTTTCTGAAAAGCCCAAGGTCAAAGCAATCTTTCACAGTGATGATTGGTTGCTTTTAAAAAGAGCTTCCCAGTCAGTAATGCTTATTCATATTGACTTTCTTCTTTGTCGTATTTTCGTTAGAGCAGTATTTTCTGGAGTGAATTTAATACATTCTGTCTTAATATTTTTCAGCTATGAATATTTGTCAAAAAACAAAATTTAAATTAGTATAAAACTATTCTCAAGTATGATTTGAGTATTTATATATTTTTTAAATCGTTTCAGTGCTGTTTTCTTGTAATAAATAGGTAGGAAAATATAAATACAGCGATTTTTTAACACTTTCCAACAAAGTTGAAAAGAGTTTATGATTTCGGTTTGTCTGTCCGCCTGTCCGCGCTCTGACTCTCGTAAACATACTCGGATTGCCCTGAAATTTTTGGATGTTATTAAGGTTCACCATAGCACAATCCCTATTTCAAATGAAGTTTGTTGCATGTTTAGTTTATTTACAGGGACAGTCAAAAGTATTCCGTTACATTACGGCCAATGGGAAAAAATCGTTTCAAATGATGTTTAATGATGTTACACAATTTCAAGCATAAAATAATTCATATGCATTTATGAAGTGCACTAAAAGAAGCATTCTGAAGAATATGCAGTGCAAAGAATGCTTATTACTCATTTACAGGGTAACATAAAAGAATCCGTTACTTAATGATATGGGGGGGGGGGGGTTGTTTGCGGCGTATTTTAATTGTTAAACTATTTCATATATAATGAAATTGATATACATCACTGAGGTTTGCTATAAGTTATTTTATGCATAATAAGAAGTGCATAGCATTTGCAAGGCCACACAAAAGACTTCAGATACTATATTGTATCCGAAGTACTGTACATTAGAGATGATTGCTAGAAATGCAATTTTAATTACAACATGCGCTTTTATGTTTCACTATATTTATGCATGCTATATGGTGTGTATAAATGCTATATATATTCATGTACAGAACTACACAATTCGTAAAGGTTACTGGGTATGAGTGCTAATTGCTTAAAGATGGTTTTTAAATGAATTATGCATTTTTACGCTGAACTGCTTTGGTTTATTAAAAAATGTTTGTAGAATATAGATAAAATGATATACAGGGCCGTGCAAAGAATTTGATACATGGCCCTCTATGAATGATAATTTCTGGAAATGTGATTTCAGTAGTTTTAAGAGTGTTTTAGTTTGAAATAAATTTTAGCTACATAGTGGCATGTAATAAAGGTACTAGATAAACTACAGGGCTGTACAAAAGTATTCAAGTATTTTTCCATCTATTATTATAAATTGCTGAAAGAGAAATTTCAACCTGTTATGCGTTTTCTTGCTAAGCTAAATTTTCCCATTATATAGCACATATATCTAGAGACAGATCGAATACAGGGCTGTTCAAAAGAATTGGAAAACACATTTGGCTATGGTCGGTAACCTATGAAATCAGTTTTTTAAATGTTTACTTAGTTATCTTATTTACCTTATTTCCCAAAATAACGAAGTTTTGTTAAAGCTTTCAGGGAGTGTTGGAAAGTGTTTCGTAATCTATGCCGTACACGTGATTTTTCTTTCTTGTTTCTGTTAAAGCTGTTCTCAACTGCTCTGCTCAACAAGCGCAAAACATTTTGACACATTTACAAATTCATTTTTAAACGTAAAGGTACAAAATTGGAAGGCCTGACTTTGGAAGGTATTTAGAATCGAACTTCGTTTTCATTTTTTGATAAATAAATTACCTGTTGAGTTCAGCGATTTTGATCACGTGACAAAGACGTTTTTCACCCTTTCTTGATTTTATTCTTCTTTCGCGCTGAAATTTCTTTCAAAACACTATCTTTGACACTATTTTCTGAAAGATCTATTGCGTTTGCAAAAAAACCTGAAAAAACAGTTCTATTACATAGTTTCTGAACAGCAAGACCTGCTAGTTTCATGCATTTCCAAACAAAAATAAATTAAAACTTATGTCATAAAGTTGCCTTTTTGTATTTGAGAACAGCCAAGAATGAATATATCCTTAGAGAAAGATTGAAAAGCCTAAAACCTATTTAATAACAAGTATATTAGCACGACATGTGGCATTAAATTAATTTTAGTTTTCCCCGAGCTTCCTCTATTCCTGTGTTAATTAAAATAAAATCTTCAATGTCCTAAATTTAAGAATGTTTTATTTTAGTTTGTATTTTATAATTTTGTCAGTTATTCACGAAGTACTACAATAGTTAAAATATCGCTGATAAATAATGCATGGAGTAAGAAGAATCGGAAACATACTATTTTTGAAGGAAAATACTTTGCGACAAATGGTATAAGTGGAAACAGATGTCAAACATTGGTTTCTTTTCTAAAATATTTTTTGTATAAATATATATACTTATTTTAATGATGCTGTGTGAACATATAGGCATAAGACATTGAGTAGTCTCTACATCTGTTTTTACTTAAATTGCTGCTACTATACCCTTTGTGTTTCGAAATTAGCAAAATTTCTATTCTTGCACAATTTAAGGTAGTTATCGCGATATATCACAAATATCAATATTAACTCATTGATATATTGCGATATTAAATTTCTGATACTATCCAGTCCTAGTTATATATAAAAATAATGAGTTTGTCAAAGACAAACAAATAAGTAATTCTAATCTTGAGAATAAAGAAACGCCATTAATCGGTGCTAATTTGTTAAGAGATGACAGTAGAAATTGCGCCATATTAAATACAGCTATAATTTTAGTAAGTGATGTGTTTGGAAATAAATTTAGATTAAGAGTAATTCTAGATAGTGATTCTTCGATTAACATATTATGTAAGAGCACATGCAAGAAATTAAATCTAAAAGCAAAAACCATTCAGTGGTATTATTTCTGGTATTAAGGAATCTCACCAAGAAGTAAAGCAAATTATTAATGCAGAAGTATCTAATCAACGGGGAACATTTTCTAAAACGGTAGAGTTTGCAGTTCTACTTAAAATAACAAACAACATTCCGGTTGCAAGATTACACATTTCAAATTTATGCATCCCAAACTACATAGAGTTAACTGATAACAATTTTCATATACTTGGTCAGATCGGCGCATTAATTAGTAGCGAGTTATTTTTTGACATTTTAAAAGGAGAACAAATTTTCTTAGCAGATGCTAATTGTATATTACAAAATACTGAATTTGGTTATTTGATTACAGGTTCACTTCCACAAGTTAAAAATCGGTCATATTGTTGCCTTTTAACTGAAAATAGCTTAAACAGCACTTTTCAGAAATTTTTTGAAATAGAATCTTTACCTTGGGATAATAGCGCAAATTATCAAAGGAGATGAAGAAATATATTGCGAGGAACATTTTAGAAGCAACTATAAACGCGATCATACCAGTAGATTTACAGTACAGCTTCCAATGAAAGAAAATGCTAAACCAATGTTAGGGACTTCAAAAGAAATTGCAGCTCGGAGGTTAAATAATTTATGGGCTAAATCAGATAAAAATAAAGCAATTGCTAATTTATATACAGCTTTTGTAGAAGAATATAAATCCTGGGGACATATGTCACAAATTAAAATTGAAAACGAAAAAAAAAGCTGTCTTATTACATTCCACATTATGCTGTGTATAAACCGGAAAAAATATCCACATCCCTGAGAGTTGTGTTTAATGCAAGTTCAAATACATCTAGTGGCTATTCACTTAATTCCATTTTGTTAAATGGGTGCACGGTTCAGCAAGACTTATTTTCTATTATAGCTAGATTCCGTACCCACAAGTATGCATTCTGCGCAGACATTTAAAAAATGTACAGGCAGATAATGATACGAGCCGTTAATTACCAAATTGGCTCAGTCGAGCTTAGCAATCTGATTGGCTAAAACTGATATTTATATAATAGAAAATTATATTTATTTTCTTATGAAGTAGTGTAATGTAAAATAGAATGCAATTATAATGACTTAAATTGATTTATTTTCTTAAATTTGATCAAAATCACAGTAAAGTAATCCAAAATATTAATATAAACGAACAATATGATTGCTGAGTTCGGCTGAGCCAATTTGGGAATTAACGGCTCGTGATAATGATCGACCCATTGCAGGGAAATTTGCAAAACATTCTTTCGAAGCCCAGTAAGGACGCTTCGATAAAAATATTTGAACTTAACATGGTTACGTACGGCACAGTTAGTGCTCACTTTCTAGTCACGTTGACGTTGAAGGATTTTGTTTGATGAAGAAAGGAAAGAGTTTCCCAAAGCTGCAGAAGTGATACATAACGACATGTACGACGATGATTGTTTATCTGGTGCAGGTGTTTTTTTACAAGACGTACAGGACTTGCAATATCAATTAATTCGGCTCTTAAAAAGGGGAGGGATGGACTTGCATAAGTGGGTCTTTAATCATCTTGAATTATTAGAAGACGCAACCATTTCAGAATATACATTTGACGAACACTTGCAGCAAATTTCTGTAAAAACTTTAGGAATGCTATGGAAACCCCAATTGGATAGTTTTACTTTTAAAATGAATATCGAACCTAAAGATGTTTACACCAAAAGAGAAATTTTGGCACAAATTGCCAAAATTTCTTATCCCTTGGGATATAGAATAGGGCCAATTAGGCCCTATTCTAACCAAAGCAAAACATTCATGCAACATTCGTGCGAATTAAAAGTAAATTGGAATCAACATCTGCCTGCCAGTTCTCTTTGGGAAGGAAAAAAAAATCTGATTGAATTGACAGAAATAAGCGATCTTATAGTTCCGCGATATGTTTTGTCAGACAACATTGCAAGTCTAGATTTACACGGATTTGCAGATGCCTTTGGAAAGGCCTATGGAACAGCTATCTACTTAAGGCCCCCCTCCACAACTGGACAGTTCAAGTCTAATCTTCTATGCAGCAAATCCCGTGTCCCCCCCCCGCCCCTAAAGCCAATGACCATTCCGCGATTAGAGTTGTCTGCAGCTCTACTTTTGAAAAAACTGTTCAAAAGGTAATTCCTACCCTACAGTTATGTTTTGAAAAGGTGTGGTTATGGACAGATTCTTCAATTTTTCTTTTTTGGCCTAATACACCACCCCAGAAGCTAAAAACTTTCGTGGCCAACAGAGTAACCACGGTCAAGTCCCTTTCTGAAAATTATCATTGGAACCATGTATCCTCTAAATCGAATCCGGCAGATACCATCTCCAGAGGTGAAACAACCACTGATCTCATAAACAATGACTTGTGGTAGTTTGGGCCAGAATTTCATCAAAGGGAAATTATAGTTCCAAGCCAATTTCCTACTCTTACAGACACTAAATGCGAACAAGAACTGAAAATTGACTATACCTTATTGACTATGAATACAAACTCTGATGATTTTTTTTATGAACTGGGGGCGCTGCCCCTACGAGCTACGCTCGTCAGCCCCCGTTTAGACACCGCAGACTCTAAAAGAACGCTAATTTGATCGGCTTAAAAAATATTTCGGAAGATTGAATTATAAGTTTAAAAACAGTGCCGATCTCCCTATAAACGGGTTTCTATTCATTTCTCTTTGATTGGGGAATTTTAAAGCCAAATCAGCGGCTGTTAAATGATACAATGTCTGTTTCCGTCTTTTTGATTAAATAAAACCAGTTGACATTTCGAAATAAGCTAATATAAAATGAACTGAATAAACAGAATCTTTGCCTCCCGGTATTTTTTAGCAAAGCGAAAAGAAAGTTTTTTTTTTTAATGACACTTTAAATGTATCGTTTTTAATCTGACGTAATTTTCACTAAACTTTTCTTTCTCCTTTTACTATTCACGTGAAAATAATTTTGTTAGAAATGAAATATTATTTGCGCTATCCTAATAAAAATAGTTGAAAATATCATCTTAAAATATTACATAAATGTCTCGCGCAATTTTTAAATTTAAACTGTTTTGCAATATTATTTTTTGTTCATTTTACGTAATGTGTAATGTGACGTAATTTCTCCTATTTAAGACTTCTAACGCATGTTAATGAATTTATTATTTTACAACATTCTTTCACTTTTAAAATTCACGTGTAATATGGTTTTTATGATAATTTTCAATGAGTTCCTGCTTTTTATATTTTCTTGTTTATAATAGTCACGTGTAAAATAAATTTTTAATTTGAAGCAAATATTATTGCGCTGTTTATACAGTTGGCAACAGTCTAAATTAATACCATTTTTTAAAATGTGTAAGAAAATATCTCTCGAAATGCTGAAAATTTGAATTTAAAATAGAAATAAAACCTCAAAAAATGAGTCAAATTAATAAACTGAGTGCAGTCTGCACACCAAGAAAATTCTGACGCATAAAATGATCTAAAAATGATTAAATTCCGATGTACAGTTTTTGCTCCTATAAAACTTTCTTAATGGAACGGTTTTGTCTAACTGTAGAATTAAATATTTCTTCGATTTGAAAACTGTCTACATCAGCTTCTACAGAGTGTCTACATTTCTCTATTATTCCACCGATTTTCATATTTTTGTATGCAATATTTTGCTCAATATTAACGAAGAAAGACCTCCGGTCACAAAAAATTCAAAACCGGCGGCGGCGGCGGTGACAGCGGTAGTTACTTTTTTTAGAATAGAGAGATTATATAAATCTTCTAATAATTACATGAAACGGATTAGAATACGTAGTTTTACTTTTAGGTTCGTGAATAACAACCGGCTTAGAAATGTAAACCGGATTCGGCTGTTAGAATTGGAATTAGATATGAGTACACATTTTTTAGTAAAAAAAGCGCAGGAAGGGAAGTCCGCTCCTGAATAAGCAGCACTTAGAAAGGGGCAAACTGTTTCTTCTTCCAGTAAATTAAAAGGATTAAATCCAGTCATTGGCGAATATGGATCACTTTGCATAGGTGGTAGATTAATCAATTCTTTCTTACCTTTTGATGTTAAGCACCAATTAATTCTACCCAGTGATCACAAGCACAATAAATTAATTTTTGAGTACTTTCATAAAAAGTACTTTCACATAGGTGCTCAAGGATTAGTTCAACAAGTCCAGATGAAATATTGACCTATAAAGGATAAATGTATTGCCCGAAAAACAATGCACACTTGTGTCACAAGTTTCAGGTATAACCCCAAAACCCTAGATCATTTAATGGGAGACGTCCAATCGCAACGGGTAACGCCTAACTCCACGTTTCTCAATTCAGGAGTAGATTTTTGTGGCCTCTTCCACATCAAATACAAAAATCAGAGTAAAGGAACTTATTCCAAACATTATGTGGCTATATTTATACGCATGCCTACCAACGCTATTCATCTAGAGATAGTAGGCGATTTATCCGCTGCTGCATTCATCTCTGCACTTAAAACATTTTGCGTCAGGAGAGGCAAAGTAAATACGTTAACTTCTGACAAAGCCACCAATTTTAATGGTGCGTCAACAGAATTAAATAATTAAAAAAAATTAATGAAAAATCTTAACGAGGAATTATCAAATTTCTTTGCCGAAGAATTCATAACTTGGAAATTTATCCCTCCGCGATCTCCTAATTTTGCGGTTTATGGGAAAGTGGCGTTAAGTCCTTCAAACATCATTTGCTTAGGGCCGTAGGTAATAATAAAACCATTTGTATATTTGTAATATAAGGGGAATTTGAAAGAACTGATGCTTGTTTTTTTTTTTTTTGTTTAATATCATTTCTATTTTTTTTAATGCTCAGATCAATACTTGTACCAAACATTTTGTTGTCAAAATAAAATTCACATACATTGTATAGCATTCATTTATAGGAAGACTGATCCTTTACAAAAAATTAAAGAAAAAAATGAAGAACTGAAAGATGTGTCGTTGACGGATTCTCACATATGGAAGGCTAGGCTGATTAATTTTAAACATATTTTCAGTTTTACAAAGAAGATAGGCAATACTTAAATAAGTCTAGAAAAGTAATATATATTAAATTTTAGGTGAAGTTAACCTATTGTGGTCAGTAAAAAGAAAGGAAAAAAAGAAAATGCAAATTAAAAAATATAAGAACATATCCAGGGTAAAACAACAATTTAATTGATTTTTTTTTTTTTTTTGTGATAAAATAAAATGTTTAGATTTAATTATGTGAAAAAAATCAAAGCTAAGATAAATTCTTGAGTGATTCTTTGTGTTGCTCCCCAATTGATGCTGAATTGGGCAATTGTACTATATTGTCCACAGAAAACACATATGTAGATTCAAAATAAAATAACTTTCTGCAGCAGCTCAAAGCTATGAGGAAATAGAAAACACTTCGTTTCCACTCGTTTTACATTTTCTGAATATCAAAAAGATATGTTTACACTGTTTGGACATAAATTTTATGAAGATAAATCCATTATAATTATTCCTACAATGACTTTCTCAATATTACGCTTTAGGAGGGGGTTGTATATTTTAGAGGTTTGTACGGGCCGGTCTGGATCCAATTTTCTTTCATTAGACTTGGGACTGAAATTTATTTTTTCCATATTTGGATGTTTTTGTAATTTGTACTTTCTAATGTCAAAAGGAAGCCCTTCTGCCAAGTAATTTAGGAATTACGCTAATTTAAAGTTTGGAACTCAGAATGTTACACATTCAATTTTAATCACTGCATAACAGATTGCAATGAGGGTACTTTTGTATGCAAAATTAAAAAACAGCTTACTGCAATGAGCTAAAATTTTAGATTTGCATATTTCAAGCCTCTAGAAATCAATTTTTGTTTAAACGCTCATAAATTAAAACTCATTTTTTAATCATATTAATAATTAACTTAAAACAACATATATTTTGATTCCTATATAAAAAGAAATAATAATAGTAACCTATGAATTTTTTTTAACAAAAATCAACTTTTTTCAGCTTTAATTATGCAAATACAAGATTACATCTCATTCTGACAAGTAATTTTTGAGTTATACTAAAAAATCTATCCACATTGCAGTTTGATTTGCAACAATTAAAAGTGAGTGTTCCGAACTTTAAAACTATATCATTCCTAAACTATCCGATAAAATGACTTCCTAGTCGGTATACAAAGGTATAATTTAACAATTTACCAATGAATTTAAATATCATGTCTAAATTAAGTGTTAGTATTGACAATTTTAAAGTTTTGTTACAATTTGCACATGTAAATGACCCCCTAAGTAAAACTAAAATATAGCTTTAGTCAGGATGTTATTACTAATCAATTGATGCCAATCATATTTTTATATGACTTTCGGCAGAGTAAGTAGGGGGGTATCCATTTATTCTCCACGACTTTACATTTGCTAATAGAATCATTAAAAATTTATTTGGGTTTAATAAAGTTTTTCTTTATGAGGCTTTCACATTACGATACTAAAAATTATTTTTATTTTCTTATAAACTTAAATATTGTTATTCTGAGAATGAATATTTGAAATGAATGTGATCATTAATATTGTAATTCTGTATACGAAGGATGCATACTTGTAATCAGAAAAAGGTTTTCTTTAAAATGTTTCCATAAATATGTGTATCCAATATTCTTTTAAGATAATTTTAAAATTGTAGACAACGTTGGTTAACAAATTTATGACTTATTGTTGAAATTTCGAAAGATCAAACCTAATTTTATTGATTTTTTCTTGGTGTGAGTCATGAGCTATGATTTCTATTTTTCTATCATATGCTGATTCAATGGAAAGAAAGCTTTCTTTTGGGCTGAGCCTGAAATTGTTTTACCCCTGCTGACTGCTATATTTATATTTAGCAATCGTGAGCTGACAATGAATGGAGTGTCAATTAACGTTAGGCAAAATAAAGTTATTTTTAGACCATTTTTTTTTTTTTTGGGGGGGGGGGGATTGTTGTCTCCGGTTATTTAAACAGAAACAAATGTCCATTACAGGTAATGGTTATTATATTTCTTCGATTAAATTACTTGACCAGTCCTCTCATATGTTGTGGCAGTTATGAATGTCAAAATAATATAAAAAAATATATGAATAAAATTGTATTCTTTTTTTATTCGAAACTTCTTTGTATTTTGATTTTAATGCAATTCTGAAATACAATTTAGCTTTCACACACATTTTTTAATTTCTTTTTTTCCGCAAATGCAAGAAATTCGCTGTTACTTTTAATACGAAACATTGTAATTGAACTGTATTTTCTGTTTCTTGATAAAAGCAAATTTTTTTAGAAAATGTTCTCAAATCTAATGTTTTGAAATGAATTTCCGGAGGCGAAAGCAGGAAGAAATTATATCCATCACCCTGATGTAACAATCACTTAAAATTAAAGATGTAATTAATTTATTGGAAAAGCTATTTGTTTATTAATCACTTTAATAATCCAGCCTGCAAATATCATATTTTTAAGATAGAGAAAAATATTTTTTTTTTAACTGTTTAAAAAAGAAAATCGAAAATAATAAAGATTCTGAAACAAAATCAATATTTTTCAAAATTTCTATTTTTCTGAAGGCTTTAAAAAAAGTCTTTCATAATTTTAGGAAACTTGAAACTGTTCCTGTCTCGATGTCTGGGGAAGGCATCAGCTTTCTTAGTTCCCTTCATGAGAGCGCCACTGCATTCCTATCATATTTACCAACTAACTTGTTGTATAATATTTTATAAACTACGAGGGCTGTTTAATAAAGAATGAGCATAATTTTTTTTACTGGCATACTTTGTTGCACAGAAATGTATGTTTATATTCTATTGTTAGCACAATATGCAGTGACTATGTGGTAATTTTTTAGTCATTTATTTCCAGTAGTACGTCAGTGGCAGACACAAAATGTTCAGATACTTTCAGTATCGCCTACCTACAGAAACGATGGAGGCAATACGCAATGAGCAAGTATGCTCTTCCTTACTGGAAATTTTGCTTCCGCCAGAAGAAATCGTCAGTCGAAGAGTGCTATAAGAGACTTATGGAGAGTCTGTTCTTCCTCTTTGTAGCACAGTTAGATGATGGATTGAGATGTTTAAGAAAGAGAAAGGCAATCATCTTCAAAGGAAGATAGACACAGAGTTCTTGTAACTGAGCTTACAGAAGTCAGCATACGGTCGCTATTATTGGCAGAGAATAGAATATGAGAACTGTTAGAAAAATATATATTACCGTTATAACGGCGTACCATCCACACATTGATAACAGAAAAGTGAACATGAGACATGTTTGTGCTTCTCGAATTCGTTGAAATGACTTTTCATACCTAAACGTTCGCGTGGAGGTTGTTCGAAATTAAAGGTGGTGTTACATGAACATGAGATGAATCCTCTAATGTAATAATCTGCTTCGACTGATGATTTCTTCAGGCGAAAGCAAAATTTCCTGCAGGCAAGAGCACACATGCTCAATGCGTGTTCCCTCCATCATTCCCATAGGCGATAGTGAAAGTATCTGAATTTTCATGGCTGCCTCTGACGTACTGCAAGGAATAAATTAGCAAAATAATTACAATGTGTTCATTACAAATTAACACATTCACGCCGGCGTGCATCACGGTGGGTCACGCTTGACTGTCCCATCAGAGGGCGTGAATCACCGGTAGGTCACGCTTGACTGTCGCATCAGGCGGCGTGCATCACCGGTGGGTCACATTCGACTGTTACATAGAAGGCGTGTACTACAGGTGAGTCACACTCGAATATTCCAAATTCAGTAGTAAAAACAAATCATTATCATAAACTCATTACATTCACGATGAGAAACGAGAACTATGGTTTTCATTTAAAAAATATCATTGACTAAGGGGGCGGCTTCTACCTTACAGAAATGCATTTATAACATGTTTTCAATATTTCTTTAGATTGTAAGACATTTCACATTAAATTCGTACATATCTTGTCAATAAAATCGTGTCTCTAAGTAATTTGTTACTCCTTACGAACTTTCAGACATTCACAATCATCTCTGCTTATTATATTCGAATTCAATTCAATAAATATGAAAGGGGCGAGTCATTACATACAGTGTCTGAATAAGCGACAGTACTGCGCCGCCAGATGAAGCGAAATACGAATTACCACCTCACATCGAAAAACATGAATATCGGCGTCGGCGTGAACATGTTAAACTAACAATGAAACATAAATATAAATTTGTGTGCAATAAAGTATAGTAATAAAAATATTATTATCATTCGTTATTGAACTGCCTTTATATATTACAGTCAACTACTTCTAATCACCAAAGGTTGTCCAGATTATAGACCACTATTTGATTACATTCTTATTTACGGATAGATAATGAATTATATATACATGAATGAATGTTAAATATGCAAAATATTGATTTCAAATAAGTTTTGCAATAAAAAAATTTCCGAACTTAAGAAAAATGTATTTATTTCATGAAAGTATACAATGTAAACGCAATCAATAGATAGCAATAAAGAAGTATTCAACTATATAAATACCAATGCACATTTACCACAGATTAATTTTAATATTCTGAAATATTGATGCAATTGATGTTTATTTTAAAGGATTTAATTTTTAAAAAATTATTTTGCAATTTATTCTAAAATGTAACTTATCGCTCAGAAATAAGAGCTTGTTTTGGTAACAAGTTATTATATATTTTTTAAATTAATTAATTTAATTTTGGTTTAGAGAGAAAAAAATTAAACTGAAAATTCGATTATATTACTGCAAGAAAGAAAAAATTAACTTCCTGTAAAAAAAAAATATATTATGAACAAAATGTTAGTGCTATCAATTTTTTTCACAATCTTATCTATAAGATTGTTTTTTTTCAAAGATGTATTGTTAATATGAAATTGAGGTTCTGTAGATTAAAAAGAGTCAGTAGACTATATTTATTTAAGTCTGTGGTTTACATATTCCTTTAAGACCTGACCTACGCAATTGTGTAGGTGCTCCTAAAGAAAAAGAAAAAAAACATTTTCCTCTTTTCGTGCGATTTAGATTTTGTGCAGCATAGATAAAATAAAATAAATAACAAATAGAATAAAGATAACATATTTTTAGAAATAACCATAATTCTGTCTGTTGTATAAATATAATAAACTTGGCAGAGAAAGATTTAAAGAAAAATATTCCTTGTAAATGCCTTTCCTTGTTTGTTATATAAAGTAGCAAATTAACAACAAAAGTCCATATAGTCTTTATTGGGTAACACAATTAAACAACAGATAATCTGACATTCCTTTCTTTCAGTATTCATAACAATGAGAAAAATATCATAAAAACTAGAAACAATTCTTCTGTCAATCTGCCCGTAGACAATATTTTGAAATATGAAATCAAATAATTGCATTTAATTTTTTAATCTAGGAAAAGCATTAGCAACAAATACTGTAAATACTTGCAACATCCCTTGCAAAATTAACAAATTTAATTCTACTAATTAAAACAAATTCTACTCTAAAAAATAAGTATTTCAATACTTAAATCAGCAGGGCTTAGGAATGTAGCTAAAAATTATGATTTTAAAAAAAATCAAAACAACCCTTTTTTAACAATAATCACAAATTAAAAATTGCAGATGAAATTATGTAAGTTGTGGTTAGAGTTATAATTATTCATAATCAATTTTTCATTACTATCTTTTTAGTATAATGTGCTCTATCAATTTTTACATATCATAAACTATGCAATAAATACATAAAAGTTTGATAATTTATTTCATTCTTGGTTAAAAGTCTAGCGAGCTGCAATAGTACATTAAATCCTCTACGTTAATATAAAAAATAAAGGAAAGTAACTTACATATGAAAAAAAAAGTCTTCAAAAAACGTTCTATATTAATTTTTAGAAGAAAAAGTTTTTCTTAGTTATTATTCACAAAGAATTCTATTTTCCAAATTAGTTTCTAAAACGTCACAAATAACTTTTACGGTTGCTTGTTAAAAGGCTGTTTTCCCCTTCAGATTTATTCAGTCAGAATTTAGAAAAAGTCTGTGAAATGAAAAAACTCTAAGCTTGTATATTTGTTTAGCAAGTAATTTACAGCATGCTGCACAAACAAAATGTTTTTTCTCTATATATCAAAGTGGAGTTAGGATTTAAGACATACTGTAAAATAAATTTCACAGATAAATTATATTTCTTAAGAATGAATTTTGAAATGTCTCTTTAGAGTAGTATAATCTGAAAATCCTTACGAGCATACATCACAAAGGAACAGTTTTCCATCTGTATGTGTACGGAGATGTACATTTGGACTTGATTTTTGAGAAAATCTTTTAGAACAAACTTCACAAATAAATGGCTTTTCCCCAGTATGGATGCGTAAGTGTCTCTTTAGATCATAACTTTTAAGAAATCCTTTGGAGCATAAATCACAAATAAATAACTTTTCCTTAGTGTGGATGCGTAAGTGTCTATTTAGATCATAATTTTTAAGAAATCTTTTGGAGCATAAATCGCAAAAAATGCTTTTTCACCTGTATGGATGAAATGATGTGCCTTTAGATCTTCGCAACGAGAAAATCCTCTAGAACACACTTCACAAATAAATGGCTTTTCCCCAGTATAGGTGCGTAAGTGTCTCTTCAGATCACCTCTATCGGTATATCCTTTGGAGCATAAATCACAAATAAAAAAATTTCTCCTTTATGGCTGCTAAGATGTCGTTTTAGATTTCCCTTTTGAGAAAATCTTTTAGAACGCACTTCGCAAGTAAATGGCTTTTCCTCATTATGAATGATAAGATTTTTTTAAAATTTCTCATTTGAGCAAATCTTTTATAACATATCTCACGAATAAATGTTTTTTCTCCTGTATGGGCGCTAAGATGTTGCATTAGATTTATCACAAAATCCCTTAGAACACACTTCGCAAATGAATGGTTTTCTCCTGTATGAATTCTAAGATGGCTCTTTAGATTACAACTATTGGAAAACACTTTGAAGCATGTATCACACATGAATGTCTTTCTTTTTGTATGATTTGGCAGATCAGCATACTGAAAATATTTTAAAGAAGCAATATCAGTAACAATAGGCTTTTCTTCACTATCAGTAAAGAGACATTCTTTTGTTGGAAACTCCATAGTTGAACTCTTTTCAGACATGCTACAGAAATAGAAGATTTTTTTAATAATTGTTTTATTTGTTTCAGATTGAAGCATTAATTTTTGGTTGCTTTTTAGAGTTGAACAAAAATTTTTGTTTTCCACTGTTTCGATATAAAGTTAAGTCAGAGGGATTTACTTCAGGAAAAATGATTTACTTTAAAGTTACTTCTTCATAGATACTTTTGCTTAACCGCCTTGTACATATACAATGAGATATCTGTGTACCTGGTTTCTAAGAAGATCTTTTGTATCCTTCAAAATAATTCATTTTTTGCCTTCTCTATCTAAAATTTTAAAAAAATAACTTATTAAACAGTCTTTTTAATTGAAATTATTACTTTACAGTATCTCTACATTTGTTTAATTTTATAGAAAAAACTAACATCTTAAATGGTAAAAAAATAAATCCAACTATTTTTACATTCAATGTAAGAAAAACCTACATTTGAATCACTAAAATATCGCAGAGAAACAAAACAACCATTGGAAGGGAATTGTGCTTTTTTTTTCATATACGTTAACAGAATGTTTAGGCAAGGCATCTCCATATAGAAGGTGTAAGAATTTTTTAATTTTTGGTACTTGCTTTCTCATCTAAAGGTTACAGTCAATAAAATCTATTGTCAAGGAATGTGATATAAAAGTCAATGTTACATTCACTGGTGGTTAACTGTAAAAGCATGTAACATACAGTGCACTGTTGACAAAAAAAGAACATCCCATGCACCTTTCAACCAAATTGTTTCCAAGAAAACCAGAAATAGACTTACGACTAGAAATTTCGTCTTCATTGAATTCATGTTAATAAAAGGTTTAAGGGTTGTCTTCATACAGAAATTATACCAAATTCTGAAATTTTCAATACGAGCACCCAATTATGACAGCATATTTCGCTTTTTTGCTAAATTTGATGGAACTTGGTCAAGAAGAAACTCGATCAAGTAGTTTAGGAATTACGAAGGTTTAAAATTTGGAACTCCTAATGTTAAATTTAGTTGCATGCGTGGTAAAACAGATTGAAACACGGGTAGTTTTTATTATTCCCTTTTGAGTTTTTTGTTAAAGTCTTCAATATCAATAATTAAATCAAACATCTGGATGACTCTAGTTTTGTCACCATGATATAATTTATTACATATTTCCTTAAAGTTTTCAGCACTTTAGAAAAATCACCAGAGAGTAAATAAAATGTTCAAGTCAGTTTATTGGAGGAAATGTGAAAGTAAAATTAAGACATCGAGATATTTATAAAAAAAAAAATTCTATATGTATTTAGGGCAAAAGGGAGCTTTGTAATAATCAACAACTTTGTAAAAATAAACTATAAATATTTAAAAAAAACTTTAGAAAAAAATTAAGGCAGCACTGGCTTTTTTTTGCCTGGATTTTATCTTATTCATTATAATTGTCTGTATTTCTACAATAAATACTAGCTACAGTGCGTTCCAAAAGTTTATATACAGCCCTTTTTTGGATTTAAGAGCAAACTAAACAAGTAAGATAGACAAAATAAATAATGCATACATACAATGATAAAGTAATAAAAAACTCAAACAACTTTTAACAGTCATAGATTTAATATAAAAAAATAAATAATGCTGTACCAAAAATATATGTAGGCAACCGGTGTTAAAAGCGGATTTAATTACCGATATCCAAAATTTGCTTATTCCAAGGTCATGTACTTGTGACGCAATAGTTTCCTGAGATAAAAGCGAATCTGTCTTTCCATTTCCGACTGATTTCAAAGACGCCTCGCAATGTGCAGTTTTCCAAAAAGGAAATTATGCAAAACTATTTTTTAAAGGCTTGTGGATGGAAAGTTGTGGACATTGTAAGAAAAATTGGGTGCAGTAGGGTTGGCATTTACTGAATTCTGTCAAAAGGTGATAATTTTGAAAGAAAATCGCGTTCTGAATGACCAAAGAAAACAACTAAACGGTAAGACAGAGGATTTTTAAGATTAGTTTCGACCCAGAACGTGTCTGGGTCTAAATCAGGGTCAGTTTCTAAAGATATAAGCCTTCCAGTATCAAAACGGTCTATCCTCGGTTTCAAGCAAGTACATTTCTTGATTATCGCAAAATGTGTCTTTCGCCAAATTTTACAAACGGCATAAAGATGCTCTTGTTCAGTGGGTCCGAAATTACATGAATTGGACAGATGAATGGTTGAGTGTTCTATTCAATAATAAAAATAAATTTAATTTAGATGGCCCTGATGGTTGGGCATATTACTGGCACGATATTCACAAGGAGCCAGGAGCTTTTTTTCAGCAGACAACAAGGAGGGGGTTCACTCATGGTATTGGGAGCATTTTCTCATAACGGAACAACCAATGCTGCTTTTTTGAAAGGTCATCAATGCAAGAAATGTCAGAAAAAGTTTGAAGTACAGTTACTTCCATTTGTAAAGTTGCTAGGCGAGGACAAATAAATATACCAGTAAGACAATTGCTGCATTCACGTGTCCAACTCTACAATACAGTGGTTTAGACAAAACCAAGTAACTGTTATGGACTGGCCAACTATAAGTCCTGAGCTGAACCCAATAGTTAATCTCTGGGGAAGATTAGCTAGAGACGTATGTGCTAATGTGCATCGAATTGCAACGGTTCAAGATCTAAAGCTGCAAATTGAACGAAGTTGGGGTTTTTTAAACCAGAATTTCTTGAAACTCTTGTTTTGAATATACCTGACCGAGTTCTTGAAGTGATTAGACTAAACGGCTTAAAAATTTGAACTTTAAAGGGAAAAAAGAGTTGGCTATAAACTTTGGGGACATTTTTTATTCATAAAGTCTTTGATTGTGTAATATAATTTTTCCCTAGCATTATTTTTGTCTTGATATTATTCATAATTATAAATTGTTTTGATATTGTTACTCCTTTTTTTCAATTGTAAAATAAAAAACTGTTGTCTACTATAAACTTTTCTCACACACTGTATACAGAGTAAATAAAATAAGAGCCACAGCCACAATATCTGAAAAGATCAAAATATTACATAGCAGCATTATTACAACTCAGTAGGGATTATTAGCATCCAGTGCTTTAAATTATTTCACGGAAATTTTTGCTGTCTTATCAATTTTAATTTCTTTATTTCGTGCATACGAGTTCAAAAGAAAAAAAAATCAACCTCAAGTGAAGAAGCTTTTTATGTGTTTAACATTTTCATACCAATTAGTTCTTTTTTCTTACACGTTCTTTGATAGTAGTTGCTGGACATATGTCATTCTTCTTTAACTCCAATTTGCATTAAATATATTATTGTATTTGTAGAATGAAAAAAACATCATACTGGTAACTTGCTCTTTTACTTCCAGAAATTTAATATATTTCCTCGGTTTATTTTATATTAAAGAATGAATTATTTGATTTGTTATAAGAAATTATGACATTGCAAATTATATTAGATTTAAATATAAATTTTAAATTAAATGGTTTCATGCCAGATAAAAGCTTTCTTTTTACAAACTTACTGTACTTATCTTTTTACAAGTGTAATAAATAGTCTAAACTTAGTAACAATTATTTAAAGCTTATTCAAGGCTGGAGTAGCACAGTTGAAGTTTATTCCAACAGAGCGAAAAATGTCCAGACCAGGGATCGAACCTGGATACTTGGCGTGCCGTGCCAATGCCTTACCTGTTAGGCTATCCGGACCGATACCTGGCTGACATAATTCACTCTTATTAGTTGGACTTGGCTGCGAACTGCAGCGCTAGTTTCATTCATCCGAGCTATAACTATAGCGTTTACATGATGAAACTACTTTAACACGGAAACTCCTGTATACCATGTCATTAGGTCATAATGAAGGGAACAAATATATATATATATTTTTTCCAACTGGATTAAATCATATTCAAGGCTGGAGTAGCACAGTTGAAGTTTATTCCAACAGAGCGAAAAATGTCCAGACCAGGGATCGAACCTGGATACTTGGCGTGCCGTGCCAATGCCTTACCTGTTAGGCTATTTTATTTAAAGCTTTATTTAATGTTATTTAAAGCTTTTTTTGTTTACTCATAAGGCAAAATACGTATAGAAACTTACCAAATTATGTTCATCTTGAATTAATACTTTATTATGCAATTTTAAACATTTAGAAAACTTATGATTTTAATCAATGACTTTTTTTAATCAGTTGATTAAAATCATGATTTAATCACTGATTTAAAACATTTGATTAAAATTATATACACCCTACTTGTAAATAAAATTGAAGCTTGTAGAAAGGTATACCAATTAGTTTAATGGAACCATTGAAAAAAGAATTAAATGAGATGATAAATAGTAAGATAATTAAAAAGATTGATGAACCTACAGAATTTATTAACTCGTTATTTTATGTAAAACTAATGGAAGAATGTGTTTGGATCCACAGTATTTACATTATAATATTTTAAAAGAACATTTTCATTTACCAACATTTGAAGATATTGCTTCTATAATCCTGGTGCTCAAGTTTCTAATATTTTGGATTCGAATAAGGCTTTTTGCAAACTAAGTTATCTGAAGAGAGTTCAAAATTGACAACATTTAACACTCCATTTGGCAGGCTTTGTTTCTTAACATTACCATATGGTATTTCATCAGCTCCAGAAGTGTTTCATAAAAGTTTTAATTACGTTTTTAAGGGAGAAGAAGGAGTTGAAATATATATAGATGGTTTATTAATTTGGAAAAGAGAGAAAAAATAACATTGAAAAGAAAAATTAACTTAAAAGAATTCTTGTGAAGGCTCGTGAAAGAAATATTAAGTCTTAATTAAATAGAAATTATTAGGTCCTGATACTCTATCATTAAAGCTTGCTAGTCGTCACGTAATTGCCAAATGGTAAAATTTATCTCAATGGCAATAATTAATGCACATAAGTTTAAAACATAATAATAAATATTTTCGATTTGAAAAATACCAAATTATTGGGTGAGTGCAAAAGTTCTACTCGTTTTGAGCATATCCAAATGTCAAGTGGAGTTCGGATGTCACAGCTGACGTTTCGAGGACCGGAAAGTGGCCAATAATGCGTGGAGCAGTAGAGTATAAAGGCGCAACGTTTGTCAGAAAAATTCATGCGGAACAGGAAACAGCATGATAAGCGAGAAAGACCACATTAGACATTGTTTGCTGAACCAGTATGATAAAGGCGTTACAGCAGCCGCAGCATTTGTCAAGTGTATGGGGAGGATGCCGTGGGCGATAGCACCTGATGCCGTTGGTCTAGGAAATTCCGGGACAGAGACAGGAGCTGTAAAGATCATACCCGTTTTAGATGTCCATCAGTGTTTTCTGACGAGGATCTGGACACAACCATAACATATTCTCCACATCCAACAGTCGAAGAATTAGCGGAAACTTTCCCGGTACACAGAACAACAGTTAAAAGACGGATGCATGCGTTTGGCTTCATCACCAGTTTCAATCAATGGGTACCACACCAGCTTATAGCAAGGCAATGAAATGAGAGGATTAACACCTGTGTTTCTTTGCTTTCCCGTAATAGTAGGGAATTCTTTTTGAACCCAATTGTAACGGGTGATGAGAAGTGGGTACTGTACCATAATGTGAAGTGTTGAAGGAACTGCAGAAGCAGAGGGTACTCCATCGACCTCAAAAGAGGGACTCCATCCCGAAAAGATTTTACTCAGTGTATGGTGGGATGCCAAGGAATCCACTTGGAGGTCCTTACACCGGACCAAATGTTCAATGCAGACCTCTACTGACAACAATTGGACAGACTGCGAGCACAACTTTGGTTAAGCAGACAGCACTCATCAGTTGCAGAGGCATTCTCTATCATCACGATAACACCAGGTCTCATCTTGCTTTAAAATGCAAAAATTACTGAACCTTGGTTGGGAAGTTTTACCTCACCCGGCGTATAGCCTCGACTTTGCAATTTCGAACTATCACCTTCTCCGATCGTTACACAACGTCTTAGCTCGTCGAATCTCCAGTGATATAGAGGCTGTAAAAACGGCGTTACAACAGTTTTTAGATTCTAAAACAGAGGAGTTTTATCAGTGTGATATTCACTTACAGACAGATGGCAAACATCATACATAATGAAGGTACTTGCGGGAATTCATAGGTGCTCAACTTTTTGTGTGCTCCGCCTTTCTGTTTTCGCCAAAAACGGGTAGAACTTTTGCACTCAGCCAATAAGATGTTTTGCAAAATTAAGATTAAATAATTATAAAATATATTCAATAAATAGCAAATCATAACGTTTGGCATGACTGCCAACAAAATTCCTTTGAATGATTAGTGTTGAAATAAAGGAGACACTAGCATATATTTTTGCATGATGTGCCTGATAGCAATAGATATCAGTTAAATTTCCACCAAATACAAGAATTGCTGTTATAAGATCAGCAGTGGTATGAAGGGCTTGACACAGTATCCTCTGAACAAAATATAGTCATTTTTCTAGATAATACCGAAAGCAAATATAGACTTCTAACATGACCTCTAACATTAGATTAATGTTAGAAGTCAACTATTGGCAAAATATTTGTATGTATGTAATCAGCCAGTAATCACAGTTATGAAAACTGAATATTTTTATTGGGATGTTATTGTTTGTCTCCCCGGTAAATATCCCCCTGCAGTGATGACAGAGGGGAGTGTGTCATGTGCAAAAAATTCTCCAATACCTTCTGCCATCTTAACGCACTGCTCCTCGAAATGCTTTTTCATGTTTGATGGACATCATTTGTAAACAGACAGTGGAAGAATTACAGGGAGAGAAAATACCTTCGAAGAAATGTTCTTTGATGAGAATAAATTATTATTCGCAAATCAGTAAACTTAAATGTCTTAAAAATTTACAGATAACAGGGCAGTATGTGTAAAAGTAAACTAACAAGTAAAAAGCATTTTTTCATTTTTTTAAAAATAATTATGCATGATATTTATATTTAAAAATATACTTTCAAAAAGGGATATAATAAAAACTTATATTAACTTATTACATTCCATTTATATATTAAATATGGTTAGAGATATTTGCTGTTTTGTTGATTTAGATAAATAAATTGAAAAGTATAATATGTGAAATTTATAATATATCATAATAATATCTGAATTTTAGACTATACAACAATAAACTATCTGCTTTAAATATATTTTGTTAATTATGAATTAGAAATTTCTGATTTAAAAATTTATTTATTTGGAAATTATGTAGGAAAATTTTTTGAAAATTAAGAAAATAGAACGCTAGAACTGTAAATACATTAGAAAAAGTATTACAAATTTTCCAAATGTTATGATGTAAATTGTATTATAAAGAAGTAGATCATCTTATTTTATCCAGATAGTGATAAATTTGATTTTATATCTTCTAAAAGTAAACTAAAATAATAACTGAACACTTTATTTTGTTGAAGTATTTATTTAGACAACGTTATTTTTTCATACATAACCAGACTTTGATAAAATTTTCATGGCTAGAATGCAATGTTAAATGACATTGCAAGATACAAAAATTATGTAATTAAAATGTATAAAAGATCGTTTTAATTTAGATAATAAATATTTTTTAACGGAAATATTTCCCACTATAAGGTGCAAAAATGTTTTTATATCGAGTGTGTAACTAATTTAAATGCTAGAGATTTTTTAATATAAAGTCTAAATATCGCTATTGAATGATTTTGCAATGGAAATAACAATTTAAATTATAATTGTTTTTTGTAAGATTCAAAAATGTTTGTATGTGAATAGTATAGGTAACTTAAAAGTAAGAACGTAATTTTGAGCTTAAAATTTAACGTTATTTGCATTTTACAATACAAAATTAATTGTAATTTAAATTATAACTTTCATTATAAATTTTTATAACAGCAATATTTTGACTTTAAACAAAACAAAATTTCTTACGTTTTAATTAGTTACACCCTCGATATGGAAATATTTTTGCATCTTATAGTGGAAAATATTTCCGATTTGTTCTTAGATTAAAACGAACTTTTTTACATTTTAAATATTATTTTTGTCTCTTACAAATTCTTCTAATTGATATCATTAGCTAATCGTCGAAAGATGATTTGATATTGCAATGTACTCGGTAAAAGATTACTAAGTCATAAAATTACCAAAAACTAATAGGCAAAGACTTCAAAATTGATTCAATAGCAATTGTGATGCAATGGTCGTATGGTGGTTTGCCGGGCAGACAAGAAAAGTTACTTGCCAACCCCGGAGAGTGAAATCGCCAGGATGAAAAAAAACACAGGTTAAGATTTTTGGCAGAGGCCCGGTGAAGGATTATTTTCTGTTTAGTGGTTGCTATAATGGAAAAATATTCATAATTTTTATAACCATTTTTAATACAGCGCAATTCTTCATATAACATAAAACTCATTTGAAATTTTTATGAGCACGACACTTTTTAACACATTAACTATTTTTTTACTTATGTGAACTTGCAGATAGATGTGTTTTTAGATGGTCACTTTGCGAAATTCATTACAGCATAGATCACTAACAAGCGGTGTTTTAATTCGTATGGATAAGATAATGTTTCCTTGAATTGAGACTTTCTGAAAATCGTTTTGAACATATTTCACAAGCTGAAGGGTTTTTTGTTGGTATGTAAATGTTATTTTAGATACATTGCAAAAATCTTTTGATTATGTTTCACAAACAGAGGCTTTTTCCTTTGTATGTTCATGTAAGTGTCTGTTAAGAAGATACCTCACTGAAAATCCCTTTGAACATATTTCACAAACAAAAGATTTTTCCTTTGTATGTGTGTGCAAGTGTACTTTCAGAGCAGAACTGTGTGAAAAATTTTTGCCACATATTTCACAAACAAAAGGTTTTTCCATTGTATGTGTACGCAAATGTTGCTTTAGATTACCACTTTCTGAAAATCCTTTGGAACATATTGCACAAACAAAAGGTTTTTCGTTTGTATGAATATGTATGTGTCTTTTCAATTCACCACTTCGTGAAAATCCTTTAGAACATACACCACAAACAAATGATTTTTCCTTTGTATGGGTGCACAAATGTGCTTTCAAATTCCCACTTCTTGAAAATCTTTTGAAACATATTTCACAAACAAAAGGCTTTTCGTTTGTATGAATGTGCAAATGTTCTTTCAGATGACTATTTTTAGAAAATCTCTTAGAACATATTTCACAAACAAAAGGTTTTTCAGTTGTATGGGTGCTCAATTGTTCCTTTAGGTGACCACTTCCTAAAAATCCTTTGGATATTTCACAAACAAAAGGGTTTTTCTTTTTATGGATATCCAAAAGTTCATCGAGGGTGCAACATCTTGAAAATACTTTAGAATATATTTCACAAGTATTTTCTGTCGCTTGAGAATAAATCTGAGGGACTGACATTTTCTTTAGAGAAAATAATTATTTTTATAGAGCATATAAGATAAAATATCTGTAATAAAAGATAGTTCGTTGAATTCTCCGTGAAAATGGTTTCAATACTTTAAACAAGTATGTCCGTTGTCCACTTTTTAATCTAAAATGTAAAAAAAAATTAATGAAACTTTTTTTTTTTTATCTTCAAAGCTAAATTCATAATCTTCATTCTTAAAAGAATTGAATAATTTAAGTAGACACAAAATAAAAATAAGAAAAGGTACAAACTACTTGTTTACATATTGACTTTTGAGAATTTGGATGGTTTGTAGTAACAATAGAACATTAGCAGCATCTTCTATAAGCCGACACATGTTTAATTCTTAAATATTATGATTAATGTTAAGTGAAGAATTAGAGTAGTACAAGGGGTAGTTTGAAGAAGTAGAATAAAAGTAATAAACATAAAATTGAAAAGCACTAATTTTATTGGAGTTAATGTAATGAAATACTATAATATGGGGCTGACAATATGTAGCATTACAAATTTGAAGCGAAAACAAATAAATTTAAAATGACAAAAAGAATTTCTGTCACTCGGGCATGTCATTTGTCTTTACTGAACAATTATAGCTGCTCTCTGATGTATGCTTAGATATTGTCATAAGTGCTTTGCATATAAACTGGAATAACCTGGTAACATATTATTCACTCCAGAGCTGGCCTTTAAGTAAAAATAATGAAAGATAGCGGAAAATACTTGAAAATTTCAACTTTAAACAATGAGTTAACATTAAATAATTATTGGGAAAGGATAAATAAGATGCTGTTATTAAACACATAATTATTCTAAAACTTACCACTGCTTTTCACCAAGCAGTCTACACCATGCATCATGAATTTTCTTAAACGTTAAAGAAATCCATAATTTACAGGTCTTGAAATACATTTCCTTCTAAGAGAGTTCCCCTATCAACATTTGTATGGTGTTGAAATTGCACTAATGTAAAGAGAAAAAATTATCTTTAACACTGAATCTGATTTAACATACTTAAAAGTATAAGTATTAATATATGGCAAAAAAATAAAGCATTAATGAAAGAGCTTATATCAAAAATTCATAACTCTAGCCTTTGTATGCATCATGTGATTTCCATAAATTTTTTAATTAGTTTCCATTCTTTTAATTGCATAGTGGTTACTTAGTTGTTTTTCCTGTCAGAACTTTCACACTTTTTTGCTTGAGTATTTGTTACTGTCATCTTTTTTTTAAGTGTAAATATTTAGTTTAAAGAAACTTCCTGTTCATTTCCCCCTCAATTTACCCATTTTCCCCTTTTATAAATATGAAATTAAGTTGTCCAATTTACTATAGACCAGGGTTGGTAAAAAACCGGGTTTTTTTTTAAATATTTTCCTATTACATATACATGCATATTTATTGATAAAAATAAACATTGTTGGATATATAATATAACTTCATTTAAAAATAATTTAAATTAAATAATTACCATCAATTATGTAGAAAATTGAAATCATTTACTATAATTTAAACATTTTTAGTAAAAGCTTTGTCTTAAATATGTTCCATGAATAAAATGCTATACATAGTGAAACATTGATACCTCGAAAATCTTAATAAACAATGTTTTGATTACTAGTACTATAAATAAATATATGGTGGTTTCATAAATATAATATATTTTCCCATGGCTATTCAAAGTAATTTCTTTGAAATATTTGCAATTGAGGTATCTGATTTTTCTGTTAGAACACTACCTTAACAATTATTATATTTTATTGAAAGTAAAGCTTTTTATAAATAATTCCTGGAATGATTTGAATTTAGCAGTAGAGTCTTTACACGTATCAAGAAGTATTGTGCATTGCCATTTGACACTTCTCCTGAGAAACTGCCAGGTAAAAAAAAGGCAACAGTTAAATAAACAGAAATACCTATTTACCAGCATTTTAGATTACTGAAAACATTGATCTTAAAATGGAAATTAGATTTATAAAAGTTGTCATCCACTAAAACATTTAAACAGCCATCAGACTGTTTTACTAAGCTAGTGTTACACAAGCTTTTTTTCTAAGCTATGTTATAACACATATTACTTTTAAATGTCTAAACTAAAAATTAATAATATATCTTTTTAGGCATTTTTATGAGACTTTTTTCAATTATATCTCAAGCGAACCTTATCTCGATTTTCCCCATTTTTTTTTCATATCTAAATAGTGGATTCAATTATGCAATAGATGATTAAAATATATCTTATTGCATATTTTGGTTAAAAGTAAACATGTGCTTCGCTAGCACACGATTTTTCAATGTCCTCTTATTCGACTTCATATCTTGAGTTTCTTTTTTATTCTTAAGGCTGTTTGTTCTCAAATACGAAAAGGCAACTTTATGACATAAGTTTTAATTTATTTTTGTTCGGAAATGCATGAAACTGGCAGATGCTGTTGTCCATAAACTATGTAATAGAACTGTGTTTTTTTGCAAGCGTAATAGATCGTTGCGAAAGAAGAATAACCACTGAAGGAAGGTTAAAAACATCTTTGTCATGTGATAAAAATTGCTTATAACTCAATAGGTAATTTATTCATCAAAAATGGAAAACACAGTTCGAGTCCAAATCGCTTCCATAGTCAGGCCTCCTGATTTTATATCTTTCCGTTGTGTCAAAGCGTTTTGCACTTGTTGAGTAAGAGCAGTTGAGAACAGCCGTAAAAGATAATCTCCCCAATCAAGAAAATTTTCTTTCAAAGCTTGACTGAAATCTTAAAGGTCATTTTATGTTATTAATTGTAAATAATCTGAGTTTTCTCAAAGGAAAATATTTTATTCAAAATAATGAATATTTTTAATCTATTTTATCTTTGCTAAATTCACATTTTAAATTTTCTCTTTAGAGCTTCAGGTATGTTCATCAACACATGCAATTTGCATTCTACATGCATACAAATATGACCTAGACTCACTATGTCCCACAGTGACTGCTGGGATAAGACTGTTAAAAGTAGAAATTATTTATATGCAATAATTTGAAACACTTAAATTACAAAAATGATAAAATATTATACTATTAGATTTTTTTCTAAAAAACCAGTTGGTTAACGTTGGTTTAAATCGTGTCAACCCTGCTGGTAACAGAATAAAATCATAATGCAAAATCCCAATACCAATGTAGAAATGTATGAAAAACAAAGGCTTACTAAACCCAATACCCATGATACAGCAGAGAAAACTCACAACCAATCATTCATTAGCATACAGAATAAAGAGTAACCAATAATGTGTAAAATAAATGAAAACATTAGGGGAAAAGTGAAAAAAACCACATAAAAAAACCATTTGGTTTAAACCATGGTTTAAACCACGGTTTAAACCAGCGTGGTTTAAACCAAACAATCCTGCTATAGACACAGTTTCAAACAAACTGTATTCCAAAACATCAAGTGTAACAACATAATCCTTATATGTTTCAATTTAAATAACGTGTAAATCTGTTCTAATTATTTAAAATATTTATTTTTTAACCCCACAGAATTAGTTTATACGTCCTAAAAAATAAATGCAATATATTTTATTGCATTTCCATTTAGCACATTATATAAGAACTACCAGAAAGCACTACTAAACCTCATTTTCAAAAACACTTCCTAAAAAATAAAACTCCGGTCTTTTTACTTTGTCACACGTTTAGAATTTCTAGCATTACTTCTAGTTTCTGAGGTAAGTGCATTTTTTTATTACTACCACAATTGTTTAAAGATTAAAAGTTTTTTGCAATTTTATAAAAATAAATAAAGTTAATTTAAAACTATCTATTTGCATACAATTATTGAAGATAAAAATTTAATTTATTAAATGTAACCTCTGTTGCTCATTTTTTTCTGTTTTACTCCAAATACATTTTTAAAAGACTGTATTTTAGTTTTAAAATTAATCTTTTTGATGCTGATGCATAATTTATAGAGAATATAGAGCAGATACATTTTTGTTTTTACTGTCTTGCTTGAAAATTATTGAATCTGAGAATGCATACTACACTTATTGTGATAAATTATTGACTCACGAAAATATTAAAAGCAATGTTATTTTTTCCAACTGTGATAATTTAAAAAATGTATACGTTTTACAAAGATAGTCCATTCAATCTTATTTTGGGTGAATGGTGCATTGTAGGGTGGGGGATAAGTATGGCATTATTAACAAATAACTTAATATTACATATCATATTTTTAAAAACATTTAAAATTTGAACAGTGAATTATCAAATTTCAAGTCACACTATGAAGTATATTCCTCTGAGGTTAAGGAATATGGCAGAGTTATATTGTGCAGTGGTAAGCGTAATGGCTGAATCACACCCCAATAAAAGCAAAGTTTGAATTGATACACCGAGTTAAGTTTAAACTGTAAAAATATATTTAAGCTGTAAAAGAAATTAACTTAAAAATAACATGTATAAAGACAGCAATTTGAAAAACGAAATAACATATTTATTGAAAGCTTTAAGATAAAAACAAAAATATAAAATAAACTATTTTAAATAAAAAAACAGACAAATGTTATACAAAGAAACACTTATCTGAATTATATCACAGGAAACTTTTGTTTAAACAGGACACATAAACAATATTAATCAATAATGATTACGTTTGAAGTGGTGAAACAATATTCCTTACAATTAATATTGAAGTTCATGATGCAATACAATTCGATATTCATACTAAAAGATCTTCCAAAAAAAGTGTAAGTCGAGTTAAACACAGTTCAAGAGCATTCTTTATGTTCTATAATATCTTTGGTAAAAGAGTTATTTTAAAGCAAAAAAAAAAAAAAGTAAAACAAAAAACTTCTCTTTTTATAAAGTTGGTTTATGATGAAGTTTACTCCCTCACTGACTCACATGTTATCAGATGTTAGGGAAAACCGAATTACATCCATCATTTAAGTTCTAACGGATAAACTACATTTGAGGACTTGGCTAGTTTATCAATGATAGTCAAAATTCCTTTTTAATTAAAACATTTCAGAACCTTCACAATGAACGAACTTTAAAAAGGACAACACTAAAAGATTGATGATGATTATCTGTTGGTTCCCAAACTCAAAAGTAGACCACAACTGTCAGGACAAAAGTACGTTCAACAACACCAATATCTTAAACTCACGTAAACTCATCTCTGCAATATACAGAGTCATCAAAAATAATGCCTAGATTTTAAAAAATCATAACATCGAAACCTTTTATGTTAAAGGAGTAATTCTTTGACTATACGATAATTAGTGAACGCAAGTTTGGTTTTAGTTCACTAGAATTCTTTTGCATGTCTGGGTTGTGCGCGGATTACTTGCGCAGTCGTCAAGGTCAGCCGACGCGCCAGACTGCAGCTGCTCAGTACGATGTTGACCGTGCAATAAAATGTACAGTGCATGATTTAGTATGTGGAGTCAAAGTCAATAGTCAGTGTACAGAGGCTTTTTCGGAGCTTTTTGTTGCACGGCCAACATCGTACTGAGCAGCTGCAGTCTGGCGCGTCGGCTGACTTTGGCGACTGCGCAACTAATCTGCGCATAACACAGACACGCAAACGAATTTTGGTGAACTAAAACTAAACTTGCGTTCAACAATTATCGTGTAGTGAAAGAATTACTCATTTAACATAAAAGGTTTCGATGTTATGATTTTTTTAAATCTAGGCATTATTTTTCAATGACCCTGTATATTATGGAAAAACTGCTCCAGGAAGAGTAACTACACATCTTGTGATAAACTGAAGAAACAAGAGGCGAAGAATGTCAAGATTTCAAGGTATGCAAGTCTCGAATATACGAAAAACGATCAACTATGGATCGCGAGACAACGCCCTCTGCTTCTGATAAGTACGAAGCGATGACGTTGGACTGCATATGCAAATCACGGCTTAAACAGATCTCTACCACTATTTCGTAGTAACGAAGAGAACGACGAGAAAAAGAAGAGTGGGGAAAAGATCGCGAATACGAAATGACGTTTCTCATAAGTGAAAATTTTTCTGAAGTGAACAAAGTATGCACAGCTAAAATGCTTTTAAACTGTAAATAATTAAAGGTGCTTTAATAAGGGTTTCATTTAAAGAAGAAATAAGATAGACTGCTGTAGAAGATAAATGAAATTTTTTAGATTTAATTAAATAAAGGAAATGTTTATATTGTAGGTAATAGATGGATCTATGTAGATTGAGAAGATCAGGAGTAAAGAAATATCCACTACTGTAAATCAAGATGTGATACTTCTAGTCACCAGGCTGTCATTTGCGACCAGAAATTTGAGGCTGTCAACGAGAAGGTAGCATACGGATAAACGCAGTTGCTTCCAGATAATGAAGCAATATCTTACTAACTCTTACTGGAAATATATAATCATTTATTTACAGAAAAGAACTTTTCCAAACTTCTCTATACTTTATTTTAATTTATAGTAATCTAAACATATGGCATCCTACCTTTGTTTCTAAACTTGCAGATTTATTAACCGCATTACACATATATTAAATTAAATTTGTTAAATTAACTTTTCTATTGTTTCCTATTCATTTTATTCAATTTCAATTGCTTATCTAGTTTATATTTTCTGATTTTTATTTTATTCTTGGAAATTCCCCTTACTTTATTAATAAATTTTACATTTATTTGCATGTTGAAATTATCACCATGTATGTGCTTCACCTGTTGAGTTCACAAGTTGTGAACTTCAATGTTTTGCACAAGATAATCATTATATTCTATCTTTGATATATTTTGTAAGTAGGGGAGAGGGGGGCACAGGTGAACAAATTTTACATTTTTTACTATTTCTCAAAATTGTTATGAGCTATTGAACCAAAAATTGATTTATATGAATATTTAGAATTTGTTTGTTCTTTTGGTGAAACTTTTGGATGCATTTATCAAGAATTTCTAACTTATATCATCATTCTAAAAATTGTCTAAATTTGTTCAAGGGGTAGTTGTGAACATAGCTGGGGCACATGTGAACACATGCATAAATAAGACAAAAATAATTTTTTGTGAATAAAAACTGTGATAAAAACTTATTAGATGCCCTCTTTCTAGTTGTGTAAATAAATCAATAAATGTTTCAACATAGATACAAGAACTTATTCGTAAAATTGTATACTAATATGCCTACTCCTTTTGATTCACTTTTAATTGATATCTAACTTCCAGTAAATTAAAACTGTGAAGCAATCCTAAAAACATTGAATATATAGATCAATGTTTGATAAGGGTAATTAAATTTTAAACTAAAAAAAAAAATGCATTCACAGACTTAAAAAATACACTTGTGAACTGTTCACATCTGCCCCCATATGTTCTGTTCACAAATGCCCCATCTACCAACTTCAGCCTAACTTATTAAAAAAAGATATTTTTAATTGAAATAAGGAAACAAAACTTTTTGTAGACTTGCCTAATTAATGCCACTATACAATGCAATGGTGATATTCTTCTTTAAAAAATGTCCTGAATGAATTTTTACTTCAATAACTGAGAAGACTTTTTTACTTCAAACCTTCTAAAACAAACAAATTACAACTACCAGAAATCAAAATGGTCTATTGTTCTGAAAATTCAGCCAAAAGACGGTACCAGTACTACCATCAATTGGTAATTTTTTGAATTTTTTTATTTCAAATTAACCGAGTGAAATATGTACTGTTCACATGTGCCCCCTCTCCCCTACATGCTGCTAAAACTTTATTAAAATTGTAAGTTAATTTTAGTCGGTGAATTTAATATTTTACCTGTATTAATGTTGCTTGCCTTTTTCCTTTTATTTCTGCTTTAAGTATACTAGGGGTTTCAATCCAAGCTACCCTGGCTATAGATGTAAAGCATTTTATAAAAGTGGAAACTATCAGAATATTTATAATTCATATATTATTTTAGATTGCCAACTAACCCTATCTAAAAATTTATATGAGAAATATTAATAATGTATTAAAATAGGGTTTCTTTAAAAGTGATACTTTTAAAACTTACCCAAAACAATGAAAGTCAACCCCAAGCACGTAGCCAGGATTTCCCTTCAGGCTCAATCTTGGAATCTTTTTTTTTTTTTTTTTTTTTTTTTTGACAGCAGTAATTTGCATAATTTAACCATTAAATGCATAGTGACTGCATGACTTTTTATTTAATTTTTAATAAATAAATTAAGTTTTTAGCAACCACTATGTTTATATAGAAATATTAATCCTGTAAAAATTACAAAAATATGCTATTAAATAAAGTTAAAAATCTATCTTAAAATTTCTCGTGTCTCCTTAATATGTAATTCTCAATGGTAATATGACTGAACTTGTGGTTTTTGCATGAAGGAAGTAAAATTTATTTCTGAAAAAAAAAAATCAAGATATTGCTGATGTCACTGGTAATCACAATCGTTTTGCTAATTATATTTATGTATTAATGTATGTGAATATTTATGTATGTGAGGCTGGGGAAAGATATCGCTGATGTCACTGGTAGTCACAATCGTTTTACTAATTATATTTATGTATTAATGAAGCATTTTTGGTTATTAAGACTGGCTAAACCAGAAATAAAACTTTCTTATTTCATGATTTTAATTTGAATTAATAGGGAGCTTTATGGGGAAAGTTTCATCGAATGATTCAAGGAAAATGTACCTCATCTTTATGATACATATTTAATTATACATTATTAATTACTTACTTGATCTTTACTTTTAATAATATAATCATTTTTTAAAGTATCTTACTTTTTATCACTGTAGTTTATTTACTTTACTTAATAATTTTAATATTTTACTATATTGCCTAACCTCTGGTCCCAAGCTGTGAGGATTTGAAGGAGTCTACTGTACAATAATATGTGAGAAAATAATATAATATAAAAGAAAAGAATATGGATTAACGATATTAATGATAACAAACATTTACATAAAATATGGATTCACAAAAAAAATACCGCAGCCTATGCACTTCTTTAAAAATGAGGATTATAAACAAGAAAAAAAAGCTAAAATAAGTACTTGTGGTCAAAACCTTGTACGAAACAATTTTTAATTATACTGACATAAAAACTCATGTTTTGAAGAAATGCAGTTGGGGAGGTCTGCGATATTAACTTTTTTCTGTCATAAACCACAAATACATGCGATACAGTGATCCTAATTCTAATGCATTTCATGCATTTTGAAATTAGAAAAAAAGAAGCTAACTTAGAGATTGTAATAATCTAGGAAACAAGAATGGACTCCTTCCTCTTTTTTTTCCTGGATAATGTCATCTAAAATTTCAACAATAAAAGCAATTTAAACATTTTAAAAACTTTTGCTAAAATAAGTTGAAACTGGTGTGAATCAATAAGAACTAAAAGATCTTAAGGGTGTATTCCAATTCAAACTGCTTATTTTCTGATTCATTTTTGCTCTCAAACGCATCAAACTGGGAAATTCTTTTATTTAGAAACTACGTAATGTGCCGTGCTTCTCGATTTTTTGATACATGCAAAAAATATCGTAAAAAATGCTGTCAAATTGGGCGTTTTGAAACGATTTTTCCAAAGCGGGAGATCTGGGAATGAAAAAAATGGTCATACTGAGAAAATAACCGTTTAAAACTGAAATTCTAATTAATTGAGCGAAAAATGAAATCGCACGGCCTCTTATACATCTCTTCAAAAATCACCTCAGCAAGTTTCATGTTTTTACTTTTAAAAATGAGCCTGAAAATGTCTCGGAAATTTCGAGCTGTTGAGGGTAGAAAAATATTTTTTCGAATATACCCTTAAAACACCATCAAAAACTTTTAAACGCACTAAAAGTTTTTGATGGTGTTTTAAGAAGATCTTTTAGTTCAAATATTACAAAATTATCATCATCTCCAGTAATGTATATCAGGCCTGTCCAACCTTTCAGTAAGCATGGGTACACCTCAGTTCTTGGCACTCAATGGAGGGTGCCATTATTCGCATGACTGAAAACATGTGACAAGATTATCGCACAGTATTAGTAATTAGTATACTACATGCACATCTTAAAGTAATGCAAATGAATCTTACAATGGTAGTCGAAAGGTTTTTGGTTTTTAATGAGTTTTCATAGGTTTTAAAAATATTTCTGATTCAAATATTAATGATGTTAAAGAAAGTATTCTTTATAGTGGAATTTTATTTCTAAAAAGTCTAATAACAAGAAACCTTCAAAAGAGCACCAAGAAAATCTTTAAAGAGTGCCACGTTGGACAGCCCTAATAGATAGTACTATAACGCATTGCTTTATTTTACTGTACTATATAGTTTATTCTTTGTAATAGGTAAACTTGGGAAGTGGATACCAGTTAATCATATTTTCTTCATTATTTCTTATGTTTAAAAATTTGATACCATTCCAACAGTTCTTTTAAATGAATTGTGTTCGAAAACCAAAATATCAATGTACTTATTAAATAAAAAAACGGTTTTAAGGTACTTGATAAAGAATATAATTATTATGAAAGATTTAGCACTATATTCAATTTATCATCTCTACCATAAACTTACAGAAATACACTGAAGCATGCATAAAAGATTTCAAAATGGGTGATTTAATCAAAAATGGAAATTAAATATCAATATTTGGATTCTATTAAAAGAAAATCTAAAAAACTGATCAATGAACGCAAATAATTTAAGTATTAAAGACTAAATCATAAAAAAAAAAATCATTAATAAAAACAACATGTAATTTATGTATTAACACAATCAGTAAGATTGCAAAAAAATTTTAAAAATACATTCTGAAATGACCGCAAAATAAAATAAAACGGAAAAATGTTGCATTAAAACAGTAATAAGAAAGCACATTAAGGGGACAGACATAAAAATCATACCTTAAAAAAGGTTTTTGCCAAATGAAATGTTGCCTAAATGGTGATCCGTAGGCTTAACTTAATTACATTATAACTCGCAGCTTTCTTTTAATTTTTAATATTTCTCTGCTTTGTCGGCAATCTAAAAAGAAATAAAGTAAATCAAACAGAAAAATAACTTTTACCAGTAAAAATAATAAAAATACTATGCTATAGTTGTAATATAACACAGAGATAGAAAACTATGTAATGAGATAGACAATGTCATTTAATTTGATAGATGTGATGATACCGAAAACTTTCCGATTACACACCTCCTTGTTTGATTAATAACATGCTATGCTGCCAAGTATCCCACAAACAAAGTTTCAACAACTTTTATTTGTTTGTTGTGCATTATTTGGAAAACTGGATTAGTTTGAAAAGAGGCTGAATTTTCCCTCTCACAAAGGCCTGAGCTGCATCATCAAGAATTTTAACAAAAAATGATCATTTGAAAGGTCAACATAATTAAATGATTATTCAACTTACAATTTTTAGGAGATTGGTAGAAAGAGAAATAATGCACAAACTTAGATGATTATCCCCTAGAAAGAAACAGAAAATCTTCAGGAAAAGTGACTCAAAACATAAAGTATAATATATTTTTTACTTTTTGTAACTTTCGCTATAAAATTAAAATTCTTAAAACATAATAAATACAAGTGTCCAAGTACGATAAATTATTTATAATGATATACTTCTGCCATACATTTCAAATTATAATTTAAAAAAAGTAACTTGAAATATTTTGAGGAGCACCTATGGGGTCATAAAATTTTCCTTGATAGATCATTGAAATAATAATACAATAGACTCCCTCAAATCCTCACAGTTTGGGACCAGAGGTTGTGCGGAATCCTCGTCATTGCTTTGTTTGCATTTTTAAACAGTAATTTGAATGCAATATTGTAAATTATTAATTAAGTAAATTAATAAAAAACTAAAATGATAATAAGTAAGATAATTTTAAAAATGATTAAATTATTAAAAGTAAAGGTCAAGTAAATATCGAATAATATATTATTAAATATGCATAATAAAGATGAGGTACATTTTCCTTGAACTATTCAATGAAACGTTCTTCATAAGGTACCTTATTATTTCAGGTTTAGCCAGTCTTAATATTCAAAAGAGCTTGATTAATACATAAATATATTTGGTAAAGAGGTTGCAATTAACTCTGATATCAGCAATGTATTGATTTTTTTTAGAAATAAATTTATACTTCCTTCATGAAATACCACGAGTCCAGTAATATTGCCGAGAATTATACAGTAAAACCCGTTTAAGAAGTTCCCGCTTAAGAAGTTTTCCCGTTTAAGAAGTTTATATTTTCGATTCCCATTTTTCTCTTATTCTTACAACACTAAAATAACTCGTTTAAGAAGTTTTGTTCGAAACTCTTTCCCGCTTAAAAAGTTTTATTTTTCCTTCCATTTTTACTTTCAAAGCTCGTTTATTTTGTCTTTTTTATTATTATTTTATTTTCTGTGCTGAAATCTCTTTCTTTATTATTCTTCGCTATTCAAAATGGTCAATGTTTAGGACTGATAGCAGATGTGGTCACCTCTATTTCACCTTAAAATCTGTTTAACGTGTTTGATGGAAATGGAATGTGGGTAGAGGATGGGCCTCTCGTCACTGTAACAATAGTGACTGATAAGAGAAAAGGGAATTGCTCCGCCCCATCGATGGGTGGTTCTTTCAGTTCAATAGTTACAACAGATTCTTTCCCACCACCATATTCCATAAGTGTAATGTACCAAATCTGCGTTTGGTTTATTCATTTCGCAGTTTTTAAGTCAGTGTAAAGTGCATAACATCAAAGTTTTCTCGTTAGAAAATACAGGGACAAAAAATTCTGTTTTTTTTCCCCAAAAAATGTCGGACAAGGCAATTACAAGGAAAGCCTTGTCAATTGAAGACAAAATCAAAATTTTGAAAGAAGTTGATAGTAACACCAAAACAACAAGAGTTGAAATTGCAAAGAAGTTGAACATACCAGTGGCTACTCTGAATGGAATTCTAGCAAAACGAGATCTCATTTTAAACTGTTCTGAAAAATCTCGTAAAATTAAAAATGTGAAAAGAGGAAAATATGAAGTTATGGAAGAAAAGTTATTGATTAAAGGTTGCCGAAAAAAAAAAAAAAACTAAAAACTATAACCGATTTTTTTTTTTTTTTTTTGCAAAAACATATCAAATCACTCTTAAAGAGAAATTTCTTGTCTTGGATTAAATAAAGAGTTTCTATCGTAATTATGTATTTTTACTTTATTAGCTAATTTTTTAAGTGTGCAAACTAATTTAAATTTATTAAGAAAACTCAATTTTATAGAAAGTACTCTTTGTATTATTGAACTAAGGTAAAATAAACCCTCTTCTAAATATCAATATTTAAACTATTGATTTTTTTTAAAAAATGCTAATTTCCCGTTTAAGAAGTTTTTCCCCTCCACTCCCTTGGGAAACTTCTTAAGCGGGTTTCACTGTATATTAAAATACTACAGAATGATATAAAACTAAAGAATTATGTGATTTTGCCACTACATCTGAACTGAAAGCTTTATTGTTTACATCTGAGATTATGCAAAGATTCTAGGAGTTTGCAGATTTGAGGGAGCCTACTGTAATAATAATTCATCTAACTAAAATCATTAGACAGTTACAGAAATAAAAACTCAGAATGCTAACCAGAAAACCAGTTTCAGGACTGTCCTTGGACTACGCCATCTTCATCTATATATTTATGTATGAAATATTGGGTTTACAAATTAGTTCAGTCCATTTTCAAAAGATGGCGCCAGCTGATTTTGGTGGTTTCAGAGAGGTTAGACACCTGTCAATAATATTCAGTTTATATCACTTCGAATTTCATGCAAACTTATGCATTTCGCAATGGATTTCATGTAATTCTGTGTTAACTAAGTATCATTTGCGATTATTTTACAGCTTTAATTGGAAGAAAAGTGCAGCTGAAGCCCATCGAATACTTGTGGAAGTTTATGGCGCCACTGCTCCAACTGATAAATCATGTAGGGAATGATTTTACCATTTCAAGAATGGTGATTTAAATAGAAATCATGTAGGGAATGGTTTTTGATAGAATGGTGATTTTAATGTTGAAGACAAACCTCGCTCTGGACAGCCAAAAAATTCAAAGACAGAGATTTAAAGGCATTATTGGATGAAGATCTGAGTCAAACGCAAGAGGATCTTGCAGAATCATTCAGAGTGAATCAACAAGTCATTACCGCATGATTAAAATCCATGGGAAAATATTCAAAAGCAAGGAAATTGGGTGCCTTATGAACTAAAACCAAGAGACGTTGAAAGGCGATTTTTCAGAAAAGTAAAAAAAAAAGTATTTGAAATCACTAGTCGGATGTTTTACTACACCTACCATATTCTCTGGACATTACTCCTTCTGATTACTGGTTGTTCCGACAGATGCAGCATGATTTAGCAGGCCACCGGTTCACTTCATTCGTAGAAATCGAAAACTGGCTTCAAACTTGAAACGCCACAAAAGATGAGTTATTTTTTTTTAGATGGAATTTGAAAATTGATGAGAGGTGACAAAAGTAGTAGCCAGTGATGGACAGTACTTTGATTAATCTGTTCATTTATTTTGTTTTGAAATAAATGCATATTTGAACACACACACACAAAAAAAAAAAAAAAAAGAAAAAAAAAAAAAAAACAGACCGAACTAATTTGTACTCCAATAAAATTAAATGTTATTTGCATTTAATTTTTAGGATTTTAAAAGAATAGTTTTAAAAACACTATTTGATTCTTATTTTAGAACCCTCTCCCTAATTTTGATTTTAAAGAAATTCTGGATAGATTGGGAATATTAGAAAACAAAATGGCAATGTATTATTGCAAATAAATTTATTACTTATCTTAAATTCAACTGTAAAGCTTATATTATTTTATTATTATCATTTATAACATTTATTATTATTTTTATTTAATATACCAAATAAGAATATATGTATTACAACTAAATTTTAAAACAGAGTGGAATATCACATTGCACCCCCACCCCCCTCTTCTATATCATTTTTTGCATCAAACTCAGAAATTGTCACAATGACTTTAAAAAAAAAATGATTTTAGTGAAAATACTGAAAATGTCATGCCTGAATTCACTGCCTACCAGTTTTATTTATTATACATAGTTTTATTTATTCTGCATGAAGTTTTATTTGTAACTTTTAACAATAATGAATAGATTTTAGAAAACTTTTGAACAGGCTAACCTTGCTGTGAAGACATTACAAGAGAAGCTTAAAGTGGCCACCAGCTATATCTATACAATAGTCAGCAAGATTGTCTATGGGATATAGCTGACAGAATCTATATTAACTTAGAGATCAGACTCATCTGCCATACAGAAATCTAGAAGAAAACATAGAAATTTAATGCAATTGATCAATTTAGCATTTATTGTTAATATTGCTGTCAGGGGGGAAAAAACTGACTGAATACAAACATAAAATATGTGAAACTTAGTGAAAATACAAGCCTAAAAAACAACCCAATGAACACAAATAATTTAGTCTTTAGGATTAAATTAAAAATAAACTAATCTCAAATAAAAACAAAATGTAATTTATGCATTAACCCTCAACTGCTGTGACAAAAACTGACACGTAAATAAACCGCTGGAACGAAGTGATGAATAAAAGGTTCGATTAACTCATAAGATACTGTTTCTGTACTTAACTTTATGTACTCGATTATCATAATTAAAGTTCATCAGTTTGAAAGTCTCTAACTATGGTACTAAAGTTACAAACGGAACAAAATTTCACTAGTATCTATCGTTAAACTGGAAACTACAAGTTAAACTATGAAAACTGAAAAAAGCAGCGTCTGATACTGCTAACAGCAGTTAACCCTAGAATACTAACCATGCGTAAAATTTACTCACTCCATATTTAAAATACATTTAAAGTATATTTTTAAAAAATAATTCTTATATATATACTCATACATTTAAATTTTATTCAGAAAATTATTCATTAAACATATCCTTGCAATATAATTCAACAAAATAGGCATACTTAATGTGTAAAAAAAAAAGGATGTGTGAGTAAAATTTACACAGATTAGTATTCTAGGGTTAAAGGTTAACAACATATGTAATACAGTAGACTCTCTCAAATCCGCAACCCTAAAATCCGCGTATTTTTCAGATGTAAACAATGAAATTTACAGTTAAGTTGCAGGAACAAAATTCAAGATGGCGCCGAAATCAGCGACTACCGAAGTGTTTTTTTTACTAAATTTTTTGTTAATCATTTTCTTTTGGCTATTACAGCTTGTTTATTACTAAATAAATTTACATTACTTTTGATTTTGATATAAATTAGCATATCTATATCAAAACTTCCGGGGTTCGCAATGGAAAAATCAACGAACCGAAACGCTATTTTACAGTTATTTTTCGCAGAATTTTTTTTTTTTTTAAATTATAGACAAATTGATTTCTAAACTTACAAAGCAGTATAAGAAATGCATTCAAGACTCTAAATAACAATGAAAAAAGTTACAGTGAGTGCAATAAGCTATATATACTGATAATAGCATTAACACTGTTCTCCTTGCTATCACTAGATGGCAGCATAGGACTTTTGGAATCGAATTTAATCGATTTCTTTCCTAATAATTTAATATTTTTTTTTAATTTTATTAATTACTTACTTTTAAACTAATAAATTATTTTACTTATTTGAATATTTCACTTTATTGTAAGCATTCATTATAATTTCCCTTGCTTAACTACCAATGAAATTAATGTTTCAAAAATGTAAACAAATCAATGACCAGAAATCTGCAAAATTCTAAAACCCGCACAACCTCTGGTCCCAAGCTGTGCGGATTTGAGGGAGTCTACTGTACTACAATAAAAAATTGAAGAAGCACATGAATAGACATTTTGAAATTATTACATTAAAATAGAAAAATGTTGCATTAAATCAGTAATAAGAAAATACATTAAAAAGATAGACATAAATATCATACCTTAAAATAAATTACCGTTAAGCAAAATGTTTTCTAAATAGCCATCAATAGGCCTAACTCGACTACATTATAACTCGCAACTTTCTTTTAATTATCAATATTTTTCTGATTTGTTGAGTTAAAAAAAAATAAAGCAAATTATACAGAGAAATATTCTTTTAATTGAGAAAATAATAAAGATATTGCGTAAAAACTGTAGTAAAACACGGATTTAAAAAACTATACAACCTGATGAGCTAAATTGAGCCGAGCCATTTTACGATTAAATTTCCGATAGACGCCATGCTAACAGACAAACATTTCGATTATATATTCATATTCGATTAATGTTTTGCCATGCTGCCATCTATTGTCTTATTAGAATTTCAACTACTGATAGATAACATTCCATGCATTTTTAGATCAATAATTTCTATTACTCCAACAACAACAAAAATAATGGTATTGGAAAATAAAACATTTCATAACAATCATTCTTTTCATTTACAAAGAAAGTAAAAGAGAAAACATCTAATAGTATTTTTTCAGTAAATTTTGATGGCAACAGAATTAAATTACCAGCAATGCTGAAATTATGATTGATTAATCTAGGGTTTTGCCTTTTTTCCTCGTGGAGGAAGGTTGTTCCAAGGAAATAACGCCATTTTGAGATCATTTGAGGTCATGCCGGCAAAAGCCGTAGAGAATACCTCATAGCTTAAATAACTAAAAAAATAAATGGATTAATCTACGATTTAATGTGGTTAAATATTATTAACATGTTTGAAGGGCAGTTTAATAATTAGGTAAAATGTAAATCAGAATTTTTAAGCAAATCAAATTATTTTTTAGAAATTAAAACGAGTTACAATGGCATTCCAGTTGAATAAATATGGTACATGTAAGTTAAAATTAGGAAAATCTACATAAGAAAATAGGTCTGAAGTGTTTTCATAAAAATAGTTTAAAAATTAATAAATGAATTAATAATTTTAAAGTATACAAGAAAATTAAATAAATAACCATTTATATTTATATATACTTATGTAAAAATTATAAACAGCAATAATTATTTAAATTTAAAAAATAATAATAATAATCGTAATTGTCACTCACTTTTACACAATTTGATATACTTTTAAATTTGGAATACTTTTAAACTCTTATATCTCACCAACTTCAAAACATAAGTCATAATGATCAGAAGAAAATGGTATTTTAACCTAAATCATACTCATAAAGCTATCAATCAATCTCAGGAAAAAACAATAATTTAGAATTTCAATATTTATATAAAAACTTGCACTACAAAGTTAAGCCTGTTTTCAAGAAAACGGTATTTTAATGTAAATCGTACTCATAAAGCTGTCAATCAATCATGAAAAAACAATAATTTAGAATTTCAATATTTATATAAATGTAATTTCTATAACAAAAATTTTAAATAACATAGAAAAACTTTACACTTCAAAATTGAGCCTGTTTTCCTCGATTCCTTAGTATTGTTCTCAGGGATGTAGTGGAGGGTATATGGGGGTATACGCCGTATACCTTCTGGATTTTTTAAAGGAACACCATATACCCTCTGTTTCTCAAGAAAGCTATAGTATATACACTCTAGGGTATATGCTCTGCCCAGTGGTGTAGTCGTAAAAGAAACAGAGGGTATGCGCTCTAAGCAGAGGGTATACGCTTAAGGCAGAGCGTATACCCTAGAGTGTATTTACTATAGCTTTCCTGAGAAACAGAGGGTATACGGTGTTCCTTAAAAAAATCCAGAGGGTATACGGCGTATACCCCCGTATACCCTCCACTACATCCCTGGCTCTGCCTTGAGCGTAACAGTAAAATTCCTTATCTTGACAAGACTATTGATGGATTGTCAGAGTGTTAGCAATGCTAGATAAAACTGAAATCATGAAAAAGTATTTTCACTGTCACTGTCTTAGATAACTAATTGTTAGAACGTAGTATGAAAATCTAGTTTGTTGATACTTATAGTGTGCAGTTTTCTTTTGCCGTCTCATCCCACTTTCGTAACCAAATTTCCTATTTACTATCTGCTGAATCTTTTTTATTTCTTATGCTGCTGTATCTCATATAATGTTTTCAAATATTTAGTTATATGAAAGTTACATATAGTTAACATACATTTCATTATTTATACAATTTTTACTTAAGTTTTAGCAAGACATAAAATACCTTAATTTTAAAAGCAAACCTTCCTGCCTAAAAAATAGTATGTGGTGCAGCAATTCCGTTGCCCTATTTTAATTTAGTTGCATGAAATTGATAAGAATCAACCATTATTTTTATAGAGAGGATTTTGGTAACGACCAGATTTATTAAGGGGATTTGGTACCCCTTAATTTGAGAAAATTCACAAAATATGAATTTGCTTAAAATAAATTCCAGCATCTGTGGTATATTCTTACAAAGTGGTGTAAAGATGGAATAATTAAAAATATGCAAAAATTGCTATTTACTCCAAACATTTCCCATAGAATTATTCAAAACTGCAATCTATACTTATTTATTAGCCCCCGGTATGCTATTTCTTTCTCCCAGCTTATTTTGTGTCGTCTCCAAAAAATAACGTTACGTTGTATAAGCCAGCAGTAAAACAAAGCAGATATATCATTGTAAAATTAATAACTCTATAGCAATTTTTTTAACTTCTAAACATCGCACATTTTCAATTTCTATACCGTCATTTTGGGAAAAAAGTACTTTTAAATACAATTTGTTTGAAAACTGTATCTCTATTTATTTTTGAAATACTGAATTTTGTAGTTTTTAGAGCCATTTGCTTAATGTTGGCAACGGAAGTACTCCATTTCTGTAGAAAGTAAAGGAAAAATAGTTCTAAAATAGTAATTATATATTTTTGTTGCCATTTTCTCATAACAACCGAAAGAAATATGTAATTAAGATACGTGCTATTTTGAAAAAATATTAATGAATGATTTCTGTTAAAACATGGAGCTATTATAAACTATATTTAATTTTAAGTATCTATATTAATGTTATAAACAAATGAAGGCCTATGAATCATTAGATA